>OLMO02000324.1:350604-372166 GCA_900291935.2 Cassiopea xamachana
TCTTTTATCTCACGCTTTTTGCTTGTCTTTTTCCTACCCCCAATAAAGGCATTTCTAGTTCTATATTTCGTTCTTCCCATTATTTACTACTGGTACACGTTGTAAGCCTTGCAAATTGGTGAAGAATGTTTTCACTTATCAATTCGTGTAACGGAGATCAAAAGGCAACGTAAACAAAACACCATGTTTAATGCACGTGCTTAAATGAACCAATGATGGTAAAGATTTGGCGAAATTGACCAATAAGGACATAGATCAATAAATACTCCGAGGAAGCCTATTGTTTAGTGTAGTGCAAATAATAAGGCTTTTCTAATCACAGGCAAGCCATACAAAGACTGAAAGCTCATAAATGAATAGATGAAACACAGGGCTTTCATATGGTATATAGCTTTCTATGTTAAAGGAAACAGATACGTTCTGAAAATGATCAAAAAGTTTGCTAGAAATCAGCTTGAGGATGAAAAAATCAAGGCAGAATCTTGCTAACGCACCCACGAAAATGGCAAATATCTGCAATATAGAGCCGAAAATCAGAGAAAATAGACTGTCAAACATTTCTTAGATAACTAAAGATAATAAAAATGCAAAAAACCAAAATTTGAAAATTACACTCAAAAATTCGATTTTTCGAGTAGTGAACTACCTTAAATTTCATGGTTTCAAGGCAAAGCTTGCCCTCAGAAAACTTTGCCATTTTACATTTCGGGCCTGGCGCAATGTCAACTTATTTTCTTCATGCCAGATGATTTCTTGCTTCATTATGTGCGTTATACCCAAGAAAAAAGCCAAATTTACCTTCGAGAACACCTGGCAAGGTGCCCTTCACTCCATGTGTGAGCAAATTTTATACTGATGACTGCGTTCCTGAGAGGTAATGTCCACACCAGCTTTTCAGAGAACTTGTGTCAATGTTCCTAAATCACTAGGAAAGTCATTACTGTGGGAGTCAATTATCCGAGAATGCACTACAGTGCCTAATATTTGCTTTTGACAAAATATGATAATTGTATGAGCACAATTGATTAACAGTAGTTGTGTGATACTTTTTGATATAACAGTGATGGCGCCAGAAAAAAAAGTGCTGGGAGGGGCTAGAGCTTTCAAAGTGCCGAAACTTTGGGGTGCCCAAGAATGTATGCAGACAATGCCTATCGTATTGCCTCTAAATCACTGGCTCAATTATCCCTGAATGCACTGCAATGCCTACTATTCATTTTTAACAAATTATGGCAATCGTATGAGCACAATTGATTAACAGTAGTTGTGTACTGCTCTTTGATTAAACTGTGACGGGAAGTGATGGCGCAAAAAGGGAAATTGCTGGAAGCGGATAGAAATATCAAAGTGCGAATCTGTGGGGTGTCCAATGATTTATACAGACAATGCCTATCGCATTGCCTCCTGGAAAGAGTAAAAACTTCTTATATTTTAAGAAGGGCCGACAATGCATAGAAATCTAGGTGCCAATGGGGACTAGCAACAATTTTGGGGAGCTACATCCCCCAAGCCCCCCCTTGCTTGCACCATCCCTAGTGAGGGATAGAAATAGTAGGACACGTTGAGATGAAATTGCGGAAGTTGACCACAATTCGAGTGAGAATTTATATTTGCACAATACTATTGTGTTTCGTTTGCCTGCTGCTGACAAAAGTGGTCCCAGCGAGTAATGTTGAGAAAAGTAGAGCCCTCGCACGGAATTTTATTGGAGTTTGAAACTGTTGATGAATGCCTTTGGATTAATCTTCATCCTGCAATGGTTATTTGTACCTCTCCCATTATTGAGGAATTGTTGATTACATACAATTTAGCATATTCAAGGTTGTATTTATAAATTTAACTTGCATTTTACTTTTGGTTAAACTTTATGACATGAACACTCATGAACAATCCCTTGATATTTTAAGGAATCCAACATTTTTTTCTGTTGCTAAAACTAAAGTATGCACTCTGAGATATTTAATAAATAAGGAACACTGTATCAGAGGGGTGGAGAATTTGTTTTGGACAGGGACCTAATTTGATAGATGGTTTGAGAGGGCTGTGTACTGCGAGGAAATTTTCAAAGTGGGAAATGCCATTATGGAATTTTCTATTGATTTAACCCTTTCTAGTTAACATGGCCTGTTGTGGCATGTATTGAATACTCAAACCTCTTTCAGATGAAGTGGCTTGTTAAAGGATTGGGAGGGGTCACACTCCAACACCGAGGATATTTACAGGCATATTTTTAGATACTAGTTTCTGAGGGGGAGTTGTGTAACTGGAAGGTTAGAGATTTCCATTAGGCTAGGGAACCATGTCATAAGAAAGAATTGCATTGAATGTTTGAAAATCTTGTAAAAAGTGGGCATTTTGTAACACAGATCATTCCATACATTTTGTAAGTACGTTTAGCTAGCCGTCTTTGAAATATGAATAGAACGCAATAGCACCTTCATAAATTACTTCCAATTTGCAAAATATGTCGTTGCTGGAATTTATATATGAGAGGTCTGAATAAGTTGGGAGGGACTCAAAAATAGCCTAGAAATTACTACTGTCAAGTGCCAAATGAATGGAAGGTCCTAACAAACATGAGGTGAAAAATATTCTAAAATCTAGTAAATGATGGGTCTAACTAAATGTTGGAGTACCAATTTGAGAAATTGCTTTAAATTATTATAAAACGATGGAAAGAAGGACAACAGGTTGTCATAAAGCATAGAGCTAAAACGTATACAGGAGCGCTCCATTTGGCCTTGTAAATAAGCTGGGGGTCATCTTAAGGTCCAAAGGGTTTGGACAACAACGGGAAGTTAATCAGCGTAGAGAAGTTTAAATGACACCTGAGAATAACACATCTCATCTTCAACTAGAAGACTATTTCTCCATGTAATTGCCATTTTGTTTATCTGTATTGAATCCATAACATGTCTTATCCATACATAATGTAGTTTCTCGAGTGGAAGCCGTAGCTTCTATTAGCATTTTTTGTAACATTTTACGACTTCCATTTGAGCATGCCTTATGTCACTGGCGTTTTTTTCTCACGTTTTCGGTCATTGCAGTGCATTTGCGAACCCACTACATTGAATTCGAATGTGTGTAAATTTCTTAAAGCGTTTCAATTTGAATTTGCTAATGATTCAATGAATGCAGACTAGTGACGTGTTTCTGTTAAAGACTAGTGACGTGTTAGTGATGCTGTTTGTGGAACCTTCTTTTTGATCAATGTCCTTGTCGTTATGAAATGAATAATTTTGCTTGAAAAATTTGTGTTAGATTTATCCATCTATCAACAATCAAGACATGGAATATACAAATATGCTAACAATTATTAGTTTGGAGAGTAATTGTAATGAATACAATATTCGTTCAAATATGCTCATACTCTCAGGTGCCAAATAAACCTCCTTCACTTATTAATTTTTCGAGTGTTTTCCAAGCCTCTGGACCTTATTAAGACTCCCCTTATTTATTAATTTGAAAGAAACTGACTTTTCCTCTCCTTTTTAGTACTATTTAGGATCAATTTTCAAGGCAAATTAGAATGCTTTTGAATGCATTTTAATTTTATACTTTATGGCAACCTGCTTCTGTTGTTTCCGTCTTTTATAGTCACTTAAACCCTTTGCTCAAATTCTGAACCTCCCTGTTTATTTTGACCCCCCTATTATTAAATATTGGAATCTGCCTCCTTCTGTTTATTAGGATCACTCCCCGTTCATTTGGCACTGGAGATTAAGTGTTTTGGTTCAAAGTTTCGCTTTATTTGTGTCTAAAAGATTTTAAATTGAATATGACTTGTCCTTGTAGATAGTTCAATGTGGCATAGAGCTACTAATAGATGAAGGAGCAGTGAAACTTTTTCCTTTGTCACTTCTTTGTCTAATAGAATTTAATTTCAATCTGTTTTGTCCTTGTAGATCAAGCAATGTGGCGTAGAGCTGTGGATAGTGTCTTCGCAATCAGTAAGTTGTTGTTACTGCATTTGCCATGACAGATTTCCATTTCTCATACAGTTAAGCTCACTTACTCTGAAGTGAAAAAAACCAGAGGTTCCAATAAGCAGGAAGTCGGGAAAGATACTGAAATCTAATAAATTGGGGGAGTCAAAATAAATGGGGCGGTCGGAATTTGAGGAAAGGCTTTGAATAATTATATAAGCATGGACAGAACAAAAGACAGGTTGTCGTAAAGCATAAAACTAAAATGTGTACAGCAGTACCCTATTTTGCCATTAAAATTGGGAGTAAATAATACTAACAAAGATAGGAAGTGAATTGAGGGGTTTGTATCAGGTGTTAATTTTCTTCAATCTCCTTAAAATTAATAAACAGGGAGAGTCCTAATAAGGCCTGGGGCGTTGGAAAAGCATCGAACATTAATAAGGAGGGAAAGCTTGTTTGGCACCTCAAAGTATTTCGTGTTTTACTTTTTGGCATAATGTCGCATTGGATAGCTGTGGGGATTATTTTAAATGGCCCAAGCAATAGACCATAGCTGAGGGAGACCCCCCTTTTTCGTTTCAGCCATGTCTTTTAAAAACATAACTTGATTCTAATTAGGTGTAGAAAATGCTCTGAAATCTGACGAACTCTGTTTCAATTACCAGCTGTTAGTCCTGATGTAGAATATTTAATCTCAGGAAAGATCATCAATGAAAGAAAATCTTCGTGGTGCTTCTCCTTTAACAGCATGCACAATTTGCTCTCTTTTCTTATTCAGTCTAAATTTCATTTATGTGATTATAAGCTTCTGCACTATTGGGAAACTACTACACAAACGTTGCTATGTCTTTCTCTATGATTATTGTTTTTCATTTTTACCAAGATTTCATGCTTTCCTCTGTACTTGGTGCCCTTGCTAGGGGACGAAGTTGGGTGCCCCCACTTGTCAAAAACTCAGGCAAGGTGCCCATTTTCATTGAACTTGATGGCAATTTGGAACACTTTTCAGATCCAACAATCTTGAAATTATAACTTTAAAATACTTCTGTTCATAAGTGGAGTTTTATTTTGCGAAATGAAGAAGGAAAGAAGCAGCAAGCAGCAATTGGCATCTTGATAGATTGCATTCACTTGCAGCAGATCTAGATTTGTAAAAGATGGAATTTTGATGCCTTGTTGGTCTTTTAGTTTAAATATGATGTCAGTTTTTCTTTTAAGGACGCTTCGCTACTGGGCTTTGTCTATTTGAGACTCTATTTCGCCCGCTCTGTTTGAGACCAAGTTGCTGCAAGAGGAATCTTACATCACATCTAATGCCCAGGAAAAATTTTATGCTCATTTGTTAGAGCGACTTTTTAGCCTCGACTTTGTATCTACATTTCCGATAGATATCTCCGAGGCATAAGGTGTAATACGAATGTTTTCAAAGATCTTCGCGGTGGAGCATCACTAGCACCTAATCTACTTTCCTAAAAGTGCTTCTACCCAACCTAATTTTAATTTGCTAGCAAAAGTAAAACATTTCTTTTACGACATTAAGTGTGCATTGTTTGGCAAGCTATTCCTACTCAGATGCTGCAGAGTTAGAAGTTGTATCAATGGTCATTTCTAGCGTTAATTTTTGTAAAGACTCTAGTTAAAAGTATAAGAACAAAATTGCAGAAAGAGCTTGCTCTAACTCTTTGACGTCAAAATAACACTAAAGAAACCTGTTTCAAACGTCACTTTTGTGACATCTGTAACGTAGAGCGCAATTTACAATATTGGCATTCGAAAATTTGACAATTTTCCAATATTATTATTTTGAACAAGGAAGACAGTAGTTTAAGCTTAGATGCGTTTTTTGCTCAGAAACCATTAAAAGTTGTTTGGATAGTTTAGGCGAACAAGTTCAGCATGGAGTTAAAGTATCGTTAATTGTTACACGTCTCAAATACCCTTAGAAATCAAATGACTCTTGCTGAATCAGGTGTGTAGTATAATCTGGAGCCTTTTCCTTATGCATCTACCCAAATGATATTTCATCTCTCAAATCATGTCCTGGTGTTGGTGAGTATTTCATATATGTATCACAGAAACCTCGAGCTTAAGGTTTTTTTCCTATTGAGATATTTGCTTGAGCCATACAGAGTCTTTTTTCATGACTGGTAGACATCATTGCTTCTTTGATATTAGCATCGATATGGGTTTGGTTGGAACTTTTTATAGCAGCTATAAAGTCTTCATCAGTACTATATTTATTCGTGATATTCATATGGTTATCAATGATGGCTGCAAAAACTCAATCACAGATTTGCAAGTCACCTTGACGCAGCCTATTTATTTTCACATAAAGGATTATTCATTACTCAAGCACATGGAAGGGAACGTACCTTAAACCAGAAAACCTCTTTGATTCATGCTGCAAGAATATACAAGCACTTTTTCCAACTTTCATACGTATAACTAGATGCTTCCACATCTACCATGTAGCTAGCAATTAATGATACTGAAGCCTCAGGCTGAACTTGTTCGCCCAAATTTTCCAAAGAACTTTTAACATGCACGTTAAGGGCTTTGTGCTAAAAGGCGCCTTTCAGCACATGTTCCTTAAAATGCATGTTAAAAGCTCTTATTCTTTGCAAGTTCTGGTCATAGTGTGAATTCACTGACAAACCAGTCCTTCCCCGCTATGATCTGCATGTAGTCTATTAAGCTCGTTTGTTTGTTTACATTTTGTTAAATTTTATGGGAGATAACAAAAAACTTTTAGCAGTTTCTCAGCAAAGAAGTTTCTAAAGCCTGGTATTCATATAGCCGTAAGATGCCCTAAGGTTAATGCGGCACTTGCCTGTACCGTGGATAACGGCATTTAGAATAATATGGAAACCACTTTTCAAAGTGCCTGTACCATTGGTTACGGCAGCCTCAGCCATCTCAGATTATATGGGAAACACTTTATCAAGTGCGGCCAGCAGCCGTAGCCATGATAATTTATGTGCCACAACCAAACTGGAAAGTAAAATTATTTCAAAATTTCTCTACCCAAACGGTATGGTACCTGCTGCTGCAACCACTAAATGTTATATGGAAAGGCTCTGCTTCCAGGAAACTATGCCGTTATCTATGTAGAACTGAGTTGGCTAGTGTTCTCATTTATTAATGCACACTAATCTCGATAAACCCTGGCAAGCGTCACTCGCAAGTGACAACAATAAGTCAACATTATTGTATTTAGTTAATGCTAAAAGGGGAAATAGATTAACAGTTATTTCCCTTGCTGGAATTACAAAAAACAATTGTTACTTTCTTCTACTTCTTATGGTTTGCGTTGATGTCCTTCCTTGTTAGTATTGATTTGTGTTCATGAAAGCCATTGTAGTTCATTTAATTATTGCTGAAATCTTATGTTGGGGTGGCATGAAATTTGTTTTAGGGGTGGGATGCAAATACATATGGAGGGTAGAATATTCTACAAAATTCTTTATTTGGAGTGTTATTAAATAGAAATAGTTGGTGGAGGTTTTAATAAGTCAAACAATTATATTTTGAAACAATAACTAAATGTTAATAAATGATGCAAATGTTCTGTGCATCAAAACAATTGATGCTGTTTATTTTATCGGCTTTATTAGGCATTATAAATGCACTCGTTCCCCCTGTATGCATTCCAAATGTTTGCTGAAGATGTAGCCCGCATCTTCTGAGTGCATTGGGATATAATACAAAGCCATGAGCAAATTTCTACTAGACCTACTTCACGGGTGTCGTGGCAGGGGAGCATTGGCCCCCCAACTTTTTTGAAATCTTTGGATTCTTAGAAATCTTAGTGTGTCCTCTGAAAGTTTCCGGACTTTTGCTGTTGGTAAAGAGAAAGATTTAAAATTTTTTCGGAAAGTCTGTGAACTCGGCTTCTCCACTCTACACGTTCCATGATGCCTCTGGCCTATTCAATATCTCAGCTAAGATGTCACTCTTCCACCCTCCTTTCCTTACGACAATGCCTTCATTCTCTATAAAATGCACTTCTTTCCTTCTAAGCATCCTTTTCTACTACCCCGACCCATCATCTATGACAATAAAGCCTTACCTGTTAACTGCTTTCGGCCATGATTCTCACCTGACAAAGAAATGTGTGAAATTTCCACAGGTAACTCGCTGCTGGAAACTTCTCACCCAAAATTCCATTTATAAGCACGTCGTAGCTGCATATATTCCATATGACCTAGAAATAGATCTTTTAATAAAGCATTCTATCTTTCGAAAAATTTTAAAAAACCCTCATTAGTTACCGGCAAGCAGAGCGTTTCCATATAAAATTTTGTATTTGTGACAGCCGGTACCATGCCGTGAGTATAGAGAAATGTTGAAATAATTCTACTTTTCAGGTTGGTCGTGGCACCTGAATTATCATGGCTACGGCTGCCGGCAGCACTTGCTAAAGGGGTTTCCATATAATTTGAGATGGTTGAGGCCCTATTTCCACTGATCCAGATATTTGCGAATACGGAGAAAGATTTATCTTTCGGGTAGCATATTGGTGGAAACACCAATTTCTGTATATTTTTCACCTGCTTTCACTGACCTAGTTATGCAGAATATCTCTGGATATTTTACATTGAAGTGAGATATCTTACATGACTCAAATATGAACGAAGGTGTTCCTGCGAGTTCTACCACCTGAGCTCATGATGAAATCGGCCAATATATATATATATATATATATATATATATATATATATATATATATATATATATATATATATATATATATATATATATATATCAGAGGCGGCGTGGAAGGAAATAAAAGTAGTATTAGTTTTAATTCGGACTTATTTAGAACCCTAGGTTGCCGTAATCTGATGGGTTTTGGGTTTCTCTTTTTTAGTGTTTTTCACTTCAAATTTGTGCTTAGAGGCTAGAAATTAATATTTAAATACATATTCTACTTTGTCAAAAAACGATCGAATCTACGTCTGTTATAGGATTTAAACCTATTTATAACGCTGTCTATAAAGGTGTCTCTTTTTGCTAAGGATCTCAATAGCTTATGTTCCACTTGTAAAAATATAAGCATTTCTTTTTGCTCCTGTCTCATTGATACTCACATCCTTGCGCATCTGAAGGCACGGATAGTGCTTAGAAGCCCATTCTTGCCTTCTTTTACGGAGATGAGGGTCATACATAGAGGGCTGAGGCTAATGAGCCTACCATAGCATCATAGTATAGCGGCTTTATACCCTCAAAGAAAGCCGTTATAGTATTAGCCTTTCAATTCTAATACTATGGTGGCGGCACAGCAACAGTCGGCTAGGCATCACATAACTTTTGGAGTTTTGAGTTCAAGAAAATGGGATAGTTAGAATAAATGTTTCTATAAATTGATTCAAACTATGTCATGGTTTTATAGAGCGGTTGCATTACGACGCTGTTGCTTAGTAACGGGTCAACTCCGCCATCATGACGGTGCTCTATCATCCAAGATGGTGAACTGTTGCAGTGTATTTGGATTCTCCAATCGATCTGATCGCGAAAAAGATCGATCGTTTCACCGTCTACCAAAAATAATAACACACTTGGACGATCAAACGAAAGAATATTCGGCTGAGCGAAAAAGTAAGTAGTTGAGCAATATACGGTGCGCTGATCTAACAGGGAAGAAGCTTGTTTGGGTATGCTCTGATCACTTTGTTACAGGTAAGCCTGCTGCTCTTTTCCAAAAGTCTCATGCAGATTGGGCCCCAACCTTACGTTTAGGCCACTCAGATGTAAAGGAGGAGAGTTCTTCAAGTTGGGAAAGGCGGAAAGAGCGATCAGAAAAGCGCCCTTCACAGATCGATGGACTAGGCCAGCATTCCTCTGTAGCACATCAATACTGTATGGACGTTATTGCGCCGTCTACTTTCGATGAGCTGGAAAATCATGATGAGAAGGTTAGCTCTTCAGCAGCATGTATATCAACGGAAGTTCAAACGGAACTTTCAATGGGTGACATTGACAACATGGAGCAGAAATTGCCAGCATTAGAAAATGAAAACAAAAATCTTAAGGAGAAGATCATTTCGATGATACCAATTGATATTGCTAGATTGGAGCAAGATAAAGAAATGGTTTTGTTTTTGACTGGTATTCCCAACTATGTACTGCTTATGTCATTATTCTCCTTTCTCTCTGAATCAGTGTCACATACACACCGAAATTGTTTAACCGCCTTTCAAGAATTTTTGCTTACTATGATGAGACTACGATTCAACTTGCCATTCCAGGACCTAGCCTACCACTTTAATATATCAAAGTCAACTGCTTCAAGAACTTTTGATAAATGGATAGACGTTATGGCGACAGTGCTTAAATTTCTGATTAAGTGGCCTAACAGAGAGGAGCTCCAGAAAACTATGCCTACTGATTTTGTCCAAGTTTATGGTCGAAAAGTTGCAGTTATAGTCGATTGCTTTGAGGTATTTATTGAGCGCCCAGGAGATCTATTGGCCTGTGCATCTACTTGGAGCAATTATAAACACCACAATACTATAAAATTTTTGATAGGTATTTGTCCACAAGGGGCCATTTCTTTCATATCTAAGGCTTGGGGTGGTCGCACAAGTGATAAATATTTGACAGAAAATTGTCACATTTTAAATAGACTCCTTCCAGGTGATATTGTTTTGGCAGATAGGGGCTTCAACATCAATGAAAGTGTAGCATTAAAGGGTGCCAAACTAGAAATACCTGCTTATACCAAAGGGAAAACACAGTTATCATCTCTTGAAGTTGAAGAAACTCAAAGACTTGCAAATGTGCGGATTCATGTTGAGAGGGTTATAGGATTAGTACGGCAGAAATACCAAATCCTGAGTGGTATTCTTCCAATTGAAACATTATATAGTGATAACTCCACTCCTCAGATTGATAAAATTGCAACAGTGTGCTGTGCTCTAACAAATATTTGTGATTCTGTTGTTCCATTTTACTAATTTTCCTATTCCACTTGTAGTGCATATCATATTCTATAAAGTTCATGTTACTTATTACATTGATAAACTTTGCTGTGAAATTAACTGTCAAATCAAATTAGTATGATAATGAAGTTATTCTTTTGTAAAAAGAAAAATGGATAATAACATACCAGAAGTAATCTGATTTCTGTATGTCCTTGTTTATTTTCTTGTGAACTGTTTAGCAAGCATTTCTAGTAAGATGCATAATTTAAAGAAGTTTTCTGATTTTGATGCATTCATTTCAAAGAATGATTTATCTGGAAGAATAGTCTCAATATGGGTTTCATTTGGTGTCCATTCGAAGAAATGAGCATACTGTGCACCAGATATAAAAAGTTGACACTGTACTTGATAGTAGTACTGATGGTCTTGTTTTAGTGCATATGTGCTTTGAGCAGGCGAAAGCATTGAATTTTGTTTACAAGCATATTCACTTAATGGAATATCTCTGCAACTATATGGACACTTAACCTCTAGAACACCTTGCCCACAGCACTTGCATGATATCAAACCATCTGGAGAAGCCCCCAGGAATGGCCATTGGTTATTGAACATCAGCCCTACTTTACAGAAATGAAATTCCTTGTGGGACCCTTGCATTTTCTTTATGTAGTCTGCCACTGCAATGCTTTCCTTTTCTAATCCCCATGCTACAGCACTATTTGTGAACTTGCTTTCTGTTGGGTAGCAAATGCTTTTGATTAGGCTCCTGCTTGGGTTATTGGCATCTGTTCTGCAAGACTGTTTACATTTGGATGCAGTAATTCTACCAGACCTAAGCTTAAACCATAACTTTGAATGAGCTTGCTTGGCTGTCTCACATTGGATCTTCTGTAGCTGCTCATTGGAAAGGACTGGTAAAGTAATATCTTGACATGTTTTGATGATGATGTCAAGTGAGCATCCTGCATTTGATGGAGAGTACAAATTTTGAAGAAAGAGGTTCTTAATGGACCCAATTGGAATGAAACTTTCACTATAAGGCTCAGTAATTGCTAAAATTGCTGGTCTTGTGCCACACAAGCTTAATTTGCTAAGGAATTCCCTCTGTCTCTGATCATTCTCAATGTGTGGAGGCTATTGAGTCTTCCTCCTCTTTGTAGGCCTATTACTGTCTCCATCTTCAGTGCTGCAGCTGAGATCTCTCATCTTTCGTGTTGCCCCTTTAAAATCTATCTCTGCAACGAGTAAGTAGGGCACCTCTTTTACAGCTTTTGGCAGTAACCATTTGCATTGTTCTTGTGAACAAGAATTAGCTTCTCTTGTATGATAAAATGCCTCTAAATAAAACAGGAGGGATGCAACATGTGAACAAGCTTCACCAAGGCCAGCCATGCAGGTGCAATGGGCAGTTTCTATTTCACCATCTGCTTTTAACAAAATCCAAGGCTTCAGTGGTGTTGTGTTTGCATGCTGTGAATGTCTAACCTGTCAGTAGAAGCAGCAGTTAAGAATAGCCTGAAGAATAGGTTTTTAGTGGTAATTCTTAATAAATCTAAATAATGTTGGGAAAACTTTTAAATCAATATGCCAGGAAGCACTAAAAGAAGCTGAACCAACTCATTAGACAACTAAATAGTGGCCTGTGTGAGCTTATGTTATGAAAATAAAGTGGAACAAAAACTGAAAATATTTGACTTAATGTTCCTATCACAAGACAATTCTCTTCATAATGTTTAACTGCCGTTTCCAGAACCCATCCACTCAAAAAGTTGTTGTATGCTTGCAATGATTTCCTCGCTTTTAACTCCTTTGCCGTCAGGCAACTTGTTGAATACACAAGATAGTCAACAATGTCTGTATAATCAATGCTTGACAAATCATTCAAGTACTCATGTAGGTCCGATTTTTTCAGCAAGTATGGATCTTCCTTCATAGCATCAATTTTCAATAAATATCGAGTTCTCGCTGAGTTTTCTAAAGCTTGGGCATAATGTAAAAGAGGAAATGTGTGATGCCTAGTGGCCATGTTTACATTTTCAAAAAAGCTGAGTTGACCGTCAAGATGGCGCCACTAATCATATCGAGGCTAGCGAAATTCTATTGCAACTGCTCTATTCTAAAACAATAAACCACAAAAAGAAATGGCAGACTATTCGTAATTTATTTTTAAAACTCGTTACTAAAATTGTTACTTAAAATTGATCGAGGAAAATGGAAGAAAAGATATACCGCTTTAATGTCCCCGATCACAAGACATGGCCAGCAAAAATATGTATTTTTCTCAGCATCACCACAAATCCATTGATATGTCTCATAAACGCTGTCTGAAGATCTATTTTTCAAAGTAACTTTCGGGCAAGGTCTTCCATCTTTCTTGAATTGAAGTCGTTGCTCATGAGTTAAGTGTCGTTGTGTGGATAGCAGTCCAAAAATATGAGAAACTCCCCAAACATAACCTTCATTTATAACGCGGTTCATTCTTGCCTTCGAAAATAGCAATCTTAGAGTGGATTTCCCCTCTGAAGCCGTATGGTATTAGTTATCAAGAACTAATACCATCGGTAGCTCGCCTTGTCATATATGGTAATGAAAACAATAGGGAAATCGTCATAATAGCCAGGGAAAACAAAAGAATGGTATTAGGATTTGAAAATTACTACCATGCCGCGGCCTTTGAGTTAGTGTTGACGTAAGAAGGACATCATTGTTATAGAACGTCAGTTAAAAGGAATGGTAGGAATGCGAGAATCACGCGAAAAAAGACATTCTGATATTTGACCTTTGGCTTAGGGCAAGGTGGTTACCAGTGGCTACGTAAACATACACTGTAAGCTGTAGTGTTTAATTTGTTAAGAAGGCAATGTTTTTTAGTTTATGTTCTCTTTGGGAAACAACATAATCTGGTTAAAATATAGTATTAGACTAATACTACTAATACTACTCTCCGCCGCCCCTGATATATATATATATATATATATATATATATATATATATATATATATATATATATATATATATATATATATATATATATATATATATATATATATATATATATATATATATATATATGTATATATATTGGGATAGAGTCCCTAGATTGACTGGAGCATTGGTCAAGTCCAAATTAAATGACAAAAGACTTGAAATAAAAACGGTGGAGATTCGCTTGTAAACTTTTTATTCAATCATCATCCATCGTCACTCACAGACTAGATGTGTTAGAGTTTCTCAACAGCTCAAGCAATAGACACTAGCTGAGAGAGACTCTCTTCTCTCTTTGAACCACCTCTTTTGAAAAGATAATTTGATTCTAAATACGATATAGGTATTCTATGATATATGAGAAAGGCATTCTTTAATTCATTTTATACAATTCTTGACTTTGACTTGTTAGCTGTAGTAAATCTATTTTCACCTTTTTAAGTGAAAAAGTATTATACCTGCATCTAGGAAGTTAGACGTCGCATAATTTAGACAACTTTAAATATTATTGACTAATTTTCCTTGGAAATGTCTCGGCATATAAATAAAATATATTATCAGAACAGCACTCTGATGTCATGTGTCGTATGGTGCAGCGTTGTTGCATTCTGTGGACTTGGCTATGTTGCTTTTGATAAGAATTTGTGACAAGAAATCATTGCCTTTTCTACAAAATTCTTATTATTTTCCAACCTCCCTTTTTTCCGACTCCTTTGTCTGCTAATTTGATTTTAGGGATGTGTCTGGCCTCGAAGCTTTTCCGAACTCTTCCAACTCATTCTAACAGACACCAACCAGGCTACATTGGATACATAAATATACATATATATATATATATATATATATATATATATATATATATATATATATATATATATATATATATATATATATATATATATATATATATATATATATATATATATATGTAAAGAATGTGTTCTTTATGAAAATGTTGTTTTTTGGTATCAATTATGATTCATATAATATATACTGTGAATTTTGATAATATGATATTGCTGAACGTGACCCACAATCATACAATCAGAAACCTCCTCTGCTACCACAAGTATGTTACGCCATGGTGCATTTACTTTAATGAGTATTTAATGAGAACAAGGTGACCATAAAGAAATTTGCATCCACTTTGCATTTCTCACTTAGTTTCAACTACTCAAAATATAATGTAGGTGAAGTTTGTTGCTTGAGGCATCTCCATAAAGCATAAATTGTTTTCTATTTCAATAGCCTTTGCATAGATCTTCTGAGTAAAACTCTTCGTTTTTAACAATTTCCTGATTGAACAAGGAGTTGATATAAAAGCGGAGGATATTTGCATGTAAATTTTTGATTGAATCATCAGCCTTCTTAATTTACAGAGTACTTAAGTTAGAGTTTTTCCAATAGCCCAAGCAATAGAAAATAGCTGAAGAACACTCCCTCCTCCTTTTCAGCCATGTCTTTTGAAAACATAATTTGATTCTAAATAGGATTAGAAAATGCTGTGAAATTCCAAATCATTTGCAATGATGATGGCTCTGGCAGGTTGGATAGAATCACTACTTATTAGTAAAATGCCTAATTGGTTGCACCAAGCAACAATGCAGTACTTGGTTTGATTTGGACTTTGGCGTTTTAACTGTAGTGAATGTGCCTTCTCCTTTTTCAAATAAGACGCGATTCTCAATTGATAAGTAATTCAGTGTATTTTGCGTGATGCTATGAGGTTCAACTTACGGAAGTTGCACTTTAGTTTCTACCATAAGCTGAGAATTATTGGCTATTGTTCATGTAATAGCTCTCTGACTTTATAGGACTGAAGTTTACTAGATCGCTTTTGCCTTTGACTAAGTGAATTTCTGAAGTTCATTACTTCACCAAACTTCTGAATCTAGAGTTATCAACTGCCCTAGATTGGAACCTTACCATGCAATTTGGTCAGGAAGCTTCAAACCCTTTTCTGTATACTATTCGATATCCAGTTCAATGTCAGCACTTTCGCACTTTGTAACTTGAAGAGCATAGTTTCCTATACTTTTTCCATTATACGCACGTTGGAAAATAGCCCTTTTAAATCATTTCATGAAACAATTTTGCATAATCTAGATCTGTAGCAAGGTTCTCCACAGGTGTAACAAATCAAAGTATCTTTTGATTAGTCTAACTCGCAAGTTAAGAATTACTAAGAAATCCTCATGCGATATTAATAAAACTTGAAACTGATGTTTGGATAATTACCATTGCCATTGAGATAGTTGATTTCCTTTAGTTTGGCCGTGAAGCTCATTATAGACTTCTTGAATATACTACATATTCCCAAATTTTGTCTTCATAACTTTTCACTCCACCTTTGCATAATCTAAAATTTCCATGCCTATGAAGTGGTTACCTGATGCAGAAGATTTGTCTCTTGCAGGGATGTAAAGCAACTAATGAGCAATCGTTCATTTTTCCTACCTCCTAAATAATTTCTTTCTTTGGGGGGACGGGTGGTATTGATCCCCGTTTGTGCTACAGTACTATCACTAAATCCCTCCTTTCCATCATTTACTATGTCTATTATATGCTTAGCTAGTCCATCGTCACAAAATTCGCGCAGACCTGTAGCCAGCGCAGTTTTGTAGGGAGGCACTGGACGTGGGTGTTCAATGGGAGTGACACCTAAATGCTAACTAGAAGTGGGTAGTACCACAATGTGTACAAAGCTGCAATGTTACTAATGATCATGTAAAGGCTTTTGTATCCTTTAAGTAACAGTGCTATCCTAACCATTTTAATACACAGCTGACCAATGTTTTGGCAAAAATGTTTGAACACTACACAAACATAGAATTCTCTAGGCACATCTTTGAGCATAGCTACTCCATGCAAAGTAAAGATGAAGTGAGTTTGATAAGCATAAAACAGCACAGGAGGAGCAGAGAAAGCCTCCATGAACACATTTACCAAAATAGATAGAGAATGCACACTGATTAAGAGGCACAAACACTTTGGAAAATATAGACTATAAAGAAAAATGGGTAGAACAAATGAAAATGATAGGAACTATGAATAGACAAAGTGTAAGAATCAGAATGTTCTAAGAACCTCTTGGTTTGGGGGTTTTAAGGTTGAATTTACCGGAATTTACCTTGTTAGTAAGCTGTAAAGTATGGCTCTCTAATTTGGTTTTTAGAAATATATTATTTCATAAGCGAGCCATTCCACTTACACAAAATTTGCTAGACAGTAGTTCGTATGTAAAGTCCAGGATAGGTCCCACCATCGTTTAGCCCGGAGATAAATGTTCAAGACTGAGGTTCTCAATTGACTGGAAAGCGCTATTTTACTACTGGTATTTGCAAATACAGTTAAAACTTCCTGTATTTATAGAATCTTTTACTTGTTGTACAAGCATTATGTAGCCTACAACTTTTAAAAAGTTCCTGGTATTGATAATGTAGTGATCCACTTCTACCTGAATTGTCTCAAGTTCCAAGAGTTGTGGTTGTGACACTTCTCCTTTACACTCCTAGTGGCTACTATGTCCGCGGTACCTACGTTGTGAGAAGATGTAGAGGGGAATCTGCTTGCGAGCAGAGAAATAGTGGAATGGGGCGTGCACACAAAAGTTTTCTCATACACTCCGGAAAGTCGGAAAATGCCCATTTTCAAATGAGATGGAGATTATCTTGATCAGTGATCGCTAAGCAGAGAAGAAGATTGATCCTACAATCTGTTTTAGTTGAAGTTTGAAGACTTAATGTGCCAATGCTACAGGTTTGGTATCTTTCGGAGATAAACATACAGAAAAAGAAGCAAATAATACTTGCTATGAAATTTTCTCAGAGGGACACAAATGTGCATTTTGAAAGCTCAGGGGGGCTTGCCCCTAAGCCACCCTTGGCTATTGGCCTGATTTCTTCCCCCTTATCAAAAATGAGTTAACGTGCCTTGAATTTATGATATTGCCTCCTATTCATGTTAGCCTGATCTGTTAGCTCTAAGATGTTGTTAATTACTTTGTTGCCTATATTACTCTGAAATAAGCATGAAGTAATTCATGTTCTTCATCATTAATCATCTGCTGATTTCCCTATATAGGATTCATCTTCATCATCAAATTCTTCACTCATTGAGAGCAGTTCATCTGAATCATTGGTATGATATGACGTGATATTATGTTTTCTTCGTGCAGCTTATTTCTGTATTATGAATCTTTACTTTTGTTAAATACCATGCTCTACAGGAAGACATTCAGTGCTTTCTCTCGTACATCAGTTATTTCTGCTCCCATTCGTACAAAATAAGAAAGGTCTTTGTGAGAAGAGGTGAGTAGATATAAGTATGGTTATGCTAAAGAAGTCAACTATCCATTGTCTACTTTTGGGTGCCTTTTAAACGTCTCCACCACTAATTTATATTTTCAAAATTTTTCACCCAACATTCTTCTATTACTTTTTGTGAGAAAGAGACAACCGGGAATATTTCCTGAGAAATTTTCTGGCATACAAGTAATAAGATTATAAGAATAGCATGATTCAATTTATGTCATTCATTGCAATGGCCTGCTATTTCATGCCTCATGAAATATTACCATTTGAAAACATTATTGCATGTTTGCAGTTTTCTATTGACCAATTCCAATATGATTGACGCACACAGTGCGCAATAAAATTATCAATAATATTATACAAGTAAGAAAAAATCATAAGAATAGCACGCTAATTGCATGTGTTGTATGGAAAAACATTTTTTCAGTCTATGGACTTAGTTATGCTGCTTTGATATAAATCTGTTATAAAAAGGTATTTTTCTTTTCTTTAAGACTTTTCGTCACTTTCCAACCCCATATTTTTGCAGCCCCTTTCTGCAAATGATATTTGGGGCTACTTCCATCCTCTCATATATTCCAAGGCACATCGATAAGACAGCAAAGGGCATAGATTGACTCTCTTTTCAAGTGTAGAAAAAAATTAGGCTCATAATTGATACCAATAAACAACACAACGATAAAGACCTTAGATAGGGTCTCCTTTTGAATGTGTTGTATTTTGTTATCAATTATGACTCACACTTTATATGCTGTGATTTTCCATATTAGGATGATGCTGAATGCGACCCACAATCATACGATCAGAGACCACAGATTCCACGACCAGTAAGTTACTCCATTATCCATTTACTTTAAATGCCAATTATATTATATGATATTTGTTCAATGTTCTCGTTCCTTAAGCTATCAGTTTGCTATGAACATGTTTTTACAGTGATTTTATGCAATGAGCAAAAGAGACATTCAATGTAAAGACCCGGCTTTTTCATGCTTCATCACAAATTACAAATGGAATACATGAGTGCATATTTTCAGTGACCTTGTAAATTCCTCATCAGTCTCAAATGAATCAAGTATTTTGTGTTAATATTTGACACGTCTTCTTTATATCATGGAGTAACTAGGTAATGAGCCAATTTTGAAAAGCTTGATAATCTGGAATCCTTACTATGATTATTCTAGTGAGTAATGCTCAATGCAGTGCAGTATGTAATAAGAACAAAGCGACCATAAAGAAATTTGAAAACTTTTGCATTTCTCATTTAGCTTGAACTACTCATGCTATAATTCACGATCTCCAGATCAATGTCAGCACTTTCACACTCTGTAATTTGAAGAGCTTAGTTCCCTATACGTCTTCCATTATACTCACAGTTAGCACTTTGGCAGTATTTACCACCACCCCCTACATTTCTACTCTAGCACTATCTATGTCCATTACTTCATAGATCTTCCTAACTTTTCGTTTTATACAGACACAGGCTATTTAAGTTGAGGCTTTTCCAACCTAGTACCACCAACTTATATTCCAAGCTGGAGACGATTTAGATTGGCAGTGTTCCTTCACAGTCACCTTACAACAGTTAAGAAATAACTAGCAATTTATTTTGGATAGGAAATTAAACTTCTAATTCATAAGCTGTCATAATCCTTATGTCACCCATCACTACAGTAATTTGGGGCTAAACCCCCTAGCTCTCCACCATTTTCCAGCATGCACCAGTGGCTTACTTTGCACCTTCAATAAAATGGTTAATTCTGAGGTGTCTTACTTGGCTCTAAATTACTGATCTCGACATTCTTGTTACATTTAGCTAACTTTGTATTAGCGTATGCAATTTCGTCATAATGCTTATTTTGTCCTCTTGTCTCTACAGGCCATGTCTTTAATGTTGACTTGTTCCTCAACCACAAGTGCTGGACCTCGAACGGTAGTGTCTTATGATATCATGATTAATATATTCCTCGCATTTACTATTAGAATATTTTGATTCTTTCCCGTAGTTCTTGCTCAATTCCAATACTCGACTTCCATTTGCTTTGCATGATTGTACGAGAGTAGTGTCTGCTCTCTCTTTACTAGGCGTTATTTGATTATTTCCTTTACAAGTTCCTTCTTCATATTCTTCCTTATCAAGTTCAAGCAATAGACCAAGACAACCAGTATGTTATAAAAGCATAATTGATATTTTCCTCATCTTTTTTTGACTATTTTGACTCTCCCATTGTTCATTTTTAATTGCAATTATTGACTTCCATTTGCGTTGATTTCACCTAAGTCAGATTCGTTATGTCTTATGTCGGATAAGTTAAAATTAGATGCTCGGTCCCGCTCTATTTGTTGAGCATCCAAGATACGCTTGAAGACATACGTTGGATGTGCACAAAGTAAATTTGAGTATACCATTAGCCCTAGCGATAGAACCTTTCTAAGGGATACCCCAAATGTTTCTTTTCAGTCTCCTTTTTTGACAAAATAATCTGAACTCTAAGCACGGGTAGCACATGCTCATGAATTCCGCATCATTTGAAAGAGAAGGAAATGATTGCCTTAGTATGTGAGATATAGTGATTCCTTAGTAGTAGAGTGGCATATTATCTGCACCAGTCGACACTTAGTGACCATTGAGACTTAATAAAAGTATTCTTTAATTTATTTGATACCATTCTTGACTTGGACTTGTTAGCTATAGTAATTCTATTTTCACCTTTTTAAGTGAAAAAATATTATGCCTGCATCTGGCAAGTCAGACGTTGCATAATTCATACAACTTTAAATCCTATTGATTAATTTTCCTTGGAAATGTCTCGGCATGCAAATAAACTATATCATAAGAAAAGCACTCTGATCTCATATGTCGTATGGTGCAGCGTTGTTTCATTATATGGACTTGGCTATGTTGCTTTGATAAGAATTTGAGACAAGAAAGCATTGCCTTTTCTACAAAATTTTTGATCATTTTCCAACCTCCCTTTATCCAACTCCTTTTTCTGCTAATTAGCTTTTAGGGATATGTCCAGCCTCCAAACTCTTCCGAACTCTCCCAATCCTTAGTAATAGACACCATCCAGCGTACATTGGATAATTATATATATATATATATATATATATATATATATATATATATATATATATATATATATATATATATATATAATTATCCAATGTACGCTGGATGGTGTCTATTACTAAGGATTGGGAGAGTTCGGAAGAGTTTGGAGGCTGGACATATTGTCCTTTTGTTGGTTTTCTTCGTTTTGTGAGTTGTTTGCCTTGTTGAGGGCCTTGGTGTTTTGATGAGTTGTTGTTGTACCTCTTCTTTTCATTGTACACTATAATATATTATATATATATATATATATATATATATATATATATATATATATATATATATATATATATATAT
>OLMO02000324.1:413922-424480 GCA_900291935.2 Cassiopea xamachana
TTGTTTCTTAAGTTGTTCTTATTTTTTGGCCTAATCTCAGCCTGGTGTTTCTTATAAAGGTTGTTCTTATAAAAAAAAAACGTGTATCCTAAATTGATTGTTTTGAAGTAGAAATTGAATGGTTGATTGCCGATCTTTGTTACTGATGGATTTTGGCTGAATTGTTATTCCTTTCGCTGAGGAAGGAAAAGGGCGTAACGATTGAGAAATATGTAGCATATTATTTCGTTGAAATAAAAGAGTATCTGCAAATAAACATTATTGATTTTGATGAGAATTGAGCTTTGATCTGATGTACCTTTTGTGGTGAACAAATTGGTTGGATTAAAATCTTGTCAAGCACCGTTGGTAGGTTATGTTTTTCATGTATTGTAGATTTAGGCCTTCCTTGTTGACTGCAACACTTGTGTCGTTCATGACGGCTTGATATAATTATAAACATGGGTCGACTGGCTGGTCGGGTCATTGGGGCAAATGCACGAGGTGCAGGCTGCATGAGTGGAGAAATCATTAGATTCTAAATAAGGATAACTGTGCAATTTCAATATGAAAATATTAACATTAAAGCTATGGATGTATCAATAATTCTCAGCCTTTTTCAATATCTCTACCCACCAGTTTAGATGTCATATAGATTTCAGGGTTCGGATTGATAAACCATTCCCTGGTTTGAGAAAATTAGCCACACCGCTCCTCATTATAAATATGAGTATTCTTTGCTTTGTGTGTCTCTTATCGAATTGTTGTGTGTCCTGCTCATAAGAAGCAAAGTTTATAGTTCACAAGTATTGAGAAGAGCTAATTTTGTTAGAGTATACGTATGTAGTATGTAATGTAATGTAGTGAGAGTAGTCCTGATGATGAGTACCTCCATGCATCCTGCTATAATTCACCTTACCTTAGCTCTTCTCTGTTCGAACGTATTCTTATTGAAAAGTAGTTGAAGGGCATTTCTGTGTAGAATCAGGATACGCTTTGAGCGGAAAGTGGTGTTGATCAAAAATTAATTTGATATTAAGTTAATTAAGTATTTGGCTTTATCTATCTGCTTACTCAGTCAGGGGGGGGGGTTCTTGCACAATTTTATTCGATTTTACCTACGTTTTCCCCAATTCCTTAGGACTTGGAGGGTACCTCAAAGAGGAACTTAGTTCTAGCAAAAGGAGTTAAGGCCAAATGCCCTTCCTGACTTCACCTTGAAGATAAACTTTATCTCTAGGGGGAGTGGGAAATTTCAACACTGAGTGAAAGTGTCTTTCGCCAGTTCTTTGTTTTTAATGTCTCTCCAGAAATCCAAAATCTTTTATCATATTTGTAGTAATCAAATATTTCTTGTCATATTTTTATCAGACAGATTTTATGATGAAATATCGAAATAAGAGGCTCTGAGCAACATGCCTAGGAATAAAATTAAGTTTATATGATTTCATTCATCTCTTATTACGTTAGGAATATTACCCATTGCAATTAACTTTCCCGACTAATGTGGAACACTAAACTCGAAGCTGTTCCTTAAAAAAGCGTATTAGGGTTGTTTTGTTGTTAAGACAGATCTAATTGATGTTTTGTTGACTGACTGTTCCCAAGGGAAATTTGATTTTAGATATCTTGTAATCAATGTTCTAGTTACAGATGTCACATTAACTAATACAATTAATACCATTCTCTACTATGCACATTAGAGTTTAATTTTGCCTTCATAGAAGTTACTTAAAATTTTGAAAGAGCAAGACCGACATTTGCATTTACATTTTTTCAGAACTTTGAAAGTCCGATTAAGTCCATGCATGCCCGAGAAATCTAAAATTATTACAATTTCTTTATATTTATATTGTGTAACTTTTGCGGATTTTAAGTGTACAGCTGCAATTGAATGACAGTAATCTCCCAAACAGCCATTTGGGCAGCATAATGACTTTTTCCTATCATGGAATTTCTTTGCACATGCACGTAAGTACTTGGGGGGGGGGTGTAAGGGTGTAGCACCATCCAATCTCTTGTCCACACGGAAAATCTGATCGAAGTCAGAATATAGATGATTTTTAGGAAAAGTTATCCCGCAGTCTGAAAATCTGAGATATTTTGTTCATTAGAGTAATAAATTCCTTTCTCACCAATGATAATACTTCTTGGATGAGGTTCTCCTTCTCCGAATGAAGTTCAGTAATGGAAAACTATCATTCTATTTTGTAAAAGGATGTTTTTAGGCGTTTTAGAGTGCGCAACCACACAGCATTTTTCTGATGACTTGCCCCGGACACCCAGTCTTAGGACGAGAAATATAAAGTCTGAGTTCAGTTTTTGGGTGTAAAAGGGAAGCTGGAACCTTGGAAAAGTTTGTTTTTACATCATCAATCCTATAGTTTCTATATGTTTGCCGAATTTTCGACGAATTCATGAATTCTGTTCTCCATTGATCGTGTAGAAATATTGAATTTCCACGTTTACTGAATTTAATGAGTTCCATTTTCACCAGTCAATTTTATTCTTTGGCTCTGAATTTTTTACAATATCTTGTCTACATTCAGCTTTTAACCTCATTTCTGTTTGTATTTAACAACAATGGAAGAATATTTCTTTATTTATTGAAAATGATGTTTGTGACAGTGCTTTTATTTACAATTTTGTGATCATTGTCAATTAGCAGATCAATATGGCATTAACTGGAGAGGAAGAAAATTTTGTAAAAGTTACTAAAATCGTGGTGGATGTTACTCCCAAATACTTACGAAAATGCTTCATAGCTAAATGGAATGACAAGTATGAACAGAAATACAACAAACCATGGAGCAGTGACAATGCAATTGGAACTTTTCTGTTCAGTGAATTGCCAACAGCCGTCCAGAATAACAAGAAAAGGGAAAAGGCAGTAGAGAAATTGAAAGAGGGAAATGAAAAAACCTGGGATACTACTACAGTTGTGTTTGCCTTGGTAGAGGCTGGCCTCAATTTGATTCCAGGTAGCCGACCCAAAGGTAACAGACCAGGCCAACCGCGTATTAGTGAGGAGATTGAAGTCATCAGGGATGTAAGAAATTCATTCTTTGGTCATGTGCCTAACATGTCATGCTCAAGTGCAGACTTTACAGACATAGTAGCAAAGGTCAAAGCTGTAGCTAAGAATATATTTGGTCAAGATGCTGAAGATGAAATTGATAATGTCGTAAAGTCACAAATAAAATCAAGGCTGACAGTTGAGCTTCAAAACCAACTTGATGTTGAGATAAATCGCAACAGAGACTTTAATGAGTTGGTTTGTGAAATAGAAAGTAAGTTCTCATTATTAATGCTATGGATGTGTTATATCATTAAACACTCTTTGTATGTGCCTTGCATTTTTGGCATATCGTAGGGCCAAACTAGGGAATTATTTCACGCAACATATCAAATTTCACGTACGCTTCCCAAATGTTTCTTAGTCTGGCCCTACCATTGTTTTTCTGTTCATCAAGATAGTGATGACATATCACATGCTAGTATAGCTTGCGCTAAAGAACTGTCTCCACGTAATTTGCTTTGCTTATGTGGCTTATCTACCTGCCATTTTCTCACTAATTGCGTCATGTGCAGCTAAAAATCATTTGCACCAACGAATTCATCTCGACGTGATTAGTGTGGCAATTGAGGAACGTATACTTTTGATTCATATGTTAATTGCATCATCTGCAAATGAAATCCTAAAATGAGACATGAATGTGTGTGATTGTCATCTTTCATAATATCTAACAACCTGAAGATAATAAAAGAGCTAGGGACTTCATAGTTTGGCGAGATCAACATCAGCTATCATTGTCAGTGAGAGTAGGTTGTTATGATTGTCACCTTTTACGAGATAATTGAAATGCTCTAAGCATTAGGCAGTGTTTCTCTTAATAAAATTATATTGTACTTTACTACCAGTTTGTGGGACTTACTTTGGCAAAGAGTATACTTTAATATGTCAGCTTATGGCTAAAGTTAGTTTAGAAGGCTCTGTTGGTCTTGTTCCCTTGTATCAAGGGTGAATCTCAATTTGCTCCAATTTTGTCTCCCTCTTCCACAATGATAGGAACCAGATTATGGTTTTTGTAGCAATGATAGAATAGTCAAGATTTGCTATGTAAGAGAAAGAAATATAATATAAGTTGACTAGCAATAAGACTACATATAGGTTACGACATCTAACAAATGTAAGCATTACTCGAAATTTAAAATGGTTAATATCTTAGTAACGTTATTTCATTTGAAGAAATGAAAGACAAAGTTGATATGATGGAAGGCAAAATTGGCAAAGTGGAAGGAGAAGTTGGCAACTTGAATGTAAAAGTTGAAAAGTTGACGGAAAATCTTCCGTGTTCAAAACTGCGTAAGTGAATAAAAGTACTCTAATTTTCCATGAGATTGTTTACTATCACCCTGCTGAATTGAATAGTGTATTCCAGCATTTATGACAACAGGAGATTCGGGATACAACGAATCCTGAAGGGGACCAGAGAAATATTTTGTTATTTCGGGAATTCGTTATCTAGGGAGGAAAATATTCTGGTCACTGTGAAGTAATACAAGCCTCAAACACCTTTCCATGAACTTGTTGGAGCTACATTCAGCTTCTGGGCACATTCAAATTGTAAACAGTAGGTTAATTTACATATTATTCTTGGAAAAAGCGTTTTGGGAGTGTAGCAATTCGGGAGCAAAGAAAAGATAAGTTAGCTATTTTGATTTTCAATTATTTCCAATAAAAGTATTCACAATCTTATCTCTAACCAATTCAATAAACTCCTTGCCTTTCTTTGAAACTTTCTCTATAGAACTGCTCATCTGTCTTACCCTCTAGCGGGATCTCTACTACCGAGCTCCTTCATACTTCCTTACAGAAGTAAAAAATTGTGCTCTAGTCTTTTATAGTTTGCTTTTTTTTACTGAAGTGTTGCTGTACCCGGAAGGGTTATTAATTTTTGCGCACATTACATCCTTTTCAGTATCTTAAAAGTCAGTGCTCACAAAACTTCAAGATTTCGCCATTTCTAGTTTATCATGAGGAACCTTAAATTCGGTTCATATTAGCGAGAGTCATTATTTTCAAGGTCGTCTATAGCAAGAGAAAATATATGAACTTTGTTTAGGCCAAAGCCAAGTCGCCAGATATGTACGTAATGCAGGGAAGTTCGTTATATCAGGGGTTCGTTATGTTCTGCATTTATCATAGAGTATGATTGTCAGTTGAAGCAAGTAAGCTACCTTTTGTAGAACGGTTGCCATTTTTTAGATTGGCAATCAGTTGCATAATTGCTCTTGTTACTAGTGCTTGTCACATATTAATATGGAAAAGTTGATAAGAGAGGGAGATTAAGGTTGAGCCCAGCAGAGGTACTTTTACCAAATCATAATGTCAACTACGAATGCATTGCAAATCTCAAGCTGCCCGTAAAATGATGAAAACTTGGAAACAGTAATTTTTAAAGTGCAGCAATACAATTGGCTTAACATTTAGAACAAGAAATATGAGCGTTTCTAGGGATACCGTAACAGAAATGAATATAAGAAAAGTGTGTACTATTTTAACTTTCCTTCAAAGTGCAATTGTAACACTGACGTGTGAAACGTGAAGTCTAGGCTAGTGTGTGTGCATATGTGAGGAATTCGAATCATGGTTTTGTAAAAACAACTCTATAGCAATCGACGTAAAATAGGTGGAATTAGGAGAGTATTTATGCCCAATGTTTTGCAAGTTAACAACACATTTGGCAAATATTTTTACAATTTACAATTTATTGTTTAATTGAGATTGCTTACAAAGTTACATCTCTCATGCAATTTTTCACGTAGGTCACGAGATATTTTTCCATGTAATTCAAGAAAATCAAGAAATTGCTTAAAATACTCAAATTGCTTTGAAAAGTAATCTGTTAGCATAGGAAGTTTTAAACAATTAATGATTGACTCTTAGCTGGACCGCTGAGAGGGGGAAGGAGGCAAAGTGTCCCAGGACCGCACTGCAAGCTCCAAATGGTCTCATAACACCCAGTGCTTCAAGGTCTTGGGACCTCATAAAGTACACCCTACGTATTTTTTTCAAAGTTAATTTCTAGAACTTGAAATTGTCCTGCTCGCTCTGTTTGCAGGGGCCCTTCTCTTCGTCTTTTTCCCTGGGCCCTCAGAATTAGAAATCTCCAGCAACAAATTTTTACTTGGGCAATGTATTTGCACGTTGTCACTACGTCACGCAAGTATGAAAACCCCCTACATTCTTGAGCTCTCTGCGCTTAATTTCATGAAAAACACATTTAAGATGTCTATTTTCAGAAGTCTCTACTAGCATTGTAGCCTTTTTACCTAAATTTTTTCGCTTTCGATTTTGCATACAATCGGGATCAATGAGAATGGTCCTAATTTTATTAGGTATGATTTACTTTGAAAGGCGTCTTTAATTTGGACTTGCAAAATTGTTATAAGTACGTGTATTAAAATTGGAAATGTTCTTTGATCATTGTAACCCTTGTTTTTCTTCACTATTTGCAATTAGCTATTCAATACTATTCACATTTTATGCCAGACAATTTGTCTGATGAAGATGTGTTACAATCTAAAAGTGCCCCTATGCCATGAACATCTTTTAATTATACCACGTTGGTTTAACGGTCTTCTAATATTTACCTAGCATTGTTTGATAATATTTAGCATTCCTATAATTCATCTACGTATCAATGTCTTTGTAGCGCCCTACACAGACAAGGATATTGGTGAGTTGAGTTACTTACTCCTACTATAAACTTGTTTGATGTAAGGTTTCTTCATCAATTTTGCAATGCCTTTTAATCCTTCTGATATATATATATATATATATATATATATATATATATATATATATATATATATATATATATATATATATATATATATATATATATATATATATATATATATATAATATTTATATATACAAGGGTAGCGAGCGCCAACCAACCAAACTTGATGAACACAAACCGCAAATCTAGTGAGATTTTCACTGAGTAGTTGAGCTTTAACTTTACTTTCAGTCAAATTTACGCAATTCATATAAGTAATGCCCCAAGGATATGTTGCTGTGGGAGAAACTACTAATCATTATTTAATGGGAAAAGAGATTAGTTTTTACATTTTCAATCACTGGCACTTTTTGACAATGTATTGACGAGATCCCGTTCTTTATAGCTCGAATTGTAGTTTAGCAATTTCATACCTTAATAAACATTATTGAAACCATGATTTTTAAGTGTTTATGTCTCTTAAAAGTTATCATTTGAATAATGTGTTTTAAGGTATGAAACTACCAAAATGCAAGATTATTTTTCATATTTTCACGTACACAACTCAAGCCTGAGGGAAATAGGGAACGGGGGCCTTTACCATGAAAATATTGAACCGGGCTTTCTTTCTGTATGTGTCAAGTAGTATCAGAAGCCTGAATACTGTTTTTGAAGGAATCCAACCCCTAGTACACTGCCTCATTGAAATCAAACTGTTTTAGTTCTTATGCAATGAGTAATTTAAACTACTAAATCTCTCAGAAATACCAACTATAGTGATGACCTCAACATCAGTTTTTACAAACGTGCCATAGAATTACTGACAAGCCAAATTATTCCCGATGGATTCTGCAGAAGGATTGAGTGTGGCAACCCCACTAGCTTAGCTTCAAAGTAAAACATTCTCTTGACATCGATATTCTTAATCTTAGGTAGTCCAATCGATAGATTGAGGTGTCCATTGCTCAGAGAATTCTCGCAAACTTCGTACAAATAAATTGAGAAACAATCTATATTCAACAAACATTGCAAAGAAATCACAAATATTGGGAGCAATACACCCCTCAGATCAGATAGAGATGATATACCTGAATGTAATTCTTCTTAACCTCTCCTCCCCACCAATATTGGTTTCGTTATACGACTGCTTTGAAGTATTCATAGGGCTGCCCAAAAATCTAAAAGCCAGAACTCAAGTACATACACAGTTAAAGTTTTATCAGTCTGAATCCACTAGGCTCGACTGCATCTTTATCTCCTTCAAAAGATGGTAAAAATCAATGATTCAGGATTAATAAACATAAACTAGTCCACATTAGGTCATTTCTGTCATGCTGCTCGATCAGAATACCATTTGACGTTGCATGGATATTTATGAACCGAATGGCATTCATTCAGTTTTTAGCAAGCATCAGTTTTACTTCTACTGGTAGTTTGTCATGTATTTCTATGCCATGTTGTCGAAGAAAACACAGGATAAATTGCTAATTTCTAGGAGTGAAGTTCAAGTGAATTACACTGAGACAAGAACGCGTTTGCTTTCATCAAGTTCAAAGTGGTTGCTAATGACAATGTGCCTTGTGCCCTTGATGTCTTCATATTCAGCCTAATTGTTGGGGAGACGAGAGCGATGGTCTATTGTTTTAAACAAAGCTTGTGATCTGTTGTTCGACCAATCATATTGAACAATTCTTACATCGTAAACGCACGCCAGAACGATTTTTGTTTCTTCACGCACGATGTTGCTTCATAAACTAAACATAAACATAACATAAACATAAAGTTTATGTTGCAAACATAAACTAGATTTTGCACTGCTGGTTTCCCGCCATTCCGTTTGACCTTTTTAAAAGCCATCGTAAGTAGCATTACGTCACCTACCAAAAAAGCCGCTTGTGCGCATGCGTTTACGATGTAAAACGTTGAGCACAAGCCGTTTTTGAACAAATCAATCTCATCTCCCCAACAACTAACTTTTTCTGGTTGTTAGGTTTGATGAAAAAATTAACAATGCATAATTTTAAAAAGGACATAATGTTTAGGGGTAATAGATTACTTCCATAGTTTTCTTACCTTAGCTCGAAATTCGGCAGAATTGCTCATTCTTTTTCTTATCCAAACATAGTACTGTAGCGTCCTTTTTGAAAGTAAATGTCATGTTGAAGTCAAAAATTAAGACTTTTGCAGATTCTGTTTATGATAGTTTTTCTATTGAGTCCTTTCAATTTAAAAGTGAAATCCTTTCAATTTATCGAGATATGACTGTGAGAAACTAATTACAAAGAAGCTTTAACAGAATTTCCAGAACAGTGAATCTATGGCACTATTTGACTAATCATCTAAAATGCGTGTTTATGCCATAGAAGAAAAACACACTTAAAGATCTTAATCATATGCAATTATTTTACAACTTGCAACAACAGTATCTATGAGTGATAAGACTCAACAACGCCGCAGTGAATGCGAAATTTTTCTGATCGTGGGATCTTAGAGCTAATTCATACGATGAGCCATATGTGACCCGAACCTATGATAGTGTTGGTTCAACAATGGCGCGACCAACGGAGATGAGCAAGTGTTGAACCAATGAACAGCGTCACTATGGCACGAGCCGATGCTATTCTGTGGTTTCATATATTGAACCGAAGATGAACTTAACTATTCAAATTGCTAAATGCATAAGTTCAGCTCATCTATGGCTCATCGCATGAACTAGCTCTCAGATTTTATATTGTCTTAGGTTTCCATGGATGCTTCCGGTGCCAATTCTAGATGATATCAAATCCTTGTTTCTCTGGGTTTCAGCATGAGATGTTTTGCAAGATCTTGTTTTTGAAAATAATATATTCTTTCAACCCACCCTTGCTTGCACAAAACATTCTTTTTTAACATTTTGCTATGTTAACAAACATCACTACATTGGCTTCGCTGTCATATGGTCATATAGAACATGCGAGGAAAGGAATATTGTTGAATTCAAATCATTAAGTTCGACCAAAATGATGCACAAGGGAGGCAGTCATTTTACACGTGTTTTCAACGTCGCATCTAATTCAATTCTCAGCAAATTTACATGACGTAGTGCATTGAAATGCTGCGAAAAATAAACCAGCATGACTTCCATGAATCAAGAATTGGGAACTGCGGTCATGTTGTATTAAAACCAAAGACAATTAGACCTTCGAAAATCAAAGAAGTTAATAGTGGTGCTAATCATAGTGCTAATGAGACCATTTTAATGAAAAATAGTTTTTTTCCATGTCTTTTCGGATATTGCATGCAGTGTCAATAGAGCTGTCGTATTGTCTTGCCAAGTAATTAATCCAGAACTTTCATAAACAAGAAACTGTTATCACTTGCTAATACAAGAACGAAGCAAATACGTACCATGATACGTAAATGAAACGTAGATTGCACATGCGCAAGGTTGCCTTTTACCTTGAATGTTTGAGACAAGAAAAAAGAATATCCCGAACTTGCATTTGAACGCTACCAAAATTTGGCCGTATAAAGCCATGCAACATTTGCGTCGCACTTGTGACTCAAGTGCGGCAAATCCTGCTGCATTTAGTTCAAAGTTCACTTTATATGGCCGCATTTATGCCAAACTTAATTCAAATTCTGCTCTGAATTGAATTCGATGCGACCAAAATGCGGCCATCTAAAGCCCTCCCTATCTGAAAACAGACGCTGTTGGAAGTCTCACATTGGCAATCTTTTGCAGGATATGAAATATCCTGCAAATAATATATATATATATATATATATATATATATATATATATATATATA
>OLMO02000324.1:438622-455472 GCA_900291935.2 Cassiopea xamachana
TTTTGAAATTTTGACTTCATTTTTGAATTTTACTTGTTAAACTACATATGAGTGCCAAGTTTCAACTTTATATCACTTACAGGGGATAAAATAGTTTTTCGAGTAGTGAACTACCTTAAGTTAGATTCTCTGAGATCGCAGGAAAAGTGTATATTTTTAATTATTCTTGGAAAAATTCTACTGAATCTAACAGTACAATACTCAATAGGCAAATCAAAACAGAAAGCAAGGCTCAAAATTTTTTAGTCAAACAGGTCTAAATTTACCATCGAAGTCTCAGACTTCCTGTAAAATTCTTACATTGGGGTTGGGGTCTCTCAACCACCAAAGCCCTAAAAAAGTACAGACCAAGTTTAGTTATGATTAAAATTGAGTGTCAACTACAATAAGTACGGTTGCTAAACTTCTTTAGAAGAAAACCTTACATGATATATGACAATGGCGTTCATATAGGATAATGGCGCTCAGCATGAAGTTCGCTGCTTTGGCAAAGTTTACGTTTGTATTGCTGACTCTGGCCTGCAAAGAGCAAAATTTCACTACATCTTGTCCTCTAACTGAATCGATAGAAGACTATGGAAAATGGGAACTAAATGAATCGTTTATTTATTCATCTCTGTGGGTAAATAAAGAGGTAAATCTGTTCTGGCTTAGGCCCAAGACTCGTGGAGTTGTTGCAGTTTTGCTTCTAATGGTTGGCGATATAGAGACCTGTCCAGGCCCAGTGCAAAGAAAAGTTTGTTTTGGTTGCAAAAAGACGATCAAAGAGAACCAGAGAAGTTCCACGTGTGATGGATGCAAAAAGACCCTGTATTTGAAATGCCTTGGCGAAGATTTATATTTAGTTAAAAATGGCCAAGAATGCTATTCTTGTTTACAGCTGCGTACACGAGCTCCTGAAAACAGTGCTGAGGGTACCGGTGATCCTATGGATGATGCTGCAGATAAACCATGTTTTGAGGAGTTTCAGACTTATGTTAAAGCAAGGGGGTTGAAAATCTTTCATCAAAATGTTTGTGGCCTATTAAGAGTCCTCAATCACATAAAGATCTTGCTGTACGAAGTCAAAGACATTGACATCTTTGGAATAAGCGAGAGCCATTTAAATTCCAAAATAGATGACGAAGAACTGAAAATACCTGGATATGAACTTCACAGAGTGGACAGGATAAATGGGCCCGGGGGAGGGACAGCAGTTTACGTCCGGGATCACATAAATTTTGAAAAAAGGCCAGATCTAGAAGTTGACGAAAGTGAATGCTGTTGGATAGAAATATCTGTAAAAAGATCAAAATCCCTGCTCATAGGAGTCCTTTATCGCCCGCCTGACTCTTCAAAATATCTTAGTGAGAATTTTGAATTATTGTTTGATGAGATGTTAGGCACAGCTGTAGCCGAGGGAAAAGAAACTATCATAATGGGAGATGCAAACTGCGACTTCCTCAAAAGAAACGACCATAAATATGTGAAAAACACTCTTTCCAGTTTTGGGCTTGAACAAAAAATTAAAGACACTACAAGAATAACACCACAGTGAAGCACCCTAATAGACATAATAGCTACCACACACCCTGAATATGTTAAGTCATCAATTGTTCACGATTCACCCCTTAGTAACCATGAAATTGTAGCAATCATAAGGAAAATGAATTGTCAGCGTACAAAACCGAGGAAAGTTGTGAGTAGAAACTTCAGCAAGTATTCCCATGAAGCTTTTTAGAGGGACCTTTCATCTGTATCTTGGGACGACATTCTGAAAGAAATCAATGTAAATGTTGCCTGGAGTGCATTCAAAGAACTTTTTCTGAACATATTGAATAAGCATGCCCCGATTGTTGAAAGAACCGTCCGGGGAAGAGATTTGCCTTGGCTGAACAATACAATAAAAAAGGCAATTCACGAGCGGGATTATTATTTTCGAAAAGCAAAACAAACAGGAAGAGAAAACTTTTGGTCCACATACAAAAGAAAAAGAAATAACGTTACCTGTATGATAAGACTGGAGAAGGCAAGATATTATAAAAGGTTGATTCAAGAAAACCAATCTGATCCCAAGGGGTTTTGGAAGGCAGTTAAAAAATGCCTCCCTGATAAAAAGGCAGCTCAGCGAAGGCCAAAATCCCTGGAGATAACTTCAACGATTACAAACGACAAGAGAGAGATTGCCAATGGTTTCAATAGCTTTTTCACAAAAGTGGCAGAGACTCTTCGAGCCACCTTACCTAGAATGTGTCAAACCACCTTAGATGAAACCTCTGGTAACAGAACTCGCATTAACCCAAGAGGCAACAAGTTTCTCTTTAGACCTGTTACAAAGGGGGAAGTCTTAAAGGTTATTTCCTCCCTAAAACGTTTGAAGTCTCCTGGTCTGGACAACATTCCCCCAGGAACCGTAATAGATGCGGCTCTTGAAATTACACAGCCCCTCCTTCACATCCTTAACCTGTCTTTGTCAACATCAAAGGTTCCCTCAGAGTGGAAAGTCGCTCAATGCGTACCTATCTTCAAGGGTGGAGATACAAAAATCTGGACAACTATAGGCCGATTTCGGTGTTACCAGCTTTCTCAAAAATTCTTGAAAGAGTCGTCCATTTCCAACTGTACAATCTGGAAAACAGCAAACTTCTGTCTCCATACCAGTTCGGATTTAGAAAGAATCGCTCAACGGCATAAGCATTTATTCATCTCACTGACACTATCAAGAAAAACATGGACATTGGCAGACTCACTGGGGCTCTTTTCATAGACCTACGGAAAGCATTCGATACCGTAGACCACCAATCCCTGACCTCAAAGCTACTCTGTTATGGCATTGAAAACACTGAGTTAAAATGGATCGAAGATTATCTCTCAAACCGATCGCAAATAGTCAGCTTTGAAGGGGAAAAGTCAAGAGAAGAAAAAATCATGTTTGGTGTGCCACAGGGGTCGATTTTAGGCCCCCTGTTATTTCTGATTCATATCAACGACCTTCATCAGCAGATCCAGAAGTCAAATCTCATAATGTACGCAGATGACACTGTACTTCTGTTTTCGGATAAAAGTGAAACCGAGATAGAAAAGGCTGTAAATCGTGATGCAAAAATGTTACACAATTGGTTGTGCAGTAATGGTTTGATCTTGAATCCTAAACAAGGTAAAACCGAGTTTATGATGTTTGGAACAGCGGCGAAAAGAAGCAAGATAACACATCAAACAAAAATAACTATTGATTCTAAAGTCATCAGTAATACCAACAGATATACGTACCTCGGAATGCATCTAGATACGTCCCTAACTCTGAACGATCACATCCAAAAAATCTGTAAGAAATCTTCAAGCAGACTAGGTCTCCTTCGCTGAATTAGGCCAATACTCACCACCCATGCCACTGTTGAATTGTACAAAGCCATGGTACAGCCAGTTATGACTTATTGCAGCATTGTGTTCACGAAATTGTCAGAGACAAATGAAACGAGGTTCAGGAAGATTGAGAAGAGAGCACTTAAGAGCAATTTTGGAGAGCAACATAAAAAGCATCGAGTATGGCGATCAGTTGCATCGATAAGATCAATTCAATGTGCAGATTTCGTTATAAAATGCTTAAATGGAACAGCTCCTGAAGTCTTCCACAACCATGTTATGAAACTTGAACACGGAAAAGCAACGAGACGTAATGGTACGGACTTGCGGATGCCGAAAGTTAGAACCGAAAGTGGAAAAAGAGTAATATATTACAGTGGAACAAAGATCTTTAACGACTTGCCACTTTATCTGAAAACTGAGAAGTATTACATTCATTTCAAGAAAGCTTTGAAGGAACATTTTATAGATTAGCTTATGGACAAATTTTTGCTGAATATGACATTAACCTTTTAAGATTATGTTTTTAAATTTTTTATATGTTTTGTATCTTCTTCTTTATGTATGGCAATTTTCTTTAACTTTTTAATTCTATACAGGGCTTCTCTTGATAGCAGCTATATATATAGCTGATTGAATAACCCTGTAAAAATATAGTATTATTATTATTATTATTATTAAGTGGCTAGATTTACCTATAAGCGCGACTTTCAGCTCTTTAATCTTAAAAACATCTAGATACGGAATAAATCTTATCCTCCCATCAGTCAAGTTTGTTGAATGCCAAACTATTATACGGAACGCGTTGAAATCTTCACCAAATCCTGACATTAAATCACTTTGGATTGATACAAGCTATGGCACTAATCTTCAGTATGACCAGTTCCAGAATACCAAACAAGTTTTGAAAGCTGTACAACATGAGCACGAAGATCGCATCAAAAATACACTCCTTTCTCAAGGCTTGGTTATCTCATCTATTCTGAAATTTTTATGTCAGACAACTTCACGCTTTTGGTCAACTGTTCAACAAAATATGCCGAGAAATATTTTCAACTTCTCCATAAAATATCTCAACAACACTCTTCCAACTCGAAAAAACCTTTGCAAATGGTCCATTTCTCAATCGTCAGCATGTTCATTCTGCCTTCCATCAGAAACGTTGCAACACGTGATATCTAGTTGTAAATGCTACCTCGAGGAGGGGAGATACATTTGGCGCCATAACTCTGTCCTTCTCTACCTTGCTAATACATTTTCATCTCTTAGCCCATGCAAAATCTATGCTGATTTGCCTTCTTTTACTTCTCCATGTTTGATTACCGGCGACTCCCTTCGTCCTGACCTTCTTTTAGTCACGGGTAATAACGTGCTATACATTCTAGAACTTACACTAGGCTTCGAGACCAATATGCAAGTAAATAGTACAAGGAAAGCCAATAAGTACAACAGACTAATCAAGGACCTGTCATCTACCTATAACAAAGTTATTTTTATTAATCTCTCCATGGGTGCTCTTGGTGTTATGGGCTCTTCATGTGATTCCTTTCTATCGTTGCTTCAGGATCTAAGCTTTGACAAACTTGTTCAGAAAAGAATTATTATGAAGACCATCAACATTGCCATTAGGACCTCATACTTCATCTTTTGCCAAAGAAATAAAACATGGAACAACCCAGAACTTCTGATCATTTAATTCCCTTTTCTTATTATTCTACTTTTGAGTTATGTTGTATGTTTATTATCATTATTATTTTAGTTACTTTTCATGTATAGTACAAATTAGCCAATGGTAAACTACCATTATATGAGAGGTGTATTATTGTATGTAGTAAATATATTCATATGAAAGTTTGAAAAAAAATTATCGACATCGAGCAGGAGCGTGTGGACGATTAATGTACGTGTCGTCTAGTTTCATCGTAAATTCTTACTTAAGTTGAAGTAATTGATTTAAACTTAGTGTTACTGATCACTTTCTATGATGATTCGCTCAAGTCTACTTGCGATATTTCTTGTTTTTGTTATTTGCTTGTTCTGCGGTCATGATTTTGTCTCGCTGGGTCGCAATTCATGGAGATGCAAACGCAGAGTTGTTGAAGGTCAGGAACCTCGAAATACAGTCCATCAAACGATAAATGTACTCCAAGAAGATCAGGCACCGATAAAGATTAATAAGGATATTAAGTGCTGCTGTGGCAAAGTTTGCAAGGGTATACGTGGACTTAAAATGCACCAACGAAGCTGCAGAGTTATGGAAGGACTAGCCAGAAATGTGTACGGTGAAATGGAAGAGGACAGTGATAACAGCAGTCTTGATCAAGAAGCCGCCAACGATATCATTTCTCAGTCGCCCACGAGTTATGACGATACATGTACTCTTAAGAAAGGGATACAACTTCCAAAATCGCCATTAGAGTGGTCAACCGCCAACGACTATTTTAAATCGATGCTATCGAATTGCCCAATCAAATTGCTGGATTTAAATTCAAATATTAGTTTCATGTCAACCACCATATACAATTATTGTGCTCAATTTCATGGATTCACTGACAAGTACAATGACGCAGATCTGAAAACCAAATACAGAGATTTCTCCATAAAGGAGTTGAAGAAAGCATTAAAACAACTTAAAATTGCTAACAGCAATGTACAGGAAATAAAATTTGTATCGCGACAGATTCGATATAGGCTAGGTAAAAAAGATCAAAACAATGGCATCTGCCACCGGGATTTTCAGGAAATAGATTGCAACAAAAGCATCAAAAGAAATTTCTGGGGCTTTGTAAAACAAGTATTTCAAAAACAAAACAGCATTCTTCCAACATTCAGTAAGGCGCAGTGTTTAGATTATTTCAAAAAATCTTTCTCTGCAATATCTCCTAACAAAGCCTTTCGTATTCCTGCATGGATTCCACACTTTTCAGCTCCGCAAACTCCATTCAATCTGGATGCCCCTACATATCAACAAATCACTAACGTGATTCGTAAGATGAAATCGTCTGGCTCCCCCTGCCCCCTCGACCAAATTTCTATCATATGTTTTAAGAAATGTCCGTATCTTCGCTCTTATCTGACAGAGGTTATTCATGCTGCATGGATGAGCGGTGTTATTCCGTCTGATTGGAAAAAAGCCTATAAAATTCTTGCCCATAAAAAGGGAGACCAAGACAACCCTGCAAACTTCCGACCTATAATGCTAGAGTCCATACCATTAATGGTATTTACATCTTGTCTTCGTAATAAAATCTTTCAATTTCTTGCAGAAAACAATTACATTGAACACATAATTCAAAAGGGCTTCACTCCTAAGCTTTCTGGAACCTTAGAGCACACTGCTCAAATGGCGCACATAATCAATAATGCCCGTCTCAAACAACGATCACTAATTATTACTTTGTTAGATCTCAAAAATGCTTTTGGAGAAGTTCACCATAATCTTATAAGCGAAGTTCTAAAATACCATCATATCCTTCCTCATATAATGATATTGGTTAAAAGTCTATATAGAGGTTTCCAAACTTCAATAATTACATCTGATTTCACTACTCCATATATTACCGTTGAGCGCGGTGTACTACAGGGTGACTGTCTCAGTCCCCTCTTGTTCAACATGTGTTTTAATACTTTCATTCAGCATATTAGATCTGAGAAATTTTGCCAACTCGGTTTCTGCTTGAAGAGCGTCCATGGTTTGTCTTTGACTCCTACTCATTGGTTTCAATTTGCAGACGATGCTGCAGTAATAAGCGGACAAGAGCAAGAAAATCAAATGCTTTTAAATCACTTCACTATCTGGTGTCAATGGGCTGGCATGATTATTCGTGTGGATAAGTGTTGTACTTTTGGTATCGAAAAGGTTTCTTCAACATCTGCTCAGATCCAACCAAAGCATTTCATCAATAAAGAGTCTGTACCTTGTGTTAAACTTGACGAATCTTTCCGTGGGCGTCATTTTGACTTTCCAATGTCTAATCAATTGCATAAAACAGAATTATCCCACTTGGTCACATCTACACTGAATACCATTGATTCTCTCCCTTTGCATCCTAAAAGTAAGGTACTACTGTATAACCGCTATTTATTATCTAAAATATCTTGGCATCTTACAGTTTGTGACCTTTCTAAGACGTGGATAATTCAACATCTGGATAATACTGTCTCTCACTGCATCCATAAATGGCTTGATCTACCCATCTCTTCGACTCTCAGCAATATCCTTCTCCCTCGTGAAAAGTTTGGCCTTGATATCATTCTTCCATCAACGAAATTTACACAGTGTCAAACTGTTCACCGTAATGCACTTAAGTCATCCCCTAATGACGCTATAAGGAATCTTTGGAAAGATACCAGTAATAGCAAGAACGTGCAATATGATATGTACAAAAATACAAAGGAAGTTTTAAAGGCCGTGCGCAGTGAGCATGAAATGAAACTTCAAAACTACCTCATCTCTCAGGGTTGGTTCTTTTCTATCATTTCACAACAATCCATACTTACTTTAACTTCTGCATGGTCAACAGTCCAAAGCAGGCTTCCAAAGAATATATTTAATTTCACAGTCAAGTACATCAACAATACACTGCCAACTCGTTTCAATCTGCAAAAGTGGGGATTATCAACAACATCCGATTGTTCCTTCTGTTTTCAGTCAGAATCACTCTTACATATTATAGCTGGCTGACAAACTTATCTCACACAGGGTTGGTTTACATGGCGACATGATTCCATTATTCATTTCATAGCTAAGACAGTTCAGTCTATTCAAAATTCTACTCTCTATGCAGATATTCCAGGTTTTATTTCTCCTTCTGTTATCACAGGCAATTCTCTTCGCCCTGACCTCGTCTTACATTTTCAAAACAAGTGCCTTTACATAATTGAGTTAACAGTAGTTTTTGAATCTAATTTGGCTAAAAATGCAAATCGAAAAAAATTCAAGTATCTTGAACTTGTAAATCAGCTGAAAGAGAATTACAGACTGGTCAAATTTGTCAATTTATCAATGAGCTCACTTGGACTATTCGATAAATCTTCTTCCGATTTTATTGACATGATGAAGGATTTAGAAATGACCACTGACCAGACGAGCTTCATAATTAAAAGAATAATGAACATCGCAATTAGGTCCTCGTATTTTATCTTCTGCTGTCGCAATAAAGATACCAAAGATACGTCAATTTAAGTAGCCAATAGTAAACTACCTGTAATAGTGAGGTTTACCATTGTATTTAGTTGTTATTTTTATGAAAAATTGTATACATTATTATTACATCATATTTGAACTAAAAAAATAAAGAAAGTTTCATAAAATATTCTTTCAAAAGTTTAATTCTGCTGCAGTTGAATGCAACCTATCAAGTTACGAATAGTTGCTTTTTTCCTCTTTCGTTTGCAAGAAACAACTCTCTCATGAGCAGAGGCATTCTAAGGTTATGATGTGCAGATTTCTGGAGTTGCAAAGTGTTCAAAGGGGCTACCAAGTTATATGAAAAGGGAAACCTTGAACGAGTGAGTGTTTGGAAAGTGGATTACGTGCCCTTTTGCCTCTGTCTCCTACCCAAATGTTTCCAACCAACTCTATCCCATTGCAAAGGCACCAAGAAATTATGTAAGGATGAAATCATGGAAAAAATAAAAGAAAAGCAATAATAGTAGAAGAAGATAAAAAAAATTATGAGCAGTAGTCTCCGAGTATTACAAAAGTATGTATTCACTTAGATGAGATTAAGAATAAGCGAGTAACGAGGGTCATTTATGCATGCTGTTAAAGGAGAAGCACAAAGAAGATCTTTCACTGATGATCTTCAATAGATTGTATATTCTACAACTGGACTAACAACTTGTGATTGAAATAAGATTCGTCAGATTCTGCTTACAAGTAAAGCAGCTGTGTGACATATGTGAAAAAAGAATAGCTTGTACAAACAATGTTGTCAGAAATTAATGGATGTCACTCCTAAAAGCAGGAGACTATTTAGTGACGTAAAAGCAGGAGACTATTTAGTGACGCCTGAGGACAATATACTTTTAATAAGAGTAAGGTTGCTGCGTTTTGTTAGGTTACTATACAGCAACATCATAACTGAAAGTCACTTATCTTGGCAAAATATCGAAGAATCTTGATGATGTTCAGACACAGCATGTAGTATTGGATCATACAGTAAAGACTGATATCATACGAATTCTCCTACAGCTTGCAAGGCCAATTCTGTGTCACACTCCATGCTACACACACTACGCATGTCAATTTGAGCAAAATTGAAGCAGGAAAGCCTGACGATAAAGAAGGGATTTTGTCAAAAACCAGAAATTCACAATTGACCATTTGAAATGTACAATCACATGTACACGTCACAAAAGTTCTTTTCTAGCTACAGGTATATGAAGACAACTAGAACCCAGGACACTTAATTCGCGCCAATCTCATAATCATGACATCACTGCAAATATTGTAGTCGCGAGTACTCTTCCTTAGCTTCAAGTCATTAGAAAGAACTTTTGATAAAAGGTAATAAAGGTCATTTAAAATCACATGAATCAGCGAAGTTTCTGTCACAAAGAAATGAATGCCTGAATAAGAAATGGATTTAGCTTCACAGCACTCATACTTGCTCAAGACATCTTATGGCAAAAACTTCACTTCAGACTTGTAGCTCAACTGTGCAGCTTGTGGAAACAGTAAAGTAAGCAAATGTCTACAGGTTAATTTGGTATGAGAAGGACTATGGAGGAGAAAATCACATTCCTCTTAACTTAACGTGAAAGTATTGGAAATAGCGACAACTTGGAGCGTAAAGCAAGCACGCAGATTTGTGAAAACCTTCAGCAATATGGAAATGCACTGGAACCTTATGAGAAAAACATGTTGTACATTTACTCAATCACACTGTAATATTTGCATTGTGGATTTTATTTACTGGAGTATTACAACAATAGCGGACAAATTACAATAATAATCAGAATGGATATTTATTACATAGCTAAGTACTATCAATTACCTGATAGTATCTTGTTGGATTGTACATCAATTAATTGCATAGTATTCGAATTGGGAAAATTTATTGCTGCTGTACAAGAATGTAATGGATAAAATCAAATTACTAATCATGTCTTGGAAGGGTATGAAATGATTTTCTTAATTTATTCTGTAGTAGAAGCAGTGATAATGTCATGGGAGCAATGACATTATTACCTATTGAAAGTAGCCAGACTGGAAAGTTTGTGTAATGCAGGAGGATGATGTTTTTCTCGTCAAATTTGCACACTTGGAAAATCCACCCTCACATGCCTCCGCATATGTAATGTTATATTCTTCCAGTATATCATTTAATTTTGGGCATTATATTTGCCATTGCACAAATTGCAGTTTGCTTTGGTGGATACAATCTTCAGTTCACATTAAATCCTTTCCAGTCTGGAGCAGTGGCACAGCCGAAAAGCTTACAGCTCTTAACGACTTCTGCAAAGAGATTTTCTATACTATAGCTCTATGCAAATTACCATCAAAATGAAATTTCTCCAAACATCATAAGGACCTTTCCTGGTAATCATCTGAAAGTTAAATTCATGGCATCAGAGGCTATACAGAGCTTTAAGAGTAGTGCTAAAACAAGCATGTTTTGGTTGTGCCACTGTCTGTTGAATACATCCACTTCTCAATTGCTATGAAAAAGTGTTTCTCAAATGGAGTGCAAACCCATTTGCGAGCGCGAAGCAATGCTAAAGGAGCGCATATGAATGTATAGAACAGGCACACTTATGCTATGTTTATAGAAAATTATCTCATTTATAGTCGCCGTAAGAAGGGTCGGGGAGCACCAAATATTTTCTCTTTCCATAGGAGTGGTTTGTAAAGAGTAATTGAGAAGCATTGATATAAATAAAAGTAATCTAACTTGTCAACATAAAAATATTTTGGGACATAAGGAAAGCCACTGATGCGTCTCACTGTGCGCTAGTTGACTCTACTCCCAATACCTAACACACTGTTCATGGATGTGAGGAATATGTGGGTACTAGGGGAATCACACTTGCAATTTTCTAACTCAAGTTTCCCTTTTCAGTTTATATAGCTGCTTCATGATGCTAGAGGGGTTACCTTAAAAGCATCAGCCGCCAACTTTTGCACAATTCATATGACCTGTCAATGAGAAAGGGTTGTTTCTGGTGATTGCAAAGACTAAATATCCATTTCAGCTGAAATCTTCAGTTATTTGTAATGTTCAGTTAATATTACAAATTATGTCAATAACCCACAAGTTACAATGTAAATAGCTATAAAGGCATAATAGTAATTCTATATTAACTTGTCTTTCATTGACGGGCAGCTGATCCCCTTTTACCACAATTCGCACCCTTCTAGCTATGGATGGTTACAGTAACAAAAAATACTTAGTAACTCATAAAAACTAAATTGTAGATATGTTGTTTGTTTTGTTATTGGTAAAATCAAGCACCTTCCAATTAGAACTATCCAGAACACATAGTATCAAACATGTCAAAAAACCCACAAATTAAAATTGAAAAACAATGAAATTCTTAATCATTGAGTGTAAAAATTAATGTTTTTTCATAAACTGTGTACATGTTAACCAAATATGCTTTTAAACTCCATGTGAGAAATATTTGAATTTCATTGTCAACTAAGTAAGCAAATGACTTCACATATTTGCATACATTTATAAACTGGATTAGTAAAATAACAATTAGTTAATTAGTAAAATTTTCCTAACCTTCATTTCCATTTCTTTACTCATCTTCTGAGTGCAACTTCTTATGCCCAACTTCCTCAATGCCAAAATTCCATTGTTCTTTTCTTTTGCATTTTGAATGGCATCAACTAATTCTCCCCACCATGAATGTTCAATGTTGTTGATGAAAGATAAGTGAAAAGTATTAACTGATGCCAATGCCCAATTGCATACATTAATGAAGCTGTATTTATTCAACTTACATCCTTGTATCCTCAACTCATTCAATTGATGATCCTTTATTGCCATATTATTTCCCATAATCCCATCATCAGCGAATTCGCAATCATAAATTTCGACGTCTATACATTTTGCAACTGCATTGGCTTCACTTCGAATTCGAAATGAGTTAATTTTACTTTTCATTCGATCCAAAATGATCCATTCAACATTTAGCAAATACATAACGCAAGTCAATGATTTTACGTCATCAACATAAACCCTCTTAACAAGAACATTTTCAAATGTTTCTTTAAGGTCTTCCTCATTACATTTGAATTCACTGCTTAGATGGCCACATAATTCACTCACCTTTCTCATGCTCCACTTGTCTAACCAATCCATCTTATAACGTAATGTTTTGACAGTTGAAATGATAAAATTCTTGTTACTTACATCTTTATTTATAAAACACATAATAATGTCAATTGATAATTGGAATATTTGGCGTGGTTGTTGTTGTTTTCGCTGACCCACTAAGTCCAAAACCCTGGGCAAGAACTGCTCCGCATCAATTGCTTTTAATTCCTCATCATTTCCAAACATGTCTTTAATAATCCCATCATACCTATAGCCATCAATCAGCTGACAGCTAAAAATCACTGCTTGATAGAATTCAGTCTTTAAATTGTGTTCAATAATTTCCATACGATCTTTCCTGCGACTAATATGAATAGCAGAGAGGAATTCCATTACAGTTAGATGTTTAAACTGATATTTCTTGGTACGGCAATCTGAAATATCAGCAAACAGCCCCTCAATGAATTCTGCCCCTTTGCCACACTTCAATAGCAGTGACTTAATATCTCCTTCAAAAATGATCTTGTTTTCATTCAGTAACTGATGACATATTTTACACAGCTCCTCTAACTCACTTGAATATTCATTGAAAGTTTCAAAGCATGGTTTTTGACTTGGCCCATTTTTCTGAACATATTCTTTTAGAAGTAGATAAAGAAGCCAAACGTATAATTCTGCAACGCTTTTGAGAGTTTCCCCGCCTGATATCATGGCCACACAGGACAGCGTGTTTAGGAAACCGGGTATTGAAGCTACTTGGCTACATTGTTCAGAAGAATCTATTGTCCTATGTATATTTGCAATATCCTTCTCGCAAGAAGCAATTTTTTTGACATAATCCTTTCTTTGCTCGTCATTTAGACCTTGAATTTCAAACCTTTTGATGCCCCCTGTGTCTGTATCTTTTCTGTCAAGTTTACCTTCAACATGGGGTCTCCCTGTTAGTATAACTTTTGCCATGGCGTATTTGGTGTTTTTAACATCAAGCAGTCGCCAAACCATGGAGTCACCAGTGCCTATGTCCCAGAGCTCATCCAACCCGTCCAAGAGAATAAGGGTTGACACCCCTCCCCCCAGATCATATTCAAATTTCGTTTTCAGAAATTCACTGAATAGTTCGTGCTTGTTCAGATGAGACCCTTCATTTGCCACAAAGCTGTTGATCTCTCTGCATTCCATAATAACACACAACTTAAATTGAGTGTAAATTTCGCTATTGGCCCATGAAAATGCAAGTTGTTTCATTAACACAGATTTACCAATGGCTGCAATTCCATTCACAAGGACTACTCGCTTATCGTGATCATTGAGTAATTCATGTAATTCAATGTCCTTGCCTGTCATGCCTTCAAGATTCTCCAAGTATCGTCTTGTTTCATCTCTAAATGTCGCAGCTGCAGACCTTGTTTCACTTATCTTTAACTTCACAGCAAAATCTTGGACATTTACTGCTTCCATGACAATTCTGCCATTTTCATCAACTTTGTTGATTCTGTGTTTTTGGTACTGAACTTTGTACCTTGCCTTTAATTCATCTCAAAGAAAAATAAAGTAATATTACAAGTTTTCTCAGGTAAATTTGAAGGGGATATCATAAGTAAAACAAATGATGAAAATTACAATGATGATGATGCTGATGATTATGATGATGGTGATGGTGACAGTGGTGGTCCTTATGGTGGTGGCGGTTGGTGATTTGGTCACCAATGAGATGGATGTTAGTGTTTCTGATTATTATTTTGATAACAATATAAGTCTTGTCAGGGTAGCCCCCAATCAGATCCTATTTAACAGTATGTTCTAACACCACAATTTCTGAAAAAGAGGAAGAGGAAATTAGGGGTTTATTCCCAGGAGCAATGTTCAAAAAGCACATCGTTTACATTCCATTAAAACTGATCACATAATCCTTTACCTTTGGGAACCTAATAATGGAAGGGCCAAATGCAAGTGCTTGAAACTTTCATGACAGACTTCTATTTAGTAAGATCGCCGTATATTACAACTGTGTAGAAAATCCAACTCTACCAATCTATCAACATCCTATCCCGAATAAGGACTTCACAGTTTTGACCACAATAACAATTACAAGGCCTGGTTTCATTTATCTTTAAATTCACAGCAAAGTCAATAACATTTACTGCTTCCACGACTATTCTGGCATTGCTATCAACTTTGTGGATGCTGTGCCTTTGGTACTGAACTTTGTACCTTCCCTTTAATACATCTTAAAGCAAAATAAGGAATCTGAAGGGGATATCATAAGTAAAAACATGGTGAACATTACAATGACGATGATGCTGATGATTATGATGATGGTGGTGGTGGTTATGGTGGTAGTGGTGATGATTTGTGACATGGTCGCCAATGAGATGGATGTTAGTGCTTCTGATTATTATTTGATAACACTATAATTCTTGTGATGGTAGCCCCTAACCAGATCCTACTTTAGAAGTATGTTCTAACACCACAATTTTTGAAAAAAGGAAGAAGAGAGTAGGAGTTTATCCCCAAGAACAATGTTCAAAAAGCACATCGTTCACGTTGCATTAAACTGTTCACTTAATCCTCTTCTCTTGGGACCCTTATAATGGAAGGTCCAAATGCAAATGCTTGAAACTTTCACGACCAATTTCTATTTAGGAAGATCGCCATATATTACAATTGTGTAGAAAATCCAACTCTACCAATCTATCAATATCCTATACTAAATAAGGACTTCGCAGTTTTGAACACAAGAACAAGTGCATACTTGTAGAGATCCTCAAAAAGTAGCTGTTTTTGACATTGGATTCCCCCTTACTACTTGGAAAAAGATTAATAACTGTTAACCTACTGCACTTCTTAACATCAAATAGTTGTTAAAATTTTCAACTGTTTATGTTCTCATACTGATAATTGAGTTCTACTTCCCATCTAGTAACAACCCTAACCAATACTTCACTGATAATAGGGAAAGATGTCAAAATTCTACTTTTAAACCCACCCCAAACTATACTTTGGCAGTAAAATGCCAGGAGCACTTCCAATTATACCCCCATACTACAAGGTGCCCAAGAACATTTGCTCGTCATTGAGTCTATGAATTTCAAAATATTTTATAGCTCCTACGAGTAGGATATTATCATCAAGTATTTCTCTATAGATTCTCCCTGCTTGTCTAATGTTGCATTTGTGTATTCCTAACATAGAGCATTTGAAAAATCACAGAATCGTCACTGCTTATATCAAAGTTTACTTTGTCTCGAAGAAGAAGACAAAGTATCTGCCTAGAAAAGAACTCTCAATTAATGAATTAATTTATTCTGGTCTAAAGCACAAAGCAAGCTACCCAAAAGTATTTCAATCAAAGCCACAGCTATAAACAAACAAGATTGGTCCCTCCCCTGTCATTGTAAGAAATCAGAAGTGTAGGAGTGGGGGGGGCAGGGGGCACAAGCCCCCAAGTTGGGCAGATGACCGTTTCACTCGTCCAAATTTTCTTAAAGAATAATAGGAATTTTGGGTCAAAGGATTACAGAAGTTTCACAGCCCCCCCTAAATTTGATGCCCTAGCAAAATAGTTTCGCCCCACTGTATCAAATGTACCTTGATTAAGCCAACCTGTAGAGTATTCTGATTGTCTACATATAAGTCTTCAATAGTTGAATGTCTTGTTTAGTATGAATTACTTGAAGGATGTGATGAAAAAGTGGTATGAAAAAAGTGCCGCACTATTGTATTGATGGAATTAAAGAAACTGTTAGAAAATGAAATTTAAATATGTCTGAGACTTTTAATACTGTTAAGGGCTTGAAAAGGCATCATGTGACACAGCAAAGTTTGCTATAAAATTATTTTGACACTACAGATGTCTTCATTTCCGGAAGCTTTCCGCAAAATCAAACTGTTACTTTCGCCTTCATTTTGAGTCACTCATGCTCATAGCTTCGGGGTGTAGGACATACCTAAATGGAGGGTGTTATACTTGGCAACATAACTCAGTATTAAGCATTATCACTCAATCCCTCCAATCCATAAAAACTGCAAAGCTATATGTAGATCTGCCTGGCTATCTATCTCTTCGAACCATTACTGGGAAAAATCTTTGCCCTGATTTGCATCTGTCTACAGCTGATGTAACTTGTGTTTCTACATGGGCCAAGGCTGTCCCATGTGTTGCGGATTCGGTTCTCTTACTCAGACCGCACTTGAAGAACACTTTAAGGTCAGAACACAAGTGAACTCTTTATTACT
>OLMO02000324.1:455572-488669 GCA_900291935.2 Cassiopea xamachana
GGTTTAAAAGTAGAATTTTGACATCTTTCCCTATTATCAGTGAAGTATTGGTTAGGGTTGTTACTAGATGGGAAGTAGAACTCAATCATCAGTATGAGAACATAAACAGCTGAAAATTTTAACAACTATTTGAAGCTATGACGTGAAGTAGGTTAACAGTTATTAATCTTTTTCCAAGTAGTAAGTGGGAATCCAATGTCAACAACAGCTACTTTTTGAGGATCTCTACAAGTATATACTTTTTCTTGTGTTCAAAACTGTGAAGTCCTTATTCGGGATAGGATGTTGATAAATTGGTAGAGTTGGATTTTCTACACAATCGTAATATATGGCGATCTTGCTTGATCGAACTAGAACTTGGTCGTGAAATTTTCAAGCATTTGCATTTGGACCTTCCATTATAAGGTTTCCAAGAGTAGAGGATTAAGTGAACAGTTTAATGCAATGTGAACGATGTGCATTTTGAACATTGTTATTGGGGATAAACCCCTACTCTCTTCTTCCTCCTTGTAAGAAATTGTGGTGTTAGAACATACTGCTAAAATAGGATCTGGTAGGGGACTACCCTCACAAGAATCATAGTTTTATCGAAATAGTAATCATAAATGCTAGCATCCATCTCATTGATGACCATGTCACTAACTACCACCAGCACCAGCATTATAAGCACCACCACCATCAACATAATCATCAGCATCATCGTCATTGTATAGTTCAACAATTTTTAACATTATGATATTCCCTTCAAATCTCCTTGAAAAAACTTTTAATACTACCTTATTCTTCTTTAAGATGAATTAAAGAGAAGGTACAAAGCTCAGTACCAAAAGCACAGCATCAACAAAGTTGATAAAAATCATAGAATTGTCACGGAAGCAGTAAATGTCCAAGACTTTGCTGTGAAGTTGAAGATAAGTGAAACCAGGCCTGCAGCTGCAACATTCAGAGATGAAATAAGACAATACTTTGAGAATCTTAAAGGCATGTCAGGTAAAGACATTGAATTACATGAATTACTCAATGATCATGATAAGCGAATAATCCTTGTAACTGGAATTGCAGCAATTGGTAAATCTGTGTTAATGAAACAACTCGCATTTTCATGGGCCAATAACGAAATTTACACTCAGTTTAAATTGTGTATTATTATGGAATGCAGAGAGATCAACAGCTTTGTAGCAAAGGAAGGGGCTCATCTGAAGGAGGACAAACTATTCAGTGAATTTCTGAAAACGAAATTTGACTACGATTTGGGAGGAGGGGTGTCAACCCTTATTCTCTTGGACGGGTTGGATGAGCTCTGGGACATAGGCACTGATGACTCCATGATTTGGGAACTGCTTGATGTTAAAAATACCAAATGCGCCATGGCAAAAATTATACTAACAGGGAGACCCCATGTTGAAAGTAAACTTGACAGAAATGATAAAGACACAGGGGGCATCAAAAGGTTTGAAATTCAAGGCCTAATTGACGAGCAAAGAAGGAATTATGTCAATAAAATTGCCTCTTGCGAGAAGGATATTGTAAATATACATAGGACAATAGATTCTTCTGAACAGTGTAGCCAAGTAATTTCAATACCTGGCTTTCTAAACACGCTGTCCTGTGTTGCAATTTTATCAGACGGGGAAACTCTCAAAAACGTTGCAGAATTATACGTTTGGATACTTTACTTTCTTTTGAAAGAACATGGTGAGAAAGATGGGCCAAGTCGAAAGCGGTGTTCTGCAATTTTCAGGGAATATTCAAGTGAACTAGGGATTCTTAGTGAAATATGTCATGAACTACTGAGTGAAAACAAGATAATTTTTGAAGGGGATGTTAAGTCACGACTATTGAATTGTGGCAAAGGGACAGAGTTCCTTGAGGGCCTTTTTGTTGATATTTCAGATAGCCGTACTGACAGATACCAGTTTAGGCATTTAACTTTAATGGAATTCCTCTCTGCTGTTCATGTTAGTCACAGGAAAAATCGGATGGAAATTATTGAACACAATTTAAAGACTGGATTCTATCAAGTAGTGATTTTTAGCTGTCAGCTCATTGGTGGCTATAAGTATGATGGAATTATTAAAGACATGTTTGGAAATGATGAGGAATTAAAAACAATTAATGTGGAGCAGTTCTTGCCCAGGGTTTTGGAATTAGTGGGTCAATGTATTAATTATGAACTGAAGGGGTATAAACAACAACAACAACTCAGACATGTATTCCAACTATCAATTGACATTATTATGTGTTTTATAAATAAAGATGTAAGTAACAAGAATTTTATCATTTCAACTGTCAAAACATTACGTTATAAGATGAATGAATTAGACAAGGGGAGCATGAGAAAGGTGAGTGAATTATGTGGCCATCTAAGCAGTGCATTCAAATGCAATGAAGAAGACCTTAAAGGAACATTCGAAAATGTTCTTGTTGAGGGGGTTAATGTTGATGACATAAAATCATTGACTTGCGTTAAGTATTTGCTGAATGTTAAAATACTCTGGTTGGATGGAATGAAAATTAACTCATTTTGCATTCGAAGTGAAGCCAATGCAGTTGCAAAATGTAAAATCGTCACAATTATTGAGTGCGAATTCGCTGATGATGGGATTATGGGAAATAATATGGCAATAAAGGATCATCAATTGAATTGGTTGTGGATATTTGGATGTAAGTTGAATAAATACAGCTTCATTAATGTATGCAATTGGGCATTGGAGTCATCAGTTAATACTTTTGAATTATGGCACATGGACAACATTGAACATTCATGGTGGAGAGAATTAGTTGAGGCCATTCAAAATGCAAAAGAAAAGAGCAATGGAATTTTGGCATTGAGGGAATTGGTCATAGTTGGATGCACTCAGAAGATGAGTAAAGAAATGCAAGTGAAGGTTAGGAAAAATTTACTAATTAGCTAATTGTTATTCCAACTATTCCAGTTTATAAATATATGCAAATATATGAAATCATTTGCTAACTTAGTTGACAATGAAATTCAAATATTTCTCACATGCAGTTTAAGAGAATATTTGGTTAACATGTACACAGTTTATGAAAAAACATTAATTTACACTCAATGGTTAAGAATTTCATTGTTTTTCAATTGTAATTTGTGGGCTTATTGACATTTTTGATACTATGTGTTATGGATAGTTCTAATTGGAAGTTGCTTGATTGTACCAATAACAAAACAAACAAAATAGTGAAGATTTAGTTTTGCATGAGTTACTAAGTATTTTTATACTGTAACCATCCATAGCTAGAAAGGTGGGAATTTGAGCAAATGAAGATCAGTTGTCTGTCTATGAAAAACAAGTTAATATGTTTTTACTATTATGGTTTTATAGTTGTTTACAGTATAACTTGTGGGGTGTTAACATATTTGATAATAATAATTTAACATTGCAAATTACTGAAGGTTTTAGCTGAAATGGATATTCAGTCTTTGCAATAGCCAGAAAGACCCTTGCTCATTGACATGGACATATGAATCATTCAAAAATTGGGGGTTGATGCTTTTAAGGAAACCCCTTGAGTATAATGGAGCAGATTTGTAAACTGAGAGGGGACACCTGAGTTAGACATTTGAAGTTGTGAGGGGAACATTCGTCTTGCACCCACATAAGTCCTACATCCATGAATAGTGTGTTAAGTATTGGGAGCAGGGTCAGCTACCGCACAGTGATATCCATCAGTGGTTTTCCTTCGTTCTTAAAATATTTATAAGTTATCAAGTTAAACTAATTTTATTCATAGCAGTGCTTTCCAATAAGCTACTTTTTGCAAAGCATTTCCATGGAAGGAAAAACTAATAGGTGCCCCCCGCCACTTCTTACGGCCACTATAAATGAAATAATTTTCTATAAACATTGCATTCGTATGCCTGTTCTATACATTCATATGCGCTCCTTTATCATTGCTTCGCACTCTCCCAATTGGTATGCACTCTATTTGAGATAGACGTTTCATAGCAATTGGGAAGTGGATGCTGTCAACCGACAATGGCACAACCAAAACAAGCTAGGATAAGCACATCTCCTATAGCCCACTACAGCCTCTGAGGCCATGAATTTAACGTTCACATGATAACAAGGACAGTTCCATACGATGTCCGTCGAGAAATTTGATGTTCATAGAAATTTTTGTAGGGCTATAGTATTGACAATCTCTTTGCAGATGTCCTTAAAGAGATTCAAACTTTTTGGTTGTGCCACTGCTCCAGACTGGAAAATATGTAATGCGTGCAGACGATAATTGTCGCGCAAGCAAACTGCTATGCACGCAATGTCCAATCAAATGCCCAAATTTCAAACACATACTGTAAAAATACAACAGTAATTATGTGAAAATACTGAATGGGTGGTTACTCCAAGCATGCAAATTTGACGGGAAAACAATCTTCCTTGCCCATTACACAAACTTTCCAGTCTGGCCACTTTCAAATGCTAATAATATCATTGCTCCCATAATATTATTACTGCCTCTACTACAGAATAAGTTAACACAATCATTTGTTACCCTTCCATGATATGATTTGCAATTTGATTTTATCCATTAAATTCATGTACAGCAGCAATAATTTTATCCATTTCGAATACAATACAATTAATTGATGTACAATCCTAAAAGATAGTGCTCAGCTATGTAATAAATATCCATGCCGATTATCTTTGTAATTTGTCCGGTATTGTTGTAATACTCTCATAAATAACGTCCACAATACAAATATTACAATGCGATTGAGTAAATGCATAACATGCTTTTCTCATAAGATTCCAGTACAGTTCCATACGGCTGAAGTTTTTCCAAAAATCTGCGTACTTGCTTTACGCTCCAAGTTGTCGCTGCTTCCAATACTTTCACGCTAAGTTAGAAGGAATGTAATTTTCTCCTCCATATTCATTCTCATACCAAATACAACTGTAGACATTTGCTTATTTCACTGTTTCCACAAGCTGCACAGTTGAGCTACAATTTTGAAGTGAATTCATTGCCATAAAATGTCTTGCGTACGTATGAGCGCTGTGAAGCTAAATTTATTTCTTATTCATGCGTACATTTCTCTGTAATAGACATTTCACTTATTCATGCGAGCTGAATGACCTTTACTACCTTTTATTAAAAGTTCATTCTAATGACTTGAAGCTAAGAAAGAGTACTCGCGACTATAAGATTTGCAGTGATGTCGTGATTATGAGATTGGCGCGAACTATGTGTCCTGGGTTCTAGTTGTCTTCATATTCCTTCAGCTGGAGAAGAACTTTTGTGATGTCTTCATGTGATTGGACATTTCAAATGGTCAATTGTGAATTTGTATGTTTGACAAAATCCCTGCTTTATCTTCAAGCTTTTCCTGCTTCAATTGTGTTCAAATTTAAATGTGTAGTGTGTAGCATGGAGTGTGACACATAATTGGCCTTGCAAGCTGTAGGAGATTTTGTATGATATCGGTCTTTCCTGTATGATCCAATAATTCATGCGGTGTCAGATGTCATCAAGATTCTTTCATATTTTGCCAAGATAAGTGACTTTCAGTTATGATGTTGCTGTATAGTAACCTAACATAACACAGTAACCTTACTCTTATTAAAAGTGTATTGTCTTCAGGCGGCTCTAAATAGTATGTTGTTTTTAGGAGTGGCATCCATTAAATTTTGAGAACATCGTTGGTACAAGCTATTCTTTGTTCACATATGTGAAACAGCTGCTCCTCTTGTAAGCAGAATCTGACGAATGTTGTTGCAATCATCAGTTGTTAGTGCGGTTGTAGAATATGCAATCTAAGGAAAAATCATCAATGAAAGATCTTCTTGTGCTGCTCCTTTAACAGCATGCACAAATGACTCTCGTTACTCACTTAGTCTTAATTTCATCTAAGTGAATATATGCTGTTGTACTACTGGGAGACAACTGCTCAAAATTTTTTATCTTCCTCTAGGATTATTATCTTTCTGTTATTTTTTCCATGATTTCATGCTTATCTAATTACTTCGTGCCTTTGCTATGGGATAGAGTTGGTCGGAAACATTGGCATAGGAGACAGAGACAAAGGGGCACTTAACCCACTTTCCAAACACTCACTCGTGCAAGGTTCCCCTTTTCATGTAACTTGGTAGCCCTCTTGAACATTTCGCAACTCCAACAATCTTCACATCATAACCCTAGAATGCCTCTGCTCATGAGAGAGTTATTTCTTGCAAACGAAAGAGAAAAAAAGCAACTATTCGTAACTTGATAGGTTGCTTTCAACTGCAGCAGATGTAAGCTTTTGAAAAGATATTTTATGAAGCTTTGTTTATCTTTTAGTTCAAATATGATGTCAGGTTTTCTTCTAAAGAAGTTTAGCAACCGCGCTTAGTGTGGTTGACACTCAATTTTATTCGTAACTAAAGTTGGTCTGTATTCTGCTTTGGGGCGAGTTTTTTAGGGCTTTGGTGGGTGAGAGACCCTAACCCCAATGTAAGAATTTTACAAGACGTTTGGGACTTTGGCAGTAAATTCAGGTCTGTCTTGACTGAAACTTTGAGCCGTGCTGTCGGTTTCTATTTGCCTATTGAATGTTGTACTGTTAGATTCAGTAGAATTTTTCTAAGAATAAATAAAAATATATACTTTTATGGCAATCTCAGAAGATCTAATTTATATTTCATGGTTTTCAAAGGAAATCATGCCCTCAAAACCCTTTGCCTTTTTACATTTAGGGCCTGGCGCAATATTAACTTATTTCAGGGCCGGCAAAACGTTTTTGAAAGTGGGGGGGCCAAAGTTTGTGAAACTGTTTTTGCCCCTCAAGGGTCTAGCAGCGTGCCGTAGGCAATGATGGAGTCCTTGCTTATAACAGCTGGGGGTCTGGGGGCGCTGATAGCCCCCCAGCAGGTCTAGGGCAGAGCCCTGGCAGGGGTCTAGGTTGCGGAGCCCCCGGAAGCTCTTGGGATAATACCATCTACGAGGCCTTAAAATGGCTTAGGATTTTGCATATCCTATGCAAACCTTGTAGAAATGAAGACCGTGAAAAAATCTAAATCTGCCCCTTTTGGTTGGGGCGTAGTGGCGAGAATTTTTTTTTGAAAAAGACTGCCCAGATGAATAAAAAGCACTCCAAATTTAGCAATTACGGTTCGAAATTTCGAAATCAACAATCGACAACTTAGGTTTTTCTTGTCCCATGGAAGCCACATAAGGGAGGGATTTAGAACAAATATTCAAAGTTGTCCTCGCCTCCCCCAGACAAATATTTTCTCTTTTTTTGCCTTTACAAGACTGTCAAATGCGTTTGCCATGATTATCTTCATGAAAAAAATTTTGCTCCAAAAAAAGTGGGGTGGCCATGCCCCCCCGGCCCCCTGGTATTGCCGGCAATGATTTTCATCATATCAGATGATTTTTTGCTTTATTATGTGTGTTATCCCCAGGAAGAACGCCAAATTTTACTTTGCTGAACACCTGCCAAGATGTCCTTCACTCCATGTGTGAACCAATTTTATACTGTTTCCTGTATCCCTGAGAGGTAATGTCCACGCCAGCTTTTCAGTACTTTTGTCAATTTTTCTAAATCACTTTTAAAGCCATTAATGTGGGACTGAATTATCCCTGAATGCACTACAATAACTACTATTCGTTTTTGGCAAAATATAGTAATCATATGAGCACAATTCATTAACAGTAGTTGTGTGATGCTTTTTGATATAACTGCGAAGGACATTGATGGCTCCAGAAAAAAATTGCTGGGAGGGGTTAGAGCTTTAAAAGTTCTGACAGTGATCATCGTCCAAGAATCTTTACAGACAATGCCTATCGTATTGCCTCCTAGAAAGATTTTATAAAGTGCAGATGATGCATTGAAATTTAGGTGCCGATGGGAGCTAGCAAAGATGTTTGGTGGCTACAGCCCCCAACCCCCTCCCCGCTGGCGCCATCCCTGATGAGTGATGGAAAAAGTAGGACTCCTTGAGACCAGATAGAGGACCTTAATGGCAATTGGAATGAGAATTTATATTCGCACACTGCTATTGTTTTTCGTTTGCCTACTGCTGACCAAAGTGGTCCCACGGAGTAACTTTGAGAAAAGTAGAGCCCTCACACTGAATGTTATTGGAGATTGAAACCGTTGATTAATGCTCTTTGTCAAGCAATGGTTATTTGTACCTCTCCCTTTATTGAGGAATTGTTGATTAAATACAATTTAGCATGTTCAAAGTTGTATTTATAAATTGAACTTACATTTTACTTTTGGTTAAACTTTCTGACATGAACATTCATGATCAATCCCTAATATGTGATGGAATCCAACATTTGCTTCTGGTGCTGAAAGTAAAGTATGCACTCTGTGATCATTACTGCACAAAGTACCACTTTATCAGAGGGGTAGAGAATTTGTTTTGGACAGGGACCTAATTTGATGGATAGGTTGAGTGGGCCTTTTACTGTGATGAGATTTTCAAAGTATGAACTGCCAGTATGGCAGTATCTATTGTTAGGCTAGGGGTCCAAGTCTTAAGACAGAATTTCATTGAAAGTTTAAAAGTCTTGTAGAAAGCGGAAATTTTGTGGCACAAGTTAATCAATAAGTAGTGAAGTACGTGTGGGTAGTCTTCTTTGTAACATGACTAGAATGCAATAGCATCTTCATAAAATGCTTCCAATTTGCAGAATATGATTTTTGCTAGAATTTATAAATGAGAGGTTTGAATAAGTTGGGAGGGGCTCAAAATATTACTACTTTCAAGTGCCACATAAATTGGGAGTCCTAATAAATGAAATTTAGTAAAAGGTGGGTCAAAATAAACGTAGGGGTAGGAATTTGAGAAATTGCTTTAAATTATTACAAAACGATGGAAGGAACAAAAAGCAGATTGTCATAAAGCATAGAGCTAAAACTTATACCAACGCGCTCCATTTTGCCTTGTAAATAAGTTGGAGGTCCTAACAAGGTCCAAGAGGCTGGAGAAAATCAAAAATTTAATAAGCGGGGGAATTTGTTTGGCTCCTGAGAGTAAGACTCCTCATCTTCAACTGGAAATTCAGTACTAATATTTCCCCATACAATAGCAATTTTTTATCTATATGTATCGAATTCATGCCGCATCTGCTTCGTGTATTAGTTTCTGTATGAGAAATCTGTTTTTAACATTCATGGGCTTCTATTGCAGCCCCATTTTAGTCATAAGTTACTTCATAAACAGATTTTAATAAAGAATAATGACCTATTATTGATGTATACCAAAGTTTCTCGAGTGGAAGCCGTGGCTTCTATTAGCATTTTTATGTAAAATTCTGCGGCTTCTAATTGAGCATGGCTTGTGTGGATGGCGGCTTTTTCTCACGTTTTCAGTCATTGCAATGAATTCGCGAACCCACTACATTGCATACGAATGTGTTTCAAATTCAAATTTGTTAATGTTTCAAAGAATGCAGACTAGTGACGTGTTTCTGATAAAGACTAATGACGTCTTATTTGTGCTGTTTGTGGAACTTTCTATTTGATCAAATTCAGTGCAGTTATCAAATTGATAGTTTTGTTTGCAAAATTTCTGGTAGACCTATCCATCTATAAACAGTCAAGAAATGGAACATACGTATATGCTAACAATTGTCAGTTTGGAGAGTAACTCTAAGGCTTTAAATGTATGTTCAAATTAGGTCATACTCTCAGGTGCCAAAAAAACGTCCCTCACTTATAAATTTTTTGATTTGTTTCTAAACCTTTGGATCTTATTGGAATTCCCCTCATCTATTAATTTTAAAGAAACTGGTTTTCTTTACAAACCCCTCACTAGATTTGCATACATGTTAGTTTTATGCTTTATGACAACCTGCTTATGTTCTTTCCGTCTTTTATAGTCATTGAAAACCATTACTCAAATTCCGATCCACCCTGCATATTTTGACTCCCCTTTTATTACATTTTAGAATTTGCCTCCTCCTGATTTTTAGGACCCCCGTTTATTTGGCACTTCAGATTAATTCGTATTCACCTGTGTCCAATGGCTTATATTGGATGTTTTATGAAGTCAGCTTTGAGCATACTGTGCCATTCGATAGCTGTGGGGTTTGTTTCCAATAGACCAAACAATAGAAACTAGCTGAGGAAGACTCCCCTTCTTCTTTTCCGCCATTTATTGTCAAAACATTAGTTGATTCCAAATAGGATTAGGAAATGCTCTGAGATCTGACGAATCCTGTTTCAATCACCAACTATTAGTCCTGATGTAGAATATTCAATCTCAGGAAAGATGATCAATGAAAGAAGATCTTCTAGGTGCTTCTTCTTTAATAGCATCCACAATTGGCACTCTTTACGTACTCATTCTAAATTTCATTTCTGTGAATATAAACTTTTGTACTACTGGTAGACTACTGCCCATAAGTTGCTATATCTTTCTCTACGACTATTGTTTTTCTGTTATTTTTACTAAGATTTCATGCTTTCCTAAGTACTTTGTGCCCTTGCAAGGGGGTGGAGTTGGGTGCCCCCACTTATCAAATGCTCAAGCAAGGTGCCCCATTTATTTAATTGGTGGCAATTTTCGAATACTTTGAAGATCCAATAATCTTGACATTGTACATTTAACATACTTCAGGTCATGAGTCGTATTTTATCTTGCGAAATGAAGAGGGAAATAAGCAGCAATTGGTATCTTGATAGATTACATTCAACTGCAGCAGATCTATATTTGTTAAAGATGGCCTCTCGATGCTCTTCTAATCTTTTAGGTAAAATATGATGTCAGGCTTTCTTCTAAAGATGTTTGGCTACTTACCTTTGTCTATTTGAGACTCTATATTTTTGTAGCTAAGCTCTGTCTGTCTTCTGCTGTTGGGTGATGTTTGCGGGGTGTTGCTGGGTGAGATACCCAGCTCCTAGGTAAGAATTCTTGGCCAGCCTGACACTCTGTTTTGAGTAAAACTTTGAGCTTTTCTCTTCGGTTTCTATTTGCCTATGAGGAACTGACATATTAGATTCAGTAGACTTTTTCAAAGAATAATTACAAATATACACTTCTCCGGTGTCTTCAGAAGATCTTAGCAACAGTTCCAAGGGGGAGCATGCCCTTGGACCCCCTAATTTTTTTAAATTTGGGGACTGCCACAATATTTACCTATTTTGATCATGCAATCATGCAATGGTCTCTTCTTTGATTAAATGTGTTATCCTCAAGACAAAATGCCAAATTTTACTATCCAAAGCACCAGCCAAGGTGTCTCTCACTCCATGTTTGAGGTAATTTTGTACTGCTTCTTATGTCCCTAAGAGGTAATTTCCACGCAACCTTTTCAAAGAACTTTTCTCTATGTTTCTAAATCCCTGTGAAAGCTATTAATGTGGAATTCAATTATCCCTAAAAGCACTACAGCACATATTAATTTAGTTCATGTGACTATCAGATGATAGTTAATAAAGTAAAATTCTCTCTCATGATGCTAGTATTCGTTGTTGACCAAATATGATAATTTTATGAACACAATTAGCTACTTAATAATAGATGTGTGATGCATTTTCATAAAACTTTGATGGCTGGAAAAGTAGGATAGTTGTCAATGCATCGTCAATTGAATAAATGACGCTGCAATTGTTCAATTCATGTTTCTGATTCCAAAATTTCTGTTACATTCATCCATCTATCAATAGTCAAGAAATTGAACATTGTTAGAAGCTTAAAATTATTAGTTTGTAGAGTTATTGTATAGACTGCAAATTTTCTCCAAATGTGTCCATTTGTTGATTACTTCAATATTTTGCTACCCTCATGTGCCAAATACACGTCCCCTTGCTTATTACTTTTTCGATTTTTGTCCAAACCCTGCACCTTATTAGAACCCCCATTTAGCCTAATTTTAAGGATATTGTACCAACCCCTGATTTCATTCAATTTCTTTGTTAATACTAGCCACGCTCAATATTCAAGGCAAAATACAGCGCTTCTGTATATATTTTAGCTCTATGCTGTATTACAACCTGTTTTTTCTTTTCATCGTTTTATAATCATTTAATGCCATCTCTCAATTTCCGACCCCCTTTTTTGTCCACTCCATTTAATAGATTTTCGAATTTTTGTCAACCCTCCTTTGTATTAGCACCCCCTTTATTGAAAACAGGAAACAGGAACGCATTTTGTAACTGAACTGTCAGAGCAATTTTTTAAATAAAACCATTAACCACTCTTGTATCATCTCCATTGTGGCCTTATTTCGTCATTTCGCTATTTTGAAACTGGGTTGCTGTAAGAGACTGTCTATGTCACAACTCTTTGCCCAGGAAAATATTTGTGCTCATTTGGAACAGCAGCGCATTTTTATTTTCAACTTTGTATCTACAAGTGCTTCTACCCAACCTTATTTCAATTTCTTAACAAAAGTAAAAAATTTCCTGTGCGAAATTGAATGTGCATTGCGTGGCAAGCTTTTCCTACGCAGATGCTGCAAAGATAGAATTTGTATCAATCGTTATTTGTAGCCTCAATCTTTGTAAAGACTCTAGTTAAAAGTGTTGGAAAAATTTGCAGAAAGGGCTTCCTTTAACTCTTTGACGTCAAAATAACACTAAAGAAACCTGTTTGAAACGTTACGTTTGTGATTTCAGTAACGTAGAACGCAATTTACAATATTGACATACGAAAATTTGACAATTATGCAATATTACCATTTTAAGCAATGAAGACAATAGTTTACACTTAGAAGCGTTCTTTGCTTAGAACCTGTTAAACGTTGTTTGGATAGCTTAGTGGAACAAGTTCAGCATGGAGTTTAAGTGCCGTTAATTGTCACTTTTCAAGCATGCTTAGAAATCAAATGAATCTGGCTGAAACTGGTGTGTAGTACAATCTGGAGTCTTTTCTTATTCATCTACCCAAATGATGTTTCACCTCCTAAATCTTAATTTTCTGGTTTTGGTGAGTATTTCATATATTTATCACAGAAATATCTAACTTAAATTTATTCCCTATCCAGCCATATGCTTGAGTAATACAGAGCCTTGTTCATGACTGGTAGAAATCATTGCTTTTTGATAGTAGCATTTGCATGGGATTGGTTGGAACTATTTATTACAACCATACAGCTTTCATCAGTACCATATTTATGCGTGATATTCATGCCATCAACATTGTTCTCAACGATTGCTGCAAAAACTCTATCACAGATTTGCAAGGCACCTAGACGCAGCCTATTGCTTTCCACGTAAAAGATTATTCGTAACTCAAGCACATGGAAGGGAACATACCTTAAACCAGAAAGCTTCTTTGATTCATGCTGCAAAAATATACACGTTTTTTTTATAAGATCGAACTGCTTCTCAATATTTTAGTCAAGAGCGATACATACAATCGATGTTAAATGGCATTTATGGGGTACATAGTCCAATAAAGTACACCTATATTGCTACCGGATTGACTGGAGCATTGGTCAAGTGCAAATCAAATGACAAGGAATCTTTCGGAAATTATTTCTCAAGCCTTCATCAATACACTTCAGGTATTTTGGCACCAAGCCAATCAAAACTTGGTTTTGGCATTGCAGCATATTCCAAAATATCCAGGCAAAGGTGTTTCCATTAATTCGAATTTCTCCGCAGCCAGAAAATGCGCTCTACTTAGCGTATTCTAAAATCTGTATTTCATCCTATCAGTGGAGACGCTAAGCTAACTTCGATAATTTTTTTTCCGTATTTGCAAATATCTGGATCAGTGGAAACGGGCCCTGAGGCTGCCATAACCAATGGCACAGGCACATTGAAATATGGTTTCCATGTAATTCAACATACCATTACCCACGTTACAAGCAAGCTCTGTCAGCACCTTACGGCATCTTACGGCTACATGGAAACCAAACTTTAGTGTAAACAGCCGTCTTCATTGTTCAAAATGATAATATTGCAAGATTGTCAGATAATCGAATGTCAATATTATAAATTGCATGCTACGTTATGGATATCACAAAAGAAACTTTTCCAACATGCTTCATTAGTGCTTCAAAGTTGGAGAGAAAACTCTTTCTGCAAGTTTTCTTCCTATTTCAGTACTTTTGATTAGAATATTTTTAAAAATTTGAAGCTACAAATAAAGAGTGATACAAAATCTAACTGTGAAGCATAATTGTAGCAAAAGATTGCCCAGCTTTACTCTCAAGAGCTTGGCCACATGTTTTAGGAAAGTTTGGGTAATTTAACCTCAGTGACACCCAGGCTCGAAAATTTCCACTCACTCGCTGCTACAAAGCGATATGAGTTCCACAACTTGCCCAAATATGAAACCTAGTAACACCTCAGAAATTTTCTTCGGAATTCAAGCCGTTCTTCTACTATGGTACTCTATTTCTTCTGCTTTAATAAATTCCCTGTGATGATACAAATTATTTTCTTACACACTGTTTTGAAAGAGTGATGCGCTCTTTGATCTATTGTCCATTCTCTCTCTTTGATTTTATTTGATTCAAACAGGGCTTTTAAAAACTGGCACCCTTTGGTAGAAAGTAAATTGAAAGTTAGACAGCAGGAAGGGGGTTTAGGAGAAGAACCCCTAAGAAATGGGAAATTCTGTCGTTTGCTATTAATGTGAGAAACGCTTTTCCTGCGCCATAAATGTATCAGAAAATGCATAAGCATGTGGGGCTCCATATCTCACTCCAAGAAAGTGGTAGCAAAAGGCAATATGAATTCACTTCTTCTTAAGCCATGCTACTTCAAAGCAAGAAATGTATTGATATTGAAGATTCTGGTTTTCAAAAAACGAAGTGCTCTTCCTTTCAAAGGTTAATCACTGCATATTTATGCTTTCCACTGCCCAAACACATACTATCACTGCGCCTCAGATGATGGGTTGCCAAATTTATGGAGAAGTCGTATGATGTGCTGCTGAAACTTTTTAAAGCTACTACTGATAATGCTGAAAGCATAAAAGATACCTTTATGGGCAATCAAATCATCCAATACAGACTACACGTTTGGATACAATTTGCAAAAGCTCCCAATAGATAGTACGACATGCTGATAGAAAGCAAGATTGCCAAGAAAACCTTATCCATCTGAGGTATGACACCCTGACACCGCTTTCAACTGCATACTGGGCTTATGTTTCAAGTGATCATTGCCAGTATCACCACAGAGACACTTTACAACTATTTCATTGATTTCACTTCCATCTCCCATCTGACATTGGTTCCTCTCACAGCTCGCACCTGATGTTGGATCTGTATGCAGCTTGCACCTATAGGAATCAAGTCACTTGCATCTACAGGTTGCGTATGGAAATACATCTGTGTTTTCCAACCTGGAATGTCACAGAGGAAATACTTAATTTTTGCCTTGATATTGAAGTGAGGTTTGCTAGAAGCACTTGTAGGACAATAGATTAGATGTGAGTGGTGCTCCATGGGGACTATCGTTGAAACCTCTTGTGTGACACCATAATGCTCGGAGATTTCCGTCAGAAATGCAGGTACAACGTTAGGGTCAAGAAGTTGATTGTAGTATATGAATGTAAATTTTTTCTAAGGCAAAAGATGTGAGTCATGAAATCTTTTACAACAACCCGGTTTCAAAATGGCGAAATGAAGAGACAAGGCCAATATGGAGATGATGCAAGATTGGATAATAATTCTATTTTTAAAAAATCTTCTGATTGCTCAATCATAATATTTGGTCCTATCTTTGTTACATCTTTTTGATAGTGACTTTATTTCGAATATGGTTCTTCTTGCAGATCGTGCAATGTGGCGTAGAGCTGAGAATTGATCGCAGAAGAGTAGAACTTCCTTCGCAATCAGTATGTTATTGTTACAGCATTTACCATGACCACTGTCCATTTTACATACTGTTAATTTCGCCTAAGTCAGATTCGCTATGTCCTGTCTAATAAGTTGTGCTACAGCCCTATCACTGAATCTCTCCTTTCCATCATTTACTATGTCTATTATGTTCATAGCTAATCCATCGTCATCATTATAACATGCCCTGTATTTCGTTCTACAAGATTCGTGCAGATCTGTAGCCAGCAGTTTTTTAGGGAGGCACTGGACGTGGGTGCTCAATGGGGTGAAACCTAAATGCTAACTAGCAGTGTGTAGTACCACAATGTTTACAAAGCTGCAATGTTATTAATGATCATGAAATGGCTTTTGTATCCTAAAGGTAACAGTGCTATGCTAACCATTGTTATACACAGCTGACCAAAGTTTTGGCAAAAATATTTAAACACTACACAAACATCAAAAGTTCTCAAGGCACATATTTGAGCATAGCTACTTGAAGCATAGTAAAGATGAAGTGAGTGTGATAAGCATAAAGCAGTACAAGAGGAGAAGGGAAAGCCTCCATTAACACATTTACCAAAATAGATAGAGAATGCACACTGGTTAAGAGGCACAAAGAATTTGGAAAATATAGACAATACAGAAAATGGGTAGAACAAATGAAAGTGACAGGAACTATGAATAGACAAAGTGCAAGAACCAGACTGTTCTAAGAACCTTTTGGTTTGGGGGTTTAAGATTGAATTTACCTGAATTTACCTTGTTAGTAAGCTGTGCTATTTTCACCAATCACAGTTCACTGTAATAATCTGGAGCAATGTCTTTTGGTTTTTTGTATACAATAGGGTCAGGAGAGCTAATCATAAGACTAGTAGAGCAGAAAGAGCTTTAATGCAAACAGGGCTGTCTTTTACTTATAATGTGCTAGAATTTATCATGTATCTATTGAAGGGCCCACCATGGTTTGGCCCGGAGAAAAACGTTCAAAAGTCTGGCTCTCAAAATTGGTTTTTGCAAATATATTATTTCATAAGAGAGCCAGTCCACTGATCTCTTAAGCTGAACTTATACAAAATGTGCTAGACAATGGTTCATATGCAGAGTCCAGCATAGGTCCCACCATGGATGGGCCAGGAGAAACTTTTTCAAAACTGAGATTCTCTACTGACTGAAAAGCGCTATTAATATTCGTGTTTGCAAATACAGTTAAAACTTCCTGTAGTTATAAAATCTTTTACTTGTGGTACAAGCATTATGTAGCCTTCAACTTTTAAACAGTTCCTCATATTGATAATGTAGTGGTCCACTTCTACCTGAATTTTCTCAAGTTCCAAGAGTTGGGGTTGTGATACTTCTTCCTTACACTCCTAGTGGCCACTATGTCCGTGGTAGCTACTTTGTGAGAAGATAGAAAGGGGAATCTGTTCGTGAGCAGAGAAATAGTGGAAGGGGGCGTGCACACAAACATTTTTTTTCTCATACAGTCTGGAAAGTCGGAAAATGCCCCTTGTCAAGTGAGATGGAGGTTATCTTGATCATTGATCGCTAAGCAGAGAAGAAGATTGATCCTACAATCTGTTTTAGTTGAAGTTTGAAGACTTAATGTGCCAATGCTAGAGGTTTGGTATCTTTCGGAGATAAAAATACAGAAAAAGATGCAAATAATACATGCTATGAAATTTTCTCAGAGGTGAACAAATGTACATTTTGGAAGCTCTGGGGGCCTTGCCCCTAGGCCAACCTTTGCTACTGGCCTGATTTCTTTCCCTTCATCAAAAATAAGTTGACGTGCCTTGAATTTGTGACATTGCCTCCTATTCATATTAGCCTGATCTGTTAGCTGTAAGATGTTGTTAAGTACTTTGTTGCCGACACTACTCTGAATTAGGCATGAAGTAAGTCATTTTCTTCATCATTAATCATCTGCTGATTTCCCTATATTGGATTCATCTTCATCATCCAATTATTCACTCAGTGAGAGCAGTTCACATGAACCATTGGTATGATATGACGTGATATTATGTTTTCTTCGCGCAGCTTATTTCTGTATTATGAATCGTTAATTTTGTTAAATATCATGCTCTACAGGAAGACATTCAGTGCTTTTCTCGTACACCTGTTATTTCTGCTTCATGGTTGTCTTATACTTATAATGTGCTAGATATTATCAGGTATCTATTGAAGGATCCACCATGATTTGGCTCAGAGAAAAAATTTTAAAAGTATGGCTCTCAAAATTGGTTTTTGCAAATACAGATGTCTCCAACGCTAATTTATTTTTCGAAATTTTCCACCCAGTATGTTTATATTCCAACCCCTCTTCTAGTACTGTTGTCAAGAATGAGTCACACAAGAAAATTTTCCTGGAAAATTTTTTGGCAAACAAATAAGAAAAAATCATAAGAAAAGCACGCTAAATGCATGTATTGTATGGCAAAACATTGTTGCAGTCTATGGTGTTGTCTATGCTCCTTGCATGTAGAGTTGTGACAAGATGTCATTGCCTTTTCTTTAAATTTTTTGGGTATTTGCCGTCCTCAACGTCGATTCCAACCACCTCTTCCCGCTAATTAGATTTTGGAGATATTTCCTGTCTCTCATCTGATCCAAGCTCCATTCTATTGGACGACAAAGAACATAGATTTATTATCTTTACATTTGCAGAAACAGTAGGCTAATAATTGATACCAAACAACAAAGCAATCCCATGTAGGGCCTTTTTGATTGTATTGTTTTTGGTATCAATTATGATCAATACGTTATTTGTTGTGATTTTCATAATAGGATGATGCTGAACGTGACCCACAATTATACGATCAGAGACCTCAGTTGCCACCACCAATAAGTTACGCCATTATGCTTTTACTTTAATTGCCAATCATACTATATAATATTTCTTTAGGGCTCACTTTATTTAAGTTATCAGTCTGCTATGAACATGTTTTTACATTGACTTTATGCAATGAGCACAAGAGAAATTCATTGTAATGGCACGGTTTTTTATGTCTTATCTAAATTACAAATGGAGTACATGAGTGCATAATTGCAGTGACCTTGTAATTTCCTCTTCAGTCTCAAATAAATCAAGTATTTGGGGTTAAAATTGACACGTCCTCCTGTATATCATGGAGGAACTCAGTAATGAGCCAATTTTGAAAAGGTGTGATCGTCTGGAGTCCCTATTATGATTACTGTAGTGAGTATGCTCAATGTGGAGCAATATTTAGTGAGGACAAGGTGACCATGAATGAATTTGCAAACTCTTTGAATTTCTCAGTTGGTTTGAGATACTCAAGCTATAATTCACGTGAAATTTGCTGCATGAGGCATCTCCATAACGCATTGTCTTAGCATAAATGGTTTTTTATTTCACTAGCCTGCGCATGGATCTCCTGCATAAAACAGATGGCATTTAAAACTCTTCAGATTCAACATGGATTTGAAATACGAAAGCTATTTGCTCGTAAACTTTCTATTTAACCATCAACCATCTTCATTTACAGACTAGTTATGTTAGAGTGCTCTTCAATAGCCCAAGCGATAGACACTAGTTGCGGGAGACTCTCTTCTCCTTTTCAACCACATGTTTTGAAAACATAGTTTGAATGTAATTGTACTTTAATGTAAGATAATTCGGAATGTTTTACCTGATCCCAATTGATCCGACTTACACAAGTTTTCATTTTAGTTTATAAATCAATAGTATAGGTTGATAACAAATCGCAACTGTTCATATACATGTTCTCACTTTTTCGGACTGAAAAAAGAAGGTTATGGTTGCATTTAGCTTATTGAATATCGTAAAGTTATTACTTTACCAAACTTCTGAATCTAGGATTGTCACTTGCGCTAGATTGGAACATCACCATACAATTTTTTCAGAAGGTTCCCAGCCCCTTTCTGCATACTATTTGATCTCCAGTTCAATTTCAGTACTTTCATACCTTGTAATTTGAGGAGCATGTTTCCCTATGCCTCTTCCAATTTGCTCACAAATAGCCCGTTGGCGGTACTTACCCCCACACCCTATATTTCTGCCCTAACACTACTTATACCCACATCCTATTTTACTTCAAAGACCTTATTAACTTCTCATTTCTTAAAAACATGGGCTATGTAACTTCAAGCTTTTCCATGCTAGTACAACGAACTTAAATTCCAAACTGGAGACGAGATAGAACGGCAGTTTTCCCTCACATTCACTTTAAAACAGTTATGAAGTAATTGGCAATTTAATTTGGATAGGAAATCAAACTTCTATTTCATTAACTGTCCCCAATCCTTATTTCATCCATCAGGGGAATATTTGGTGTCTATTTCTTTGCACCTTCAGTAAAATTGTTGCTTAAAAGGTGTCCTAATTGGCTTTAAATTCTTGATTTCGACTTTCTTTACATATCCTTGATGCCACTTAAATACGAAGTAGAGAGTTGATGAAAGGTTATAGTAATGGAAGATTACTGATACTCGGTTTCAACAATAAACATATGCGCAAGTTATCCGTACTGCTTTAGTGCAATCCTTCCGTGTGATCTTCTAACTTCATAATATTTCTTGGACTGCAAGATATTACGCCTGATCTTATTTTCTATTTTCATTGTAGAAACTTTCATCTCGTCGATGTGATATCAGTTGAAGAGAGTGTTGGACGATTATATTTTTCAATAAAGCTATTCACGTTTTGTACAGCAAATGGAAAATTAGGTACCAATGAAAGCAAACATTTTTGGCTAAACTAGTATATGCTTATCCTTTGCTAGTTCATTTTATGTTGAACGTATTGTCACGAATAATATATAGACACTGTGATGTTGGAAAGGAGAAAGCATTCTTGTAAGGTACCTTTATAGGTGATAACTTTAGATCTGTAAAGATCACTCAAGAATATCATGGGAAGATGGGTGCCTATTAAACTGGGAATTGTTACAAGATTCAGACTGATATTGTAAGCAGACTTTGTTGGTAATTTTAGATATGTTCATTGGTGTGATTACAGAGCGAATGCGTTTTCAACATCATTTTATCAGAAGTGAACTTATGGAGTTTATCATTTAATTTCAAGAACTTTAGGTATCACGGAAGTTATGCCCTAGCATTTGAATGCACAGTTTATATCAAGATCTCTCCCACAGGTAGTTTAATTGAGCTCTAATTAGCATGTTGTGTATCGAGAGGAGAGATACTTGACAGGTAGTGGCAGTCAGTTTATGGCTGGATCGTATTTGAACTGCATATCATGTAACCATGGTATAAATTTGCTCTTGTTCCCTGAATCACGTGCTTGACAACATTAGTGTTAGGAGCCCATTGATTCTTCATCGTCCAAATAAGAAAATAATTCTTATATTGTGTTTACAACTTAAATAGTTGTCTTTTCACCCTTTATTTCTTTGGGTAACACGAAATATTTTTGACCAAAGGCTAATTATTTCATTCTCGTTATGAAGACCTCTTGCTTGCAAACCATTGCAATAAAATTATTTCTCTGACATGGGCCTTATATAGCAACGAGTCTGTGATTTTATTAATTGTTTTTATTGATTGGATAATCCTTAATCGCTGTGAAGTGTGGTTAAAGTGCCATTGTATTACTGTCTCATCGTTCTGACTAATCACATAAGAGCTTATTAATATTAGACGCGTGTTGAAGTCAAGGAGACAAGATTTCATTTAAATTCGTTATCATAATTAAGCTTTTTTTTTTAAATAATGTAGCCGTTGCTTATATCCACTTCGTTGAAAATTTTTGCTAAATTTTATTTGTATTCGTACATAAGTAAGCTTGCCCATGTCCCGAAGTTATGCTAGCGAAAATTCATGGGAGGCTACGTTTTATGCTGTTGATAATGTTGTAGACTAAGTCACAATTGGAGAAGCAGAATGTTATTGATATGAAATAGCTTGAAAGATTGATCTAAAGATAGGTGTAAGTATGAATTATGAACAAGAGATTCAGGTCATTCAAAGAAATGGAACACTCAATGGAAGGGAGAGATAAATTGTCACCATTGAGATAAAGTCTCTTTTCACCTTGTCAACTTCAGCTGATCGACATAACCATTTGTAGTATTAAACAACTGAATAATTTGATTTCAAAAAATTTCATCAAATTGCCATGCGGCAAGTGAAGGTTAAATAGAAGAGAACTGAATATCTAGTTGTAAATTAGCCTCCATAATGAGTGTGAGAGTAATTAGGCCAAGATCACGATAGCTACACTTTTTGAATATAATTTTTTTATCACCTATTTTATGGTTCGCCAGTCTACAGCTCTTGTTATGCTTAAAATGCTGAGCATTTTCATCGTCAGTATGCTTATCTGCGCTATGATGATAACAGGTGTATCTTTAAGGCTCCTCTAACGTTTAAAATAATGTGTAGCCTTCCTTTATAATGGAATTGAGTCTTTGATGGAAGAGTCTGTTCAATAATGGCCACCGAATGTGTAGTAAAAAGGCCATTTCGTTAAAAATTTTTAGCTGCTACTGTGTGATTATATGTTATTGCTGGATTCCATGACACATAATCTCGCATAGTTTTGTTATCATATATAATCACTAAGTTGTATTGTATTAATGCTGTAGCTATTGAGTATTGCCTTCTTCCCTTTTAATTTCAACCAGGCTCTAAGTAAAATGTAGACAATGCAAAAGTCAGAGACAAAGAATTTCGGGGAAGTATTGTGAGACAGCATAACGCATTTTCCTGAAGAATAGCAAAAGTACGAATTGGAAAGCAGTTGCCCCTTTTGCATGTAGGTTCGATCCCCTTTCACGATGTTGCACTTAACTTGGTTGGCAGTGACATCTGAGTTTTGAAAATATCGAATAACTTATATTTTCTTGCTTTTGATGAAATTCATCCAACCACCCAAGGGTGTACAAGCCAATGGGCACAGGGAAAGTGCTCCTAGCTTGCATTGCAATCTTCTTTCGCTTGTGAGGTTCTACCTGAATGTAAATAGCCCCTAGTACCAGATATTTGCTAATTTTCTGCACTTACATAGAAGCATTAAGTGGTTCAATAGAAGATAACTTAAATTCTGAGTGTGAGGTACCTTAGATCTTTTAAGCTTTGCGAATGCTATGTTATGCATTCTAGTGATATGATTGATTTTAGTACACTTGATTTAAGGTTAAACGTGTTTGAACAACTAAGTTTCTCTCTTGTACATCTGGAGAAGTTGAGAAGGGAAAAGGCAATTAACTCTGTATGTTATCATGATTTCTGCTTAACAATATTTAACCTTTCTCATAATCATTTCATTTATGAAAAGGCAAATTGTCTGTTTTTATATTGATTTCATCCCTATGAAAGATGTTAGTATCTTTTGAATCATATAGCAAAGATATTTTTTGAGGGCGTGACGCCCGCCCATCAGCATGTACGAAACTGTAAAAACATTGATCATGCTGCAGGAGATGTAGTATTTTATTGGTGATAGTGTTTTGCAAAACCTGATTGTTAGTCATAATTGGTCAAATGTTTGCAAACTATGCCCTTATCCTAATGGAAAGAGTTTAGATGAAATATCTATGATCATATTTAGTAGTTAGGTGAACGAAAAGAGAAATAGGAATGACAATGTATGGCAACCTTAAAACGCGAAACAGCGTCAGCCCCTGTCTCTAAAGTTCTGCCCGTCCATTAACTATGTTCTGACGTTCAAGTAGTTCGAACCAGAAAAAATGTGAAGTGAAGCACCTAAGACAGCACTTCCCGATAGGGGGTGTTCGCACCCCGAAGTGGTGCGAGCTGTGGTCCGCGGGGGTGCAAGAATCAATCGTGAAAGACAAAGTAAATATATTTTTTCGTCGCAAAGAATATCAGTTCAGATATTTTTTTTATAACTGGTCACTACCGGCCAGCAAATCCATTGAACGAAAAATCACGACTTCTAGAAAACTGCATTTTTCGAAAAGAAACGTTGTCCGAATGTTAGCTTTTCATTATGTTGTTAAGCCTTTTGTGTTTCATTTAAATCAAGGGTGTACGGGATTGCCATCTTCAGTCTCAGGGGGTGCGGCGGTGAAAACGAAGGGGAAGCGCTGACCTAAGAAAAGGATTATTTCTTTGTAGCCGTAAAACAGTTGTTGTTTTAAACTAAAGGGTCCTTGAGCAAATCCCTCATGTAATTGATGGGCTCTTTTCATTCATACCCCAGAAATTAATAAAGTAATTGTCGTAAAAAACACTTAGACAATTGTTAATTGATGCTTCACTCATTACCTGACACATCATAATTCCAGTGAGATTGGCTTGTATAAAGCTTTTAAATAATATTGCGAGTGTTCTTCTATGGTTTTATGGTTGCGTGTGAGATTTCGCTTTATAGTGAAAAGCGCGGACGACTCCAGCAATGCGCGGGAGCTTTGTCATTTATGGACTCACTCCATCTATAATTAACAGGCACTGAAAGAGTAATTAGATAAGGAAAGTTATAGGAGCTGCATTGATACATTTTCATAGAGTATATGATTCAATAATCCATAAATTTGCAACTGACAAAAATTTGAAAAATTGAAATTAAATGTGAATGGTTGGATTGGTTTTTAATCTGTTGCTATGAGGTAGATCAATGTTGAAGCAAAACCAACATTTCTCATTTTATCTCAATAATCAAGTATTAACAGTTTTCAAATTTTAGGGTCATCAAAACTTTGGGGCCGGGGGCACTATGCCCCCACTTTCATAGGACAATATGTTGCATTATTGCTACTTGAGCTTATCCCCTACCTTAGTGACCAAGGTCCTCCTCTTTCTTTGCAAGTCATTTCGACGCCCTTGAATTAGGAAAACACTTGGAAAAAACGCTGATTTTGTTTTCTAGAATGGGAGTGGAATAAGGTGATGGTTGGGTTGAGAAAAATTCCAAATATTTAATAAATGGAGAATCATTGAAAGATGACCAAACATGAAATAGAAAATATAATAAGTGTTTGCTAGACATTTCTAACAGAGAAACTTTGCAAAATCTTATAGAATGAAACAATACACCACAATATAGTATTTTTAACCAACGTCATTTTCTTAATGATAGATTTTACCAATTTTAAGTTAAGATAAAGGTAGTCTCGCATACTTTCGTACGTACTGTCATGTGCCAAATAAACAACGGGGGTGTTCTAAAAATTATATCATTTAATAAACCGGGAGGGTTCAAAATAAACGTAGGGGGTTAGGAAGTTAAGAAATGGCTTTAAGTGATAATAGCATGATGGAAAGAGCAAAAGCAGGTTGTTATAAAGCATAGACATAAAATATGTACAGAATCGATCTAAGTGACCTTAAGTATTGAGCATGAATAGTACTGACAATGAATTGGAATGAAAGTGGGTGTTCTTACAAAAGTCAATTTCCTTATGCTTAAAAGGCTGGGGGCCTTATAAAGTAGGGGGGTTAAAAAATTGAAAAATTATTGAGGGGAGAGACGTTAATTTGGCGCCTGAGTGTAAATGAGTACTTGTTTGAGAGGACACTTATCCTGAGCCATCGCAGCATATGAGGTAAAGTGGCCAGATTCTGTCTTTGCTGCCTTTATCTACCCAGTGTTGCTACAAGGTACCATGGGCCTAGGATGACGTCAAATTTAAGGGGGGCTTCAAACTTTCTATAAAAATTTTGCCCGAATTTTCTATTGTTCTTTTAGAGATATTGCCTGAGTAAAATGGATTTCTGCACCCATCCCCGCATCCTAAGCCTAAGCCAGTACTATGACGCCAGGTACCCAATTGCTGCTTGGTGAGCATTCAGTCAAGGTCTACGAGCCGGACTCAAGCCATTGTCTTTCCACATAGGAAGCATATGCTTTAACCACTATGCTATCTCACTCTTGATGACAAGTGACTTCCAGGGGTGGCGCTAGGTATTTTCCGGCTGGGGCTGACTCTTCCAACAGGGGGGTGAAAATACGAATAACACGGTGCCTTTAATGGAAAACTCTCCAATTAAGTTGTTTTTTCTCCTTCTGAAGGGGGATATAGCCCCGAGATCATCTCCTGCACTACCACTAATTATCCCCCTTAAAAATGTCTATTTGGTATGCCAAAGACTTGAAGGTTGGAATACTTGAAGCCTATTTGCTTCTGACCTCTTAGTAATTTGAATATTGCCATAGCAACTCTGGTGCCAATGCATGGAAAAAGGACAATCGACCTTTGTTCGAAGCAACCTGACATCCAAGGAATGAAAATTGTGCGAGAGAGAAAACCTACAACAAATAACATTGCATATATGGTGAAAAAGACTTAAGCGACAAACCTAGGTGGCCACCTTCACCACCAATGTACGGAATATGAGAAGCTGATCAGATTTCTGCGTATCAAGTAGGTACTGGATAAGGGCCTTGGTAAGTAGTAGCTATCTTTTGCATTTGAGAAATTCATTAGTATATTAAAATTTGAAGCTAAATATTGTGCTTTTGGGGTAATCAGTTAGTATAGCATTGGCATGATTGACATAGCGTTTTGTCAAGCTTTCCAGTGTTATACTAATGCGTAAATTGAAGCGTTGAGAAGAAATTATAACTTCTCATTTATGGAAGATCTTGATGATTTCCGGTGTACATTTCAATTTTTTACATGACTTTTTGGCTTATAAAATAAAACCAGTTTAGGTATTTTCTTTTATTTTTGTTCTGTAATGAGGCCTGTAACCAAAGGCACACATGCACACCTGATGTTATTCCTGTGCACACTTTAGCAGGGGCGGATACAGAGGGTAGCACTTGTTGCACGGAAGACGCTCAGATCTTCTGATCAAAGTTTCTTACAGTCAATCTTCCATTTTTCTTGACAAATGTTTCATCTTTTGGCATGCTGTGAAAATGACTTTGAGGCTGAAGTTTTCCAGAGACATACAGTAATCCCAAAAAATTTGTACCAGTAACACTTCAGATGTTTTCCCATTGAACAGATACTTTTGGACTAACTTTTAGAAATCTTGTACTCTTGGAACACACTCCCAGTTAGTATTATTCAAAAGTTAGTGATATAATTCATTTCATATTTTATCTTTACCTGTTGAGTGGACTTGTTGTGTACCATTTTGCATGGCTAAATGCTGCACAAGTAGTGCATGCATGGCTTGCTGCCTAGGCCTGGCCTATACTGTGCTAGAACTACAGTTTTTTTATAGCTTTAATTACATTGCACACTTTTCTATGTATTTTCACAGCAGTGTTTAAATTACTGTTATTCTTTTAGGCAATGCTGGCACATGTAATAAAGGAGGATTTCTAGGCGTGTACAGATATTACCAGGAAAGTGGTATTCCCAATGAGTCCTGCAACAATTGACAAGCAATAGACCAGTCATGCAATGCAGTCAATCAATATAGTATACACAATACAGTTGGAAAGTGTCACGCAATAGCAAATTACAATAGGTGGAAAGTCAGCGAATATGGTATGTAAATTTGAAAATGCTCTTCTAAAATTTGTGACATGACCTTTAGATATGTTCCCCAATTATATGACTGTATGAAAATTTCATCATTCGTATAATAAAGTCTAAATTATACAAAACAATAATTTCTTTAAAATCTAGTATGGTATGTGAATTTGAAGACTGTCACCTAATTAATCTGTTTTAATTATTTTTATTTTCATTTAAAGCAGGACAAATTGTAGAGCAGCCATGTCGCTGAAATTTTTGTAAACTGTATAAATATTTAAAATGAAATGAGAATAATCTTAACATGCTGGCAGTAGCTAGTATGCTCTGACAACGAAGCTAGAGTCCCTCTCTCTCTGCAAGCCCCAACACTGTGTTGAAATACTGGCAAAGTTAATCAGATTTGTTAAAGTTCTGTAGGTCACTGTATGTCAACCTTACAGTCCTCCCATCGGCTCTTTTCACCAATATCAGATGCTCTCCCTTTACAAATTATGCAAAAAGTGCCGTGATCTCTAGTTGTTACTTCCAGCAAGTGATGATAAATTGTCTATAAATTTTATACATTGTTCCTTTTAGACTTCATGATGTGTAAACAGCCAGGAAAAGATGACATCAGAAATCCACAAAGTAGGCCATTTTCATGTCGTTTAATGGTAATACAAGCCCTAGAGAATTCAGAGATGGAATATTTATCCAATACAACCAGCACTCTAGAATCAACCACAATTTTTCTGTTTTCAGCTGGGTGTTGAAAACGGGACCAAATATGGGGTCGTGAGGGATTCATGGAGGCAACCATGGGAGAAAAGGACTGGCTCAAGCTGCCGTCAGGCACGTAGAAGGGTGGCAAAGAAGACTACTACAACATCGGAATTGAGAAAGACTATTGGCGGGGTGTAGATATCCTACCATGATTTGATTTCAACCAGCACCAAGCAAGGCTTGAACTCTAATAGGGTAATGCAACTGATATACTCTAATTGATATACTAATTGATATACGAAAGCCTCTAACCAGCTTTTAACTTATCAATACCATATTGAAAAGTGAACGAATTGGCGAAGCTATTATTTTTGACTGCTAACAAGAATTCAAACTGGTTGATGTTTTTGGTTAGTGTATTGGAATAATGATTCCATTTTATGAAAACTAGAATTTATTTTAATTTAATAAGTACATTCTTTGAATTTCTTTTCATTTTGTATTTGTCGTGCAGGCAAATAATGTTCAATTTGGTATTGAATACTTTTCAATAACTGTAAATTCGTAGGCATGGTCAACGGAAAATGAATGTGAATTATACAGCAATTGTATTTACCTTTTATTCTTTAAAGTGATTGTAAAAAGGTGTGGTATTGGATTTGTGAACGGTGTTTTGTATTCACATGGGGGTTACCATCAAAACCAGCTGTAGATAAGGGAATACACTCTTTTTATTCTACCACTAAGTGCTAATGATAACTGAGCTGTAGTCTAGGCACAACTCATTGATACAAAAACTACACTAAAATTGAATAGCATTATGAGATTATTTCAGCGGTGAAAAGTGTTCATTTGAAACTCTTATGCATTTTCCTTATAGCGAAAGTTCCCTATGTATCTCCGATTTGCAACTAGTCCTCAAGAAAAAATTTAGTATTACTATTAATATATGTTGCCGATGATATGTTGATCTTCCATCTTTTCCATCACCTTCGCTAATCACCGGTGACTCTCTTCGGCATGATTTGACTTTGATTTCTCCCAACAATACTCTCTATATTTTAGAATTAAAGTTGGGATTCGAAACAAATATTGAATTAAATAGTAAGCGCAAAGTTATTAAATACGATCCCCTTATACAAGACATACGTTCACAGCATCGTGCAATAAATTTCATAAATTTATCTATGAGCGCCCTTGGAATTTACGACGCATCATCCGACACGATATTGACAATGATGAAAGACCTAGGTATTGATAATAGTGTCCAAAAGTCCATAATCAATCAAATTATCAACATTGCTGTGAGGTCAACATCCTACATATTTTGGCGTAGAAACAGGACGTGGACCGACCCAGCCGTATTATACTTTTAAGAGCAAAATTTCATATTCATACATACATATATATTCTTTTCCTATTGCTACTTTTTTATTTCTTTTGTAGATCAAATGATCTTCTCTTTATATACTGTATTTTATTTCTAAGTAGTTTTAGGAGACAAGCCAATTATAAATTGGCTTAACTCTAGTGCAGGATTTCTCAAACTTTTTCAGGCTGACCCCCCCTTGGCTTCCTGACAAACTCCTAGCGCCCCCTACCCCATATACACAAGTGAGCTTTTTTCATGAAAAAAAACAACATTATACAAAAAATATGCATTTAACAAATAATGATATAAAAGCTGGACTTCGTCGGCGTCTAAGCATTTTTTGACCTTCAGCATCACCCTTTAATAAACGCATGCAATTAATTCAAACATGAAAGCACTTTTTCAATTTTTTCAAAAATAATAATAAATTTAATGAACCATTTTTACTAATTACTAAATTGAAGAAAAGAAATTTAACAACATATGTTTTCAAAAATGATAACTAATTCAGTAAACAACTTTAATTTGGTTTCAGGATTACTTCTAATGCAAAAATAGGACAAAATATGCTGTTCAAAAATAATAATGAAATTAAGTGCCTGCGATCTAATGCAGATAATAAATAGAGGAATGAATTAAAGTCGTCTCACGGACCAGAAATGCTGGCGCCCACTGTGAGAAACGATGCTCTAGTGAGATGTATTATTGTATTATTTAGTGATTGAAGAATGACATAAAGTTTAAATAAAATTATATGTAGCTAGCTTTCTATTTACTGCGTTATATTTCCGTAAGCTAGAAAAATAGAAAGTAAAATTTCACTCACTTTTTGACTGTGGCACTTCGATAGTGTAATATTTTGATTTTATGAAAGCAGTAAATTCGATCACGTGGAGATTACATGCTCCAGTACCTAAGCCGTCCCATTCAGTACTATCTTTTGTAATTCTTGCAGACCAGAGTCCCAAGCATAATATGTCATATGCTTCCTTTGGGCTCTGCCACCTAGTTAGTAGTGAGTGGAAAGGATATTGGGGTTTGAAAGCAAAGCCCCTGGAAAACTTTTAAGAGGTAATGCTTTAGATCTTAGAAAAGCCCGCTTCTTAATATAGAGAGGCACTTTTCTTGATAGAAAACGGCACATTAAATTAGTAATTTGAGACGCCTCGATCCATGAAATAGAATAGAGAAGAGAAATGTAAAAGTTAAGGAGGATATATACCACCACAAGGCATACCATGGGTTAAGGTGGCTAAATCTCCTGGAAAACGTGTAAGGATAGCGCTTTTTAGATCTCAAGAAATCACCTTTTACCTTTAGAGATATGATTTATTCCTACGAAATAGATTTCGCATTTATTGCAAATTCGACATCGCGATGTAGGCATGACCTTGCCTTTACTTAAAATCACAACGACGCTTTTTTGTCATAAGTGCTAATATTTGGCTACATGCATTGTTTGCATTCCCTTTTCATGAAAGTTTCTTCATTAAATTTTAGAGCTAAAATCTGACAATAAATAAAGAACTGTTTATTGAGTCGGCCTTTTGTATTTAACGCTTGGTTTGAATCAAGGACGTGGGAAGCCTCTAACATGTGAGTGGGCCATGTCATAAAATGGGCACATGACTACGTCCATAAAATGGCATTGCCCATACATCATACAATGTATAATCTGTGCATTATTAGAACCTGTGGAGTGGTGGCAGACAATTTCAATTTGTTTTGGGCGAGGGGGTTAATCTTTCATGCAATTAAAGGGGCGCATCATGTATAGTATGAGCTTGACCATCTAACCTACAAGCTTAGTAGCAGTTGTGCATCTATAGTCTGTAGCCCCATCTATAGTCTGTAAAGTTCCTTTAATTATAAGGCTAGTGTGCTCTGCTTGTTTACCCCCAGTAAATATGTTGGATGTCACACCTGCTAGAAAGGCAGAAAATGCCCTTCTGTAAAATGAGATATAAATCTCTTTTTTATTGAACCTTTGACGAAGAAGGAAAAATACTCCTAACATGTTCTCATTGCATTATTATGACGTAGAGCAAAACAGAAAAAGCTACGCTGATCTTATATGTACACCAAAGCAATACCTAGTGGCCCTGTTATTTGCAACCCAATGACTTTACGTCAAAGCTTGAGAAAAGCAAACTGAAGCCAGTATAGTGGTTTATACATAAGTGCTTCTTGTGAGCCATAATTAATGCAATTTTGTCACATTTTGCACGTCTGAAGTTGTTTGGGAGTGGCTGCCCCCTCGGCCCCCCGCGTGTTAGCCACTACTGTGAAGTACAATTTCATGTTACATTTTGTTCTGAAACATTGATCAATAATAGCAAGGTCTATTCAATGTATAGGGCACTGTTGTGAAACATGCTTACAATCTTCTACATAGAATGCTACGATTTCAAACATTGCTCCGGATATCATCTTGAGAACTTGGGTACACAAATTACATTAAAAGAGAAGCTTTTTGTCGGTAATGGATACTTTTGAGCTTGACATAAGGCACTTTTAAACGGTTTGTTAAAATTAGGGGGCATGGCTCCTCTGGCCCCCCAATTCCTATGTCCCTGGTTTCCATATAATTTTCTTGCGTTGGCGACCCACTGACGACATTGAATTCTTTAATGGAAACAATGCATCTCAATTGATGGTAGCCCAATTGCAACCCATCACAGACATGGAAGAATGTTGACACTTGTTTCATTTATTCCATTGCGGTACAGCAATCTCCAGAAATATATATTGAAACATGAGTACGATTCGTCACCGGTGAGTCGCCAGTGGATTGCTGGCTCTTTCAGAAGTTGGCTTGAGGTCAATTTTTCTAGGAATGACTTACACTTCAGTGTATGTATAGTATAATGTAAAACATAAGAACACTCTTGATATTCCAAAAACTAAGATAGCATCATATGGAATAGAAACAGTACAATATATGGGTCCAAAATGGTGGAAAATGCTACCTCCCAATCTTAGAGAGTCCCCATCATTAGCAGCATTCAAAAGAGAATTGAAATCCTGCACAATTAAGTTTGATTATAGATTGTGCAAAACTTTTATATTTAAGGTCGCTTTTTGTAACTTCATATCGTTAAGTGTTTAGTTATCTTATCTAATTACCTTATAATAATGGTTGGCCATAATCAGCTGTGTATTTCATTATAACTACAAATGTAAGCCAACGTAAAATAAACTATTTATTTTGTGTTGCTATATGTCTATATACTATTGGATTTTCCTGCGGAGGAGCGCTAATCACCAGTGGCTCTCCAGTCAGTTGTGATTCCTAAAAATTTTAAGAAGGGGAGCTCTAAGTGCAACCGTATCCATATTTTGGGTGTGCACTAGTTGAAACCACGCCCATACTTTCAAAGATGCAGATATGATGCTTTTGTAGAAACTTTTCAGCGTCCCCACGCTGACTATCTGCTGGTTCAGGGATTTCGTTGTTAAAGTGCCAAGAGAACTCTCAGAGAGACACCTATTTGTATCCAGTTACTCTTCATCAGAATATATCTCTAAAGCTTATGCTACTAAGGTTACCATCTCTCTCTAATTCTGTCTCCCTCTTGATTCCTATCAAGTCTGGTTTGTTTTTCTCTATCTATTCCAATCTCTCTATCTCCTATTCTCCTCTCTTCTTTTCTTACCCTCAATCCTCACTCTCTCTTTTTTATAGGTAACTTACATAGAATCTATAAATTACTACCAATCACATTTAAGAATAACAGGATACGGAATTTACGTCAATATGGTTAAAAAACAACTTGGAAAAACAACTCTTAAACGTAAACATGACTAATGTAAGGCTATACTTGAATTAAACATAGTAAACAGCGATATTAGTGCATATCACAACCACTACTCATGCATGATGTGC
>OLMO02000324.1:505415-517872 GCA_900291935.2 Cassiopea xamachana
GATGCAGTTACACGATATCAACATTTTTTCTAAATTAACAGTAATTAATCACACAAGTCCTATGGTGATTGTTGATTTATATAACACACAGAATACACGTGATTAAAATATATAATTACCTGGGTGCGCGGATACCCCAACATGTAGAGAGAGAGAGAAAGAAATGTCTTCATCATAATCATCATGATCGTCGTCGAATTCTTGGGTGTAACTTCTTCTTCGGTGGGCTGTTTTATCTTTGGTCAGGATACCTTGAATGCACGAGCGGTCTTTAGAATCGTAGTGGAGAGAGTAGACATTTTAATAGCTATTAGCTTTTATCTTTATTCCAACTTCACTGTACAAATGGCTCGGCTAGGTGACTCGCGTCCCTGCCATTGAACCATCGAACTCTAACTTACGTTTCACATAGTCCTAGTTCTTCTTCTAATCGTAATCATAGTTCTCTACGAGGGGTGCTCTTAAATAATGTAGAAATGCTGAGTTAGGATGCATCAGCATTTTTGCCGACATAGAGTAATCATTACTCAGCATAAAATACAATACAAGAGGTAATACTAGTTTATTCTGGAATTCCTAGTCTAGCCATGTATGACGCTGGGGTAGATAATCCTTAATCCCTATAACAATAGAATGGAATTTTGCATCATGCACAGTCATTATTACGGGGTTTCCTAGGGTGTGCCTAGCTTCACGGAATTACTATGTTTGTGTTACTTATACTCAACCTAAGTTATACTTAACGACTAATATAAAATACTTTTGGACATATACGTGCGTCTTACAATTTAATAAATAGAAACTACCGATATACACATATGCTAACAGTTCTTGGGAACTATAATGACTCTGCTGGCTCATATCCAGTCGAGCCCTCGACGTATCTCACGAACAACTAATATGTGACGGCACCCTCAACTTTTTCCAAGCCTTGAGAGTCCAAATACCTTAATATACAAACGCGAAACGACATAGACCTCTACAGTCTTCTCCAAGCACTGTGAGTCTAAATAGCAAATAACTACATGTGAGATGTCCTAACAAGATACAAGTACTTTCGCAAGCTACTTTATCTGTCCTAATTTTCCATGTATAGCTCCGGACTTTCATTTATAAATTAGCGGTATGACAGATCAGAGAAAACAGCAACTTAGCTGTATCTTGCAGAATTGCATTGTGTAGTTTAACTCAAAGGTTAAACATCCGATTGCTCAATTATTGACAAAATCAAATGATAAATTCAGTTTAATTCTAATGGAAGGTGGCACTAAGTGATATTTTAAATTTCCTGTATACTTTGGCCGAAATCTGAAAAACTTACTCAACCTGCCCCTTGTCTACCATCTTGATTTGATTGTTTGGGAATATGAAGTTGATTGGTCTATTACCAATCTTTGCTAACAATAGAATGTTGACACGGAAGCTATTTCTTTTCAGCTGAGTCGAAAAAGGCGAGACAGAAGGGACAGCATAGTTACAGTCATTTCGTTCGGATTCATATCTTTTTACATATGTACTCAATTGATATTGATGGAAATATGCCCTTGAGTTGTTGCTCATGTTGTGACGTGTGAACTGGTTGAGTTGGAGACCCGGATCCTTTCAAGGTAAGTCATGTTTGCAAATGTAGCATTTCCGTGTTGGAGGCTTGTTAGCATTCTGTTCATTCGTAGTAGCTAAATGGTTCTGACTTTACCATTACTTGCTGTAATTTGCCTAACGTAGAAATAACCGTAGTTATAGACTTCCGTGAATCTTGCAGGTGATTTCATTTTATAAACATATTTTTAATACCACATTTTCACTTCACCGGTACAACTTCTGTTCTATAAACAAAAGATGTTAAGCCGAATCTCCAATGAAAAAGAAACTGAGCGAATTTTCCGTGGGAAGTATTTCTCGATAGACAATTTTCGAGAAAAATTTCGCCTTCCAATTTCCAGTCCGCGAAGTTTCTTTGCAAAATTGTTTTTTATTGCAGAATTGCAGAATTAAATCACGTTAATAATGAAATTGTCTTGCGAGGGCCTTTTAAATTTGCTCGTTATTTATTAACGAATGAAGCTTAACAGTTACAGAAACTAGTTATGAGTGTCGCAAAATTTTAGATTAAAGAAGGGAGAAAGGAGATTAAAGCAGTCGTTTTAGGCTGTAGTTCTTTCTAAATCAAAAATGTCGAACTATGTTGCGCTGTCATATCTATTCTTTTACTTTGCTAAAGCAAGTGTTTTAGGCAGTATAATATTATACAATACTATGTACACGTTCCTCAAACTGTGGTGTAAAAGTAAATTGATAGCTGGGGGATCTTGTCATGCTTGTAGTTTTATAAGAAACTTAGAAATTGGACTATCTAGTTATATAAGAAACTGAGAATGTTGCTGAGTAAACAACGCTTGTATTTTCATTAGCAATTTCTTGACAGCTTTTTTAGGTCTAAATTATTTTTTTACTATACATGTTATTCTTTTATAAGAAAATAAAGCTCAAATGGGCAAAATATTAAGAAAATCTCAATAAAATCACGAGGCTCTATTTCCAATATTTAGTGGAATTCTAAAATTCCAGTATATATTGAGTCAGTTAATGTCATTAAAATTTATGAAAAACTCAAAAAAATCTCTCGCTGAAATTATGGAATACTTACGAAGATTGAGGCTAAGGCAAAACGATTGTTTTCTTATCAAAAAGAAAAACTGTTAAGTCATAACTAATCAGTGCTTGACTTTTAAGATAATTACCCACCTAGGGAGCTAACATCCTTCAGAGCTAGGGGACTGGAGCCCCCGGCGCTCCCCCTCTTCTACACTACTGTACCTGACTGAAATGCATATTTTTCATCACATTGCAGTTATCTGTAGTTCCAGTTTACTTGGGTGATCATATTTGTGTGTTTTGTGAATGTTTGCTTACAGCTAGCCTAAGATAAATGAAGTCTGATTGCCCTAAGACAGAATTTCGCAAGTGAATTGCGAGAAAAGTTGAGTTCTGGTCAGCTTTTATTTCGCTAAACATTTTTCTCTAGAAATTTAATCAGAATGTCATAATGTCACTGCGCATCTCTGACGTAGTTCGCTCGCACTCTTTCGCATTTCGCCAAATATTTCTCAATGGAGATCCTGCTTTACGGGTGGACTGTATTCAAGGAACCATTGACAAGCTTGAGATTGGTGTGATGCTCGTGAAATAGAACAAACTTGGACATAAAGTGGGAGGGGGGGTGGTTTGAGCAATCCGGACGTCCAAGATTTCAGTATTGTTATTAAATGAAGATATTTCTATTCAACTCCTATTCTCAAAAGAAAATGTAATTGGTTCAAACACATAAGTTTCTGGATATTTGTTTGTCTGTCTTTTCAATTATCAAACCAAATCTAAATCATTGCCAATCTGTGCCAAAAACGTACGAAATGATCAAAAAATTAGTTTAGTATCGAACAAGAAATAATACTTCTTAAAAAAGAATTTAGAAAACAGCTGTAACCCTGCGGGACCACAACAAACGTTTTGGTAGAGCAGCAATTATTTGTTGTCGTTCTTACTCGGTAGCTATTTGTTTATTTCAATCATGCTGAAAGGCTCAAAGTGCGTAAATAATATGCTGTATGTAATGAACGTGAATGTAATATTTCATTTGCTCTGTCAATGTGTATTTCTCATTCGCAATTTATGCCAATATTGACAGACAACTTGACAGTTCGTAGAAATAACAATTTAGACAAAAATTTTCAGAAAGCTATTGACGAGGAAATATGTTGTACGCAACTTTTACCAAAATCTAAGCGATTTCTATTTAAAATTTGATGCACTGATATTTGTTCAGTTTGCCTTGGCATGTTTTGTGATAATAAAGTTGATTAAATAGGTTTTGGTGTGAACATGAGTGTACGTCCTGGTGATCATGGGCCTAGAAGGACGTCAAGTTTTTACGTGGGGAGGGGCTGTAAACGTTCTGTAAACTTTATGCCCAAATTTCCCATTCTTCTTTCACAAAATTTGCCCGAGTGAAACGGATGTCTGGCCAGCTTGGGGAGCTGCAGCCCCCTGCCCCCCCGCCTTCTACTCTTATGCTGGGGATGGAAGGGGCAAAGGGTACCTGAATACGGACAGTACCGGATAAATTCAGGGTTTTGAAATCCATCGTTTTGCTGGACCTGCGGTGCTCTACTAATACTTCATAGTTACTAATCCACAACGCATAATCCCAACGTTCCTTTCCAGATTGATCCACTATAAAATTTTTAGCGGACAGTGGGCAAAGTAAACCACACTGGGATTAATCATATAATGGAATGGTTGTATAGTTGTATCATGGAATGTTCAAGATTGAATATCACGGGATCAGTTGTCTATGCGGTCTCTTTTTGCTCTTATTCTTGTTCTATAATCCTCTTCAAATACTTCAACGCTTTTATTGTTATCTCTAAACTATAATTCAACTATCTTATCTGATTATAGTCTCTTTTTATATAAGCACAATTTCATAAGAAAAGGAGCCTCAAAATTGATGGGATTTTAGGAACAAAGTAAAAATGAGCAGAGGCCGAAAAACTGTCGTAACCAGTGACGTAGTGCTGGGGAGTGTGCAGTCCCCCTAATTACACCTGTCAACAATTGTGTGTGACTCAGCCCCCCCGTGAATATCATTTTCTACATTGGTAAAAATTTTTATGCCAATTTCAATAAGTGCACACAATACAATCTAATAAGTGGGTGGATGGAAAAAACCTTGCTTCCTATCTAAAGGGATGCTGATAAATTGGTGGTAAGTTTTGTAAACTAGTGCAGTTAGGGGGGAATACTGTCAAGGGACGGAGAGTACTTCTCCCACTATATTTTCTTTCTCGCCATGAAGCTCAATAATGAAACCAATTCCATTTTATTTTGTAAGAGGACATTGTCATACGTTTTAGAAGGTACTGTATCAAACTATTTTTTTGGAGAAACCAGACCTTCAGTTTTGGAAACCATGGCTATAGTTTTAGAACTATGGCCTTTTTCTAGTTGTGGGGTAAACAGAAAAGCAGGAGCGATGAGCAACTTTGTTTTTACATCATTGATCTCAAAGTTGTCGCTTGTTTTCCCGAGTTGTTCAAGACGTCGATTTGTAAGTGTAGAGTGCTATATACAGAACAGTTTTTAGCAACCTCCCATAAGTAACTTCCTCTGTATTTCCTCCTACAGCCTTGTGAATTGGTACGGTTGCATATAGAAACTGATATGATCTTGAAATGGCATCAGCTATGAAAGTAGAGGACCTAAAAATCTTCCTCTTCGCGGACTGAAATTGTGTGGACATTTCTGTCGTATTCATGTTTTCAAAAGATTAATGGATATCACCAAAGGCCGCCTTTTGTGTGCTTTCTTAAATTGATTGTCTCGAAGTAGGAAATTGAATGGTTGATTGCCGATCTTTGTTACTAATGGAATTTTGGCTGGATTGTTATTCCTTTCGCTGAGGCAGGAACAGGGCGTAGCAATCGAGAAAAATGCAGTCTATTATTTCGTTGAAATATGAGAGTATCTGCAAGTAAACATTATTAACTTTGATGAACATTGAGCATTGATCTGATATACATTTTATGGTGAGCAAGTTGATTGTGTTGAAATCTTGGCAAGCACCGTTGGTAGGTTATGTTTTTAATGTATTTGTAAATTTAGGTCTTCCTTGTTGACTGCAATAAATGCGTTGTTCATGTCGGCTTTGATAACATTGTAAAAATGGGTGGACTGGCTGGTCGGGTCAATCGGGCGAATGTACAAAGTGCAGGCTGCATGTAATGAATAAGCTTTAATTTCTTACAATGGATAACTTTGCAATTTCTATATCAAAGACTTGACTCTAATGCTGTGGTTCTCTCAAAAGTATTCAGCCTTCTGCTATATCTCTACCCACCAATCTACATTTCATGCTTCGCTTTTGTCAAACTTCTCCTGGGCTGAGAAACGTAGCCACCCCACTCCTGATTGTAAATAAATATGGGTATTATTTACAATATGTTTGTGCACTGGCAGTTCTATGGGGGGGGAGTGGCCCTTCCAGATTTTCTTGGGCTCTTCGCTTGCCTGGAAAGAGATAAAATTTTGAATTTCGAATATCTTTATTATTGCACCTACTTTCGAATTAGGAAGATAAACAAGAAATGAATACGACACTTCTAGACCAGTAAGTCGCAAGCTTGGGTCCACGAGAAGCTTCTGAAAAGTCACGTGCACAGACTTGTAGGCCCATTTTAGCGCTGATTTGTAAACCTCGAAAAACACTGGAAAGCTATGCTTTCAAACTCAGTACATATTTCTCGGTAAACGTATATTTAGTACCACTGAATAAATGGGATTCCATCTTGAATCTAATGGAGATGACCTCAAATTGTCAATGGCATACTGCATACTGATATGCGAAAATACAGCATATGAAAGAAAATCAATTTGTTGTCTGTCAGAGTCCTATTTAAGGATATCTGACCAAAGTACTTTCTTCCAGATACTATATCTTGCGAAAAGGTGACACGTACTTCAAATTCCTTGTGTCCCATAGCAAACTTAATACTGGGAGATCCATTCTAAGCGAAATGAAAGGGCTTTATTTCGAAAAACTTTCTGGGAGCTCATCCTCCAGATCTCCCAGGTCTTCTTAACGCCAAAGTCTTTAACATTCAATAAACATATTGACGGAAATGGGCTTCTAAAAAGTGAGAATGATAGTTCTGGAAAAAATGGACGAACTTCGCTTTATTTCCTAAGAAATCAGAGATTTGGTACAAATAACCATCTATGAGCCATGTTCATTTTGAAGCCACCCTACTCCATATGACTGTGCTTAGAGAAAGTTTGTAGTGGGAAATTCTGAATAGGTTGGGAGCCTCTGTTCTAGAATGCTACTCATAAAAGAAAGTGCTTGGACAAATAGGTAAGCCTTTCCCTCATTTCAACGCCAAATTTGTTTAATAGGCCTCTAGGAAAATTCTCAGCAGATTATTTTTTGTTTACAGTCCATGGCCAAATGTGCGAGTAAAATTGAAAAGTTACGCGTCATAATAGCCCAATTAACTATTGATACTTCCACTATTTGACTTGTTCCTACGTTTTCTTCAAGTTTGGAACTAGTATATTCAATTTGAAAACAACGACTCCTATGCAATCCAGTTTGCTTCAGTACGGCATTCATTTGATTGCGCAAGGGTATGCTGCAGTATCTGCAATATTATATTTGGCTCTTACACTATATTAGAAAAGTACATATCGAGCCTTACAGACCAATTTCTGCGCTACATTCTGATATGAAAACTTCTATCTTAGCGTTAAGAAATTAACCAATATTTTCAGTCCGAAGTTTTGAGAAATTTTCTCCTCCCTTATGAGTTAAGGCAATGAGTGTCCATCGTGGAGGTGCAATTCATAACAGCTCGTTTGGTTCTAACAGCATTCTCATAGCCTTTCGACATTTAGCCTGTATGAAAGCTATATGTGTATTTTTGAACTAAGAAAGAAAGTAATGTGTGGTAGGTCATCATGGCTAACAGGTATCGCCAAGGCTTCGTTCTGCCACTTTGTTGATAACAATAAACCCGTTGCTACGGAATGTTACATACGGAGCCGCAAGTTAGCACATGTTCTTTCCAATACACGCAATTTGTCGTATGATTTTAACTTATAAAAATATCTCTCTAGCTTTCTTTGTGTCTTTTGGTTTTGCATGTAAGCTACAAAATATAGTAAATTTCTAAGTGTTGATCAAGATCTTGCGTTTGCATTTTTCTTTATCTTATCTTCCTGTACTCTTATTCCTCTTTTATTTTGCCTAATCTCCGCAATTATTGCACTTTCATTTACACAGCTCTTTTATAATATAAAGAGCCAATCTCTGTCCTCAGAAAAGGCAGGGTTAGAAAATGTTCTTGGTGCTTGGCCCCATACCCCTTTTCTTTTACCTTGCGCCCAGGAGCCAGGCCCCGTAGATTTTTCCAGTTTATCACGCCCTTACTGCTTGTGTGTCGCTTATCAATTTATTGTGTAGCCTGGTGATATGAAGCGAAGACTATAGTTAAGCAGCATTGAAAATTGCAACTTTATGTTAGAGTATACGCATACAGTATGCAATGAGTGTTGTCCTTATTGTCATCAAGATGAGTAACCCTATGCATCCTGATATTTTTCGCTTTGACTGCTCTCTTCTCTGTTCGAAACGCATTCTGATTGAAAAGTATTGGAAAGAAATATCTGTGCGGAATTAGGATGTGCTTTGAAAGGAAAAAGATGCTGATCAAATTTAGTTTTGTGTTTAAAATTTCATTAAATATTTTAGTTTAATCACTCTGCTCATTCAATCAGCCGGGTTCTCATTTCAACTCTGAGTGGAAAGTGTCTTTTGGCAGCTCTTTCTGCTAATTTATCTCCACGATTCCAATATCTTTTATCACATTTTCAGAAGTAGATATCTTTTTTCATATTTTCATGGCGTTATGCTGACCGCCTGTTTCCTTGGTACAGTTCATTATTTACTTCTTGTAATAAATGTTTGTTTCGGTTGCATATCTGACAGTAAAGAACCTTCTCAATGCTATTATCTACAATTCACATTACAGTTGAGATCTCCATCGTAAGATTTTAGGTAAAATTTCAAAGAAACAAGGTGGATAGTTGCAGTTAATATTTTCTCTCTTTCTGATTCTTGACCGTTCCGACACAAGACCTCTCTAGTCAACCTCAACAGCAATTACTTGGGATTTTTTGGTCATCAGAATTTAAAAGTTTGATCGATTTGTCAAAAAGGCTGATCGATTTTACTATCTAATTCAGTTTAATGAGAATGCTCATGAAGCATAGCATTCCAATAAGGAGGGCTTGGTTATGTGTCCTACCAATGTATAGACTATTACACTATCCACATTTAGAGATATACGATTTCCAGAAAAGTGCAGCTATGTCTTGGTTCTACCACATGAGGACACATGAGCTAAAGAAATGGCAGCCAAGAAAGGTTTTGCCTATTTCTAGACTTTTCCCTGCAGGGATTGTTTAAGAAAAATGTAGAACTGCACATAAAATCCTCCGATGCTGTATTGAAAAGTAGATTCATAAAAGCAGAAGGAATTGAGCTGCCTGCCTTTGGTTAAAAGGGGTAGATAAATGCTACAGTTTCTTATAATTCTACTTCTGGTTGTGTCTATCATTTCGCAACTTTATCTACTAATTTTACTGCTATTTGCTGTCTTACGCCATTGGTTCACTTCATAGTACCCTTTTGAATTGCACAGTATTCTTTTAGAACTGCATAAATCTTTTTGAAATTGCACATTTTGTGTGTAACAGCACGTTAAAAATATCCTTCCTCATTAAGCACCACTTTCAAACTGGAAGCTAGCCTCTTTTTGTTTGAATTATTTCCATTAGCTTCATTTTTGGAATGCTCTGTTGCTACATGGCCTCGTTTTGACATTGATAAATTTTGTGCATGACCCCCTTAGTTTTAGCTTTAGTTCTACCATAGTACTGTGGCCATGCACTGAACCCTGCTGACGTAGCTTGTATATGTTTGTGTGAGTGTTGTTAACATGATACAGTGTTGTATTTATTTTCATTCTAGATTTAATGCTCAAAATGGAGTTTTCTCCTGAGAAGGATAATTTTGTAAAGCTTTCTTATATACTTTTCGATGTTATTGCACGGCATTTAAGAGAATATTTTGTAAGATTGTGGGATCTAAAGTATCCCAATGACAAGTGGCATGATGACGTTGCCAAGAGAGATTCTAAGCTTCAGAAGTTGCTAGTAACAAGGGATGGAAACCCGAAACAGGATGCATATTCCCAGAAGATTTTGAAAGGAAATGAACAGGAATGGGACATTACAATATCAATAAAGGCTATATTAGATTCTGGTTTCAAATTGATAGAAGGTTGTCGGCCCCAAGATGAGAGGAGCATACCTCTGCGTGAAAGTGAGGAACTTGAAATCATCAGAAGCATAAGAAATTCAGATTATGCTCATTTGCCAAGTATGTCATGCACATTTGATGAATTCATTGATATAATGATAAAAGTCAACAGAGCTGCAGGTAATTTGTTTGGTATAGATGCAGAGAAAGAAATTTACAGAATTCTACTCTCTTCAATCACAGCACCAATGAGAGAACAAGTAAAAACACTGCTTAAAGGTAAATTATTAAAATCTATTCATTTAGTTTTCACATATACCGTAAATTCTCTATTAATCTCTCCGGAGGCTTATTAGTTTAAAGTACATTATAGGGGCTCTTACTCGAGACGGGTCTTAATAACTGTCTTGAAAATTGTCAATAGTCAACTAAATATTTACTGTTTGAAAATAGTGTAGTAACCATCGATATAAAAACATTGCTTAACGGTAAATTATTAAAATCTATTCATTTAGTTTTCACATATACCGTAAATTCTCTATTCATTTAGTTTTCACATATACCCTAAATTCTCTATTCATTTAGTTTTCACATATACCGTAAATTCTCTATTAGTCTCTCCAGAGGCTTATTGGTTTAAAGTACTTTATAGGGGCTCTTACTCGAGACGGGTCTTCATAACTGTCTTGAATGTTGAGACTGTTTCTTTCACAACATGATCTAGCATAGTTTACTTACATCTGTGAAGCTTACTTAAGCTGGAAAGTATTCAAAATTTTCTAGTGGAGTGGCTTAATAAATATTTTGGTCTAAAAAGTGGGCTAATAAGATAATTTACAGTAGTTAACCAGTAGAAGCCTTTATGGAGCATAGGGAAGACCAGAAAAGACAAACAATAATTGTTACTCCTTTCTGTGTTTTGCAAAAAAGAATGTTGACTTAAAGATGCGTTAGGAATATCATTGCAATAGATTTATTACATGAGAATATAGGGTTTTAACTTAAGTACTTGTCTGATGTCATAGGCACACAGATAAAAGGGAGCTAAAGTGTCGTGCCCCCAATTTGTGGAAAATCCAATTGTATTTTGAGAATCAAAATAGAAGCCTATGGAACACTATGTAATGTACAGACTACATTTATTCAATTAGCCAATTAATCTTTGAGGTTTTAAAAACACTACTCAATCTTAGTCTTTTTTCATGAAAGACTACTTTATTCTAAGCAATCAGATTATGACCGTAGTTCAACAGTACTAGATATGGAATTAAATCCCTCAGGTTCTTGGGGCCTAAGATCTGGAACACTGTCCCAGGTAAAATAAAACTGTGAAAGAACATTAGACAGTTTAAAATTCTCATAAACAATTGGTTCTCCAACAACCGATGTACATGCATAGCCTGCAGCCATAAGTAATATTCGTTTTTAATGCAATTTGTAGTGCTGTATGTTAGTATGTATTAGAACTCAGTACCACTGTAACACTAACAGTATACAAGGTTATTACTATTTTACTATTATCATTTTTATAGGCAGTGAGCTGCATTTTTTGCTTTCTATACAAGGCTGACATAGAAAAGTTCCATAATTTTGCTATTTATTTCAATGCAAATAATAACTAATAAAAGCCAGCTAATTGTAGATAAAGGAATAGAACTGTAAAAATTGATAAATAGCCAGAAAAAGAATAAAAGGCTAGCAGAAGCTGCACTGGAGTTCTCGTTCTTCCATCTTCTAGGCTTAGATTTTGGTTTTGAATGCAGATTGCACTCTTCAAAACATGAGCCGTGTTAATTAATTTACTTTCCATTCTAAGTATGTGAAATGAATGCATGTGTATTGAAAACAGTTTCTTATAACGCATCCCATAAAAGGCATTTTGTGTAAAAACTGCATGAAAAAATGAACTGCCATCTCCTACAAAGCATGTTATCATGGTAGGATGTATCATTTCGAATTGCTAAATATATCTTTTGTTTTTAGAATTTACTAGAGAGAAGAGACTTGGTATGCCAATTTTGTTTCATTTCATATATGAGTCTTTGATCAGTATTTTCTTTTGTAATTGTTTATATACTAGGGCCCAGGGCCCAACAAGGGTAAAGATTGTCCTTTCCCAAAACTTGTTATTTTCAGGGAAAGTTTTTAGTGATATCGATCCTACCCTATCATTATTAACTGCTTGTAATATATACTTATCTTGTATCTAAATTTTTACATTGTATTTACATTTTGAATACGTTTTAACCTTAAAACTAGCACTTTGTAAGTCAAAGTATGTAACAAACGTTTAACAGGAAGATGTTGATAAGGGTTAGAATGAACCTTTTTCCTGGACTATCTACTAAGATACGTTGTACCCAAAAGTACTTTATAACCGAGTACGTTATAGCAAGATTATACTCATGTAACTATTTTCCTTGATACGTTTGTGTTAATTTCCTAAAGTAGCATAATGAGCTGATCATGGGCCTGCAAATTTGACCGTGAGAGCATAAGTAACCCTTTTTAATTAAACAATTTAAAGCTATTTGTACATTATTTTAGCTGGTTGTCTTGCACTTTGTAAAGGAATGTTTG
>OLMO02000324.1:526216-537515 GCA_900291935.2 Cassiopea xamachana
GAGCTCATCCACCAGATCTCCCAGGTCTTCTTAACGCCAAAGTCTTTAACATTCAATAAACATATCGGCGGAAATGGGCTTCTAAACAGTGAGAATGATAGTTCTGGAAAAAATGGACGAACTTCGCTTTATTTCCTAAGAAATCAGAGATTTGGTACAACTAACCATCTATGAGCCATGTTCATTTTGAAACCACTCTACTCCATATGACCGTGCTTAGAGAATGTTTGTAGTGGGAAATTCTGAATAGGTTGGGAGCCTCTGTTCTAGAGTGCTACTCATAAAAGAAAGTGCTTGGACAAATAGGTAAGCCTTTAACTCATTTGCAACGCCAATTTTGTTTAATAGGCCTCTAGGAAAATTCTCAGCAGATTATTTTTTGTTTACAGTCCATGGCCAAATGTGCGAGTAAAATTGAAAAGGTACGCGTGATAATAGCCCAATTAACTATTGATACTTGACTTGTTCCTACGTTTTTCTTCAAGTTTGGAACTTGTATATTCAATTTGAAAACAACGACTCCTAGGCAATCCAGTTTGCTTCAGTATGGCATTCATTTGATTGCGCAAGGGTATGCTGTAGTATCTGCAATATTATATTTGGCTCTTACACTATATTAGAAAAGTACATATCGAGCCTTAAAGACCAATATCTGCGCTACATTCTGATATGAAAACTTTTATATTAGCGTTAAGAAAATAACCAATATTTTCAGTCCGAAGTTTTGAGAAATTTTCTCCCCCCTAATGAGATAAGGCAATGAGTGTCCATCGTGGAGGTGCAATTCATAACAGCTCGTTTGGTTCTAACAGCATTCTCATAGCCTTTCGACATTTAGCCTGTATGAAAGCTATATTTGTATTTTTGAACTAAGAAAGAAACTAATGTCTGGTAGTTCATCATAGCTCACAGGTATCGTCAAGGCTTCGTTCTACCACTTTGTTGATAACAATAAACCCGTTGCTATGGAATGTTACCTACGGAGCCGCAAGTTAGCACATGTTCTTTCCCATACACGCAATTTGTCGTATGATTTTAACTTATAAAATGTCTCTCTAGCTTTCTTTGTGTCTTTTGGTTATGCATGTAAGCTACAAAATATAGTAAATTTCTAAGTGTCGATCAAGATCTTGCGTTTGCATTTTTCTTTATCTTATCTTCCTGTACTCTTATTCCTCTTTTATTTTGCCTAATCTCCATAATTATTGCATTTTCATTTACACAGCACTTTTATAATATAAAGAGCCAATCTCTGTCCTCAGAAAAGGCAGGGTTAGAAAATGTTCTTGGTGCTTGGCCCCATACCCCTTTTCTTTTACCTTGCGCCCAGGAGCCATGTCCACTAGATTTTTCCGGTTTATACCGCCACTGCTGCTGGTGTGTCACTTATCAATTTGCTGTGTAGCCTGGTCATATGAAGCGAAGATTATAGTTAAGCAGCATTCAAAATAACAACTTTATGATAGAGTATACGCGTCCAGTATGCAATGAATGCTTTCCTGATTTGCATCAAGATGAGTAACTCTACTTCGCTTTGACTTTTCTCTTCTCTGTTCGAAACGCATCCTGATTGAAAAGTATTGGAAAGACATATCTGTGCTGAATCAGGATGTGCTTTGAATGGAAAAAGATGCTGATGAAATTTAATATTGCGTTTAAAATTTCATTAAATATTTTAGTTTAATCACTCTGCTCAATTCAATCAGCCGGGTTCTCATTTCAACTCTGAGTGGAAAGTGTCTTTTGGCAGCTCTTTCTGTTAGTTTATCTCCACGATTCCAATATCTTTTATCACATTTTCAGAAGTAGATATCTTTTTTCATATTTTCATGGCGTTATGCTGACCGCCTGTTTCCTTGGTACAGTTCATTATTTACTTCTTGTAATAAATGTTTGTTTCGGTTGCATATCTGACAGTAAAGAACCTTCTCAATGCTATTATCTACAATGCACATTGCAGTTGAGATCTTCATCGTAAGATTTTAGGTAAAATTTCAAAGAATAAGTGTCCTCTCTAACAGGCACTCCCCTACGTACGAAAGTATACGGGACTACCTTTACTTTACTTTACATTGCAGTTGAGATTTCCATCGTAAGATGTTAGGTAAAATTTCAAAGAATAAGTGTCCTCTCTAACAGGCACTCCCCTACGTACGAAAGTATACGGGACTACCTTTACTTTACTTTACATTGCAGTTGAGATCTTCATCGTAAGATTTTAGGTAAAATTTCAAAGAATAAGTGTCCTCTCTAACAGGCACTCCCCTACGTACGAAAGTATACGGGACTACCTTTACTTTACTTTACATTACAGTTGAGATCTCCATCGTAAGATTTTAGGTAAAATTACAAAGAAACAAGGTGGATAGTTCCAGCTAATATTTTCTTTCTTTTTGATTCTTGACCGTTCCGACACAAAACATCTCTAGTTAACTTCAACAGCAATTACTTAGGATTGTTTGTTCATCAGAGTTTAAAAATTTGATCGATTTGTCAAAAATGCTGATCGATTTTACTATCTAATTCAAGTTATGAGAACGCTCATGAAACATAGCATTCGAATAAGGAGGGCTTGTTTATGTGTCCTACCAATGTATAGACTATCAAACTATCCACATTTAGAGATACACGATTTCCTGAAACATGCAGCTATGTCTTGGTTCTACCAAATGAGGACACTTTAGCTAAAGAAATGGCAGCCAAGAATGGTTTTGCTTCTTTCTAGACGATTCACTGCAGGGATTGTTTAAGAAAAATGTAGAACTGCTCATAAAATCCAGCAATGCTGTATTGAAAAGTAAAATTATAGAGGCAATTCTACTTCTGGTTGTGTCAATCATTTCGCAACTTTATTTACTAATTTTACTGCTACTTGCTTTCTTACGCCTTTGGTTCACTTCATAATACACTTTTGAATTGCACAGTTTTCTTTTAGAACTGCATAAATCTTTTAAACTTGCGCATTTTGTGTGTAATTGCACGGTAAAAAGACCCTACTTCATTAAGCACCACTTTCAAACTGGAAGCTAGCATCTTTTCGTTTGAATTATTTCCATTAGTTTCATTTTGGAATGCTCTGTTGCTACATGGCCTCGTTTTGACATTTATAAATTTTGTGCATGACCCCCTTAGTTTTAGCTTTAGTTCTACCATAGTACTGTGGCCATGCACTGAACCCTGCTGACGTAGCTTGTATATGTTTGTGTGAGTGTTGTTAACATGATACAGTGTTGTATTTATTTTCATTCTAGATTTAGTGCTCAAAATGGAGTTTTCCCCTGAGAAGGATAATTTTGTAAAGCTTTCTTATATACTTTTCGATGTTATTGCACGGCATTTAAGAGAATATTTCGTAAGATTGTGGGATCTAAAGTATCCCAACGACAAGTGGCATGATGACGTTGCCAAGAGAGATCTTAAGCTTCAGACCTTGCTAGTAGCAAGGGATGGAAGACCGAAACAGGATGCATATTCCCAGAAGATTTTGAAAGGAAATGAACAGGAATGGGACATTACAATATCAATAAAGGCTATATTAGATTCTGGTTTCAAATTGATAGAAGGTTGTCGGCCCCAAGATCAGAGGAGCATACCTCTGCGTGAAAGTGAGGAACTTGAAATCATCAGAAGCATAAGAAATTCAGATTATGCTCATTTGCCAAGTATGTCATGCACATTTGATGAATTCATTGATATAATGATAAAAGTCAACAGAGCTGCAGGTAATTTGTTTGGTATAGATGCAGAGAAAGAAATTTACAGAATTCTACTCTCTTCAATCACAGCACCAATGAGAGAACAAGTAAAAACATTGCTTAAAGGTAAATTATTAAAATCTATTCATTTAGTTTTCACATATACCGTAAATTCTCTATTAATCTCTCCGGAGGTTTATTAGTTTAAACTAATTTATAGGGGCTCTTACTCGAGACGGGTCTTAATAACTGTCTTGAATGTTCAGACTGTTTCTTTCACAACATGATCTAGCATAGTTTACTTACTTCTATGAAGCTTACTTAAGGTGGAAAGTATTCAAAATTTTCTAGTGGAGTGGCTTAATAAATATTTTGGTCTAAAAAGAGGGGCTAATAAGATAATTCACAGTAGTTAACCAGTAGAAGCCTTTATGGAGCATAGGGAAGACCAGAAAAGACAAACAATAATTGTTACTCCTTTCTGTGTGTTGCAAACAAGAATGTTGACTCAAAGATGCGTTAGAAATGTCATTGCAATAGATTTATTACATGAGAATATAGGGTTTTAACTTAAGTACTTGTCTGATGTCATAGGCACACAGATAAAAGGGAGCTAAAGTGTCGTGCCCCCAATTTGTGGAAAATCCAATTGTATTTTGAGAACCAAAATAGAAACCTTTGGGACACTATGTCATGTACAGTCTAAATTTATTCAATTAGGCAATTAATCTTTGAGGTTTTAAAAACATTACTCACTCTTAGTCTTTTTTCATGAAAGACTACTTTATTCTAAGCAATCAGATTATGACCGTAGTTCAACAATACTAGATATGGAATTAAATCCCTCAGGTTCTTGGGGCCTAAGATCTGGAACACTGTCCCAGGTAAAATAAAGCTGTGAAAGAACATTAGACAGTTTAAAATTCTCATAAACAATTGGTTCTCCAACAACCGACCGATGTACATGCATAGCTTGCAGCCATAAGTAATATTCGTTTTTAATGCAATTTGTAGTGCTGTATGTTAGTATGTATCATTATTCAGTACCACTGTAACACTAACAGTAAACAAGGTTATTACTATTTTTACTAATATCATTGTTATAGGCAGTGACCTGTATTTATTACTTTCTATACAAAAGCTCCATAAATTGCTTTATTCTTCAATGCAATGAATAACAAATAAAACCCAGCTAACTGCAGATAAAGGAATGGATTTGTAAAACTTGATAAATAGCCAGAACAAGAATAAAAGTATAGCTGAAGCTGCACTGTAGTTCTCGTTCTTCCATCTGCAAGGCTTAGATTTTGGTTTTGATTGCAGATTGCAGTCTTCAATCATGAGCCATTTTAAATAATTTACTATCCATTCAAAGTATATGAATATCTTATAACGCATTCCATATTGGGAATTTTGTGTAAAAGCTGCATGAAAAACAATAACTGCCATCTCCTACGAAGCACGTTATCATAGTAGGATGCATCATTTTGAATTATATCTAAATATATCTTTTGTTTTTAGAATTTACTAGAGAGAAGAGACTTGGTATGCTAAATTTTGCTTCATTTCATTTATGAATCTTTGATCAGTATTTTCTTTCGTAATTATTTATATACTAGGGTCTTTGAAGTTTTCGTCATCATTTATCATATGATAAATATCATATAGAATTTGATGTATAAAATGTAATATATAAGGTCCAAATTCCGCTTCATTTTGTTCAGCATATCCTTAGTGTAGTGATAGATGAGTCACTCTTTGTGTAAAGTGTGGTAATTGGCATGGAAGTATGTATTACCGAGCTTACCCTAGTTGTCCTGAAAGTGAATTAATTTCATCCTTTGAAAAGTTTTGACAGAAAGTCTAAATTTCATATTCATAGCTTTTTCCATGAAGATGTTCCAGCCATTTAGTGACATATTTGGCGATGTACCCACTGATTCTTGGCTCTGGGGACCCTAAAATTCTAAGGCATAAGCAGCTAAAGCTATCTTAAAAAACCTATTAAGTGCTTGCAATCAGTCTTATATTTGAATTCAGTGGTACAACTTCCTACAACACAAATGCTTAATTTATTAGCTAAAGTGACAATTTATGTGAAGCAGGGTGGCAAATTCCTTCCAAAATCATTCGCTGAGATAAGTTAGGAATTGCATGCCATATATAACTTCTGTTAGCAGTGTGCAATACGTCATGCAAGTGGTACCGTTCCTTGGTATATTTTAAGACAATGCAAGCAAATTTGGGTCCAGGGCCCAACAAGAGTAAATATTGTCCTTTCCTCAAACTTTTTATTTTCAGGGATAGTTTTTAGTGATACCGATCCTACCCCATCATTATTAACTGCCTGTAGTATATACTTATCTTGTATCTAAATTTTTACATTGTATTTACATTTTAAATACGTTTTAACCATAAAACTAGCACTTTGTAAGCCAAAGTATGTAATAAACGTTATAACAGGAAGATTTTGATAAGGGTTAGAATGAACCTTTTTTCCTAGGCTATCTACTAAGATACGTTGTACCCAAAAGTACTTTATAACCGCATACGTTATAACAAGATTATACTCATGTAACTATTATGCTTGATATGTTTGTGTTAATTTCCTAAAGTAGCATAACGACCTGATCATGGGCCTGCAAATTTGACCGTGAGAGAATATAAGTGACCCCTATTAATTGAACAACTTAAATGTATTTGTACTTTGTTCTAACTGGTTGTTTTGCACTTTTTAAAGGAATGTTTGGAACTAGTTCTTTTACTACTTGTTATTTATGGATTCCTTTGATTTTAGAGCCCTACACGGAGAAAGATATTGGTGAGTTTATTTTCAGTATCACATCATTTTCGTTTCTGGTTTAATCATCATTTTTATCACTTCAAGTAATATACAGTGTTCAAAATATCATCTACTACTTAGAACCTCTATGTACTGCGCAGAAAGTTAAAGGCTTGAGATGGAAATTTTGACCTATAGCTGAATTCGCTAATTACCATATGATCTAGGCATGCAATGTATCGTATTGCTGATGGTATAATAAGAATCTTTTCATAGTATTCATTGTAAGATAATCGAACCCTTACTGATATTTGCCTATGATCGACAACTGCAAAAGGGGCTACGAAAGTTGCCCTTAGAGAGAACAGGAGCTTGTTTAGAATATCTTACTTGGGTGTTCTTTAAAACTGAGCTATTTGAAGCTGTTGATAAATTTGTCTCTTCCAAGGTTTTAAAATCAAAATTGGGTTTTCCTGGGTGAACTCTAAAATTCGTCATGAAAATCCTTCAAAGAGAACATCTCTATAAGAAAGCAAAGAGATCAGGCTCTCTATTCGACACTCAAGCGTTCAAACATAAAAAGGAAGAGTTAAGTGCTTGATAAATACTAGCCACAATATGTTAAGAACTTTGTTTTAAGCGATGAAAATCTCAAAACGAAACGAGTTTGGAAGTATGTCAAATTGGAAAGGTCCTATAAATCGTCTATAATGTATCTAATTAAAAATGACCAAATCTTTAAAAAGTCCAAGGACACTTTAAACACTTTGAATAATACTTTCTTTGAAGTTGTCAGCCGTGATGAGCAGCCAGAATATGTTAATCTTGATTCTGGTGATAACATAAGCCCGGGGATACTCAAACGCATTCCAAATGAAACAGCATTTTCTGGAAATTATATATAATAAGTCTTTAGCAACTTCTGAAGTACCGGAAGACTGGAAGATGACACTCACATCAATTCCCTGTAAATTTTTCTTGAGCACATAATAAAATCTTCTATGTATAACCATCTGGAAAAATATAGTCTTATCACAAGCAAGCAACATGGTTTCAGGAAACATTTCTCCTCAAATTCTATCCCTTTTTCATGATTTATGCCAAGCAATACACGCTAAATGACAACCTTTAAATTATATTCCTTGATTTCTAAATTGCTTTTGACAAAGTTTTATATAGAAAACTTTTACAGAAGCAAAATAGCTACGGTTTTAGAGGTCAGGTCCATTCATGGTTAAGAAGTCTTTTATCATCAAGAACTCAAGCAGTTGCTATAGATGGTGAATAATCCTCTCCTTGAGAAGTGCTCCCTGGAGTACCTCAAGTGATAGGTCTTGGGCCCATATTATTTCTGATCTACAAAAATGACTTGGCGGATGATTTACAATCAAATATTAACCTATTTGCTGATGACTGTGCTTTAAATCAAAATATTGAGTCTGAAGAAGATAGTTCACTTAAATAGGGCAATTTAAATTCACTTCATACTTGGGGTATACGGTGGAATATGGATTTCAATGTCTCGCAATGCATTTAAATGACGGTTACTCTGAATAGAAACGTCATTCATTCTAAATATCATGTAAATGGGGTACCAGTCGAAAACGTAGACTCATACAAATATCTCGGGGTGTACCTCAACTCCCAAATGCAATTGAATAAAACGGTATATCCTATTCTAGGCAGGGAAATGTAACTTTAGGATTTCTAAAAAGAATTTTCTCATCCTGGTCGAGTCGTTTTAAGGAAAAATTATGTTTATTATAGGTTCGTCCAGATCTTGAGTATTCTTATGAAGTTTGGTCGCCCAATACCAAAGAATTAAAACATAGGCTGGAAATGGTTCCAAGGCATGCAGCCCGCTTTGTAAAAAAAGATTACTGGCAAACGTCTTATATTACTGCTATGCTTAAGGAGCTGAAATGGGAAATTTTAGATTCAAGAAGGACTCATCTGCAATTAAAATACGTTCATAAAATGCCTTCTAACAAAGTTGTCCTAAGTCCTATTTTGAAAGAAACACCTACAGTTACAAAGAAATTACAATTTGAAAAAAACTTGCTCTTAAATTTGCTCTTGTTGTCATTGTTAAAAACTCTTTCTTTTACTCTATTGTACCATGATGAAATAATCTGCCAACTAATATAACTGGGCAAGCAAATTCAGAGGTATTCTTTGATTTGTGCAGAACATACATCTCAGCGAATTAATGTTGTGTTAACATTTGTATCAACCATGGTGTTGCTAAGTGTAATTTGCATCATGATGATGATGATGATGATGATGATGATGATGATGATGATGATGATGATGATGATGATGATGATGATGATGATAATGGGTACCATGACGATATTAGCAATGAATCCATACTGAAATGCCATATTTGAAAACGTTTATACCAAGATATTTAATTCAAATCTACCAAAGCTACTTTGTCTTCTATGTAGAGACTAAGGAATATCAGCTCTTTTAAAAATTCTATAAACCATGCGACAAATAATCATTCCCAGGTCAGGTGCAATACCACCAGGTGTCCGTGAGGCAATGCCTCTCCCGCATTCTTCAGAAAACATATTTTTAGTATACAAGATATATTACTTCGAATAAACCTTTTTAATATCTCTCAGCCTCTTTCCTGTGAACGAGGCTATAGATTTTAGAAAATTTCGAGAGTATAATATTAGAATACTGGAATGCAAAAGAATCACTGCCCTCCTCAAGTTTCCTCAGTTTAACGTATCATCCCACATTGGGCTTAAGCACTGCAGAAGATGAAAGCTATGGTAGTTTGGCTTCGTGCTGTCTCAGCTTTCATAGCTTTTTCGCCCTTTCAATGACACTACGTTCTTATCAATTTCTTAGCAGACAGTTTCCAAGTTCCAATGTTAAGCGCATACATGTTTCTGTACAGTAAAAAAGCTATGTGTTACACCCAACATATTTATAACTTTTAGCCAGTAACAAACCACTGACCATGTAAGAGAATCCCAAATTGCTCGTAAAAAATTTACGAATGGATCGTAGTAAATTTGATTACAATTCGAAACTTTCCATTACCCTTGGATTCTTGGACACAGTTCTGAAATTTTTTAGCTTTTGAAGTAGTCAAGCAGTCATTTCTTACAAACCATTTTCTTTATAAGACAAAGTGTATATTCTCATTCATAACAACTATATTCTTCAAATCAATGATTTAATGTGCTGTTGTGTATCTAGAAAAGTCATACCACTAAAGTCCAATAAGAAGTTTTCTGCGTTCTCAGATAGGCTGTTGCTAACAATTTTCCAAGAGGCCTTATCCCTCTTACCCCTCTCTTCCTTTCCTCGCTCAAAAAAGACACTTGAAAGTGTCGCTATCTTTACAAGCCCTTGTGTAACTATAAATACGGAAATTATGTAAAAATTGACACAATCTTAGCTAAATCTCAAATGCAGTAGTTTGAGAATATCCTGCTATACGTCATGCGTGAAGACTTCCATAGAAACTTGTAAAATATGTCCAGTTCGGACCAAACTCCAAAACTTATGCAACTTTGACTTGCCCCAGCCCCATTTTCCATATCAATGCATGGACCCTGCATCTCATTGACACCTGATGATGCATTATTTCTGTTATATTCCCAACCCCGCATGAAACGTATTTCATAACGCAAAAACTGAAATAAGACCCGTTATAAAGAGGCATTGTTTCATGCAAGGCGTTATTAAGTGTTAATATGCTATGACAATCAAGAGATATCATTTTGAAATTGAACAGAACAATAACTTCTTTGACGACTTTACTACAGAGAAAATTATATTTAATTATACTTCAGAGAAAATTATATTTAACTTAGCAGCTATATGTCAAGGCTGAATATAAAAGTGCTCTAAACTGAGGCTTTTGATTATTTCCAAATTGCTCTTACTCAATATAATATCTAAAGGCATCAAGCCACAGGTATATTGTGAACAGAGATCCTGATTGTATTCATAACTGGTTCCCCAATAAGTGCAGACCCTTTTACATTGAAAGAGAATTAGAAGGTTGGATCCATGAATTGCATGTGAAGACCTTCAATAGCCCTTGTCCTTGCTATTTCATATTTCCAAAACAAATAGAAAGGAGACTGAGCGACAGCCCTCCTCACTAGAGTAAGATGAGTAATGCTTTTTGGAAGTGAGTGGAAGAAGCATTTGGTAGAAGGAAGTGTTACTGCAGGTGCCATACATTTATAGAAGGTTTCAATTATTCTAACTACATAGAGTATCTATGTAAACCCCCTCCCTTCCTATACACTGCAAATTAATTTTACTTTGAGAACTAGTTCCAGTAACTACACAAACAAATATTGAAGCCAATGTACTCGCCTTCTTGTCTTAAACATCCTTGAAGCAAGGATAAGTTTTCAACAGCTAAATACTTTTTTGACAGCCATTACTGTTATTTCCCTACAAATGATACTCGTCCTTGCTAACTTTTATCCCAATGAATTCTTTTTTCAATTAGTTTGCCTCGATGGAAGTTGCTCTGTTCTACTGAATATAAACTGATTCTTACAACAACGACGGATTTCGAGTGCACAGTCTTTGATTATTCCTTTTGCATTTAATGTCTGTCTTGGCATATCCCAGTTACGCACAGCCCCATAAAGAGTTATCACAATTCTAGCATCTTCGTATTGGTTGCCTAGTAGAATATATCTTGTCCATTTTTGTATCTGAGAAAAAATTATTTCTGTCCGACACAAAGTTCTTAGCACTATAAAAAGAACAAGCACATTATTACAGGGTTCAGTGACCCACAATGGCCATGACACAAATCTACTGTTCCATGGCA
>OLMO02000324.1:554777-570748 GCA_900291935.2 Cassiopea xamachana
AAGAGAAAAGATACGTAACTGAAGTGTCACTTTAGTATCATTGTCCAGTCAGTTGTTTGGTTTCTGCGATTTGGACAGCCAAAAAATGTTCTTTCTCATAATGTTTCAATGGGACCTTACCCACCCCATTGCATTACTCAGTGTTGGTATGAACCCCAAGCCCCATGTAGTCGGTGGCTATGCTCTAATTTTCGAGTATTTGCAGTAAAATATATATTCAAAATTTATATATTTTATCCTTGTCTAGAAAAGTAGGGGTGGGACAAAGAAAGGACCAGGAAAATTTTTAGTGGGCTACGGCCCCCTCGCGCCCCCTTAGAGCCGACACTACATTTACACTTTACTAAGTGACTTATTCCTTTACAACACAATGGCATGATGCACTTTGGTCGTTATTGTTGATTGGAAATGCTTAGCTTTCATGTAGATTCCAACCTTTAGGTAAGAGGAGATGCTAAGTAGAAATAAGCCTGCACTTTTTCTCACACCAAAATCTGTCAACATTTAAAGTTCCATTTAACACTCATTTCTGTGTTTATACGTATACTAAGCAGATAGACGGGATCCCAAAGCCTTAGGTCCCTGCCCTTTTCTTCTAAAGGATAGTATCCCCTTCTCCACTGAACGATCAGAGAAAACAGCAATTTTAGTGTTATCTTCAAGAAATGCGTTCTGTAGTTTAACTCACAGGTTAAACCACCGATTGCTCAATTATTGGCAAAATAAAATGACAAATTGAGTTTAACATTAATGGAAGGGGGCACTAAGGGATATTTTGAATTTCCTATACACTTAGGCCGAAATCTGAAAAGTTAGTCACCCGGCCTCTTGTCTACCATCTTGATTTGATTGTTTGGGAATTGGATGTTGATTGGTCTATTATCAATTCTTTCTAACAATAGAATGTTGACACGGAAGCTATTTCTTTTCAGCGGAGTCGAACAAGGCAAGACAGAAGGGACAGCATAGTTACAGTCAGCTCGTTCGGATTCATATCTTTTTACATATGTACTCAATTACTATTGATGGAAATATGCCCTTGAGTTGTTGCTCATGTTGTGACGTGTGAACTGGCTGAGTTGGAGACCCGGATCCTTCCAAGGTAAGTCATGTTTGCAAATGTAGCATTTCCTGGTTGGAGGCTTGTTAACATTCTGTGCATTCGTAGTAGCTAAATGGTTCTGACTTTACCATTCCTTGCAGTAATTTGCCTAACGTAGACATTACCTTAGTTATAGACTTTGGTGAATCGTGCGGGTTATTTCATTTGATAAACATGAATATTTTTAATACCCCATTTTCACTTCACCGGTACAACTTCTGTTCTATAAACAAAAGATGTTAAGCCGAATCTCCAATGAAAGAGAAACTGAGCGAATTTTCCGTGGGAAATATTTATCGAGAAACAATTTTCGAGAAAAATTTCACCAGCCAATTTCCAGTCCGCGAAGTTTCTGTGCGACATTTTTCTCCAAGAATTAAATCACTTTAATAATGAAATTGTCTTGCGAGGACCTTTTAAATTTGCTCGCTATTTATTAACGAAGGAAGCTTAACAGTTATAGAAACTAGTTATGAGTGTCGCAAAATTTTAGATTAAAGAAGGGAGAAAGGAGATTATAGCAGTCTTGCTAGGCTGTAGTTCTTTCTTAATCAACCTTGTCGAACTATGTTGCGCTGTCGTATCTATTCTTTTACTTTGGTAAAGCACACTTTTTTAGACAACTGAGATAGTATAATAACATACAATACTATGTAAACGTTCCTCGAAGTGTAGTGTAAAAGTAAATTGATAGCTGGAGGATCTTCTCGTGCTTGCAGCTTTATAAGAAACTTAGAATTTGGACTATCAAGTTATACAAGAAACAGAGAATTGTGCTGAGTAAATAACGAATGTAGTTTTATTAGTAATTTCTTGACAGCTCTTTTAGTCTAAATTATTTTTCATTATACATGTTGTTCTTTTAGAAGATAATGAGGCTCAAATGGTCAAATTCTCAAGAAAATCTAATAAATTCACGAGGCTCAATATTCAAGATTTAGCGAAATTGAAAGTCAAATATAAAGTTGGTAATAACGTAAGTTTAGACTATTTTAGCCAGTTAATGTCATTAAAGTTTATGAAAAATTTAAGAAAATCCCAGGCTCAATTTCTGGAATACTTAAGAAGATTAAGACTCAGGCAAAAAAATGGTTTTCTTATAAAAAAGAGAAAGTGTAAAGTAATAACGATTCAGTGCTTGACTTTTAAGATAATTACCCACCTAGGGAGCTATCACCCTTCACATCTTGGGGACTGGAGCCCCCTGCGTTCCCCCTCTTATACACTACTGTACCTGACTGAAATGCATATTTTTCATCACAGTGCAGTTTTCTGTAGTTCCAGTTTACTTAGGTGATTATATTTGTGTGTCTTGTGAATGCTTGCTGACAGATAGCCTAAGATAAATAAAGTGTTATTGCCCTAAGACAGAATTTCGCAAGCGAAATGCGGAAAAAATTGAACTTTGCTCAAGTTTTATTTCGCTAGAAATTTTTCTCTAGAAATCTCAGAATGTCACTATGTCACTGCGCATCTCTGACGTAGTTCGCTCGCACTCTTTTGCATTTCGCCAAATTTTTCTCAATGGAGATTCTCCTTTACGGATGGACTGTATTCAAGGAACAATTGACAAGCTTGAGATTGGTGTGATGCTCGTGAAATAGAACAAACTTGGACATAAAGTGGGAGGGGGGAGGGGTGGTTTGAGCAATCCGGACGTCCAAGATTTCAGTATTGTTATTAAATGAAGATATTTCTATTCAACTCCTATTCTCAAAAGAAAATGTAATTGGTTCAAACACATAAGTTTTTGGATATTTGTTTGTCTGTCTTTTCAATTATCAAACCAAACCTAAATCATTGCCAATCTGTGCCAAAAACGTACGAAATGATCAAAAAATTAGTTTAGTATCGAACAAGAAATAATACTTCTTAAAAAAGAATTTAGAAAACAGCTGTAACCCTGCGGGACCACAACAAACGTTTTGGTAGAGCAGCAATTATTTATTGTCGTTTTTACTCAGTAGCTATTTATTTATTTTAATCATGCTGAAAGGCTCAAAGTGCATAAATAATATGCAAATGAACGTGAATGTAATATTTCTTTTGCTCTGTCAATGAGTATTTTTCATTCGCAATTTATGCCAATATTGACAGACAACTTGACAGTTCGTACAAAGAAAAATTAGACAAAAATTTTCAGAAAGCTATTGATGAGGAAATATGTTGTACGCATCGTTTACCAATGTCTAAGCGATTTCTATTTAAACTTTGATGCACTGATATTTGTTCAGTTTGCATTGGCATGTTTTGTGATAATATAATTGATTAAATGGATTTTGGTGTGAACATGAGTGTACGTCCTGGTGATCATGGGCCTAGAAGGACGTCAAGTTTTTCCGTGGGGAGGGGCTGTAAACGTTCTGTAAACTTTATGCCCAAATTTCCCATTCTTCTTTCACAAGATTTGCCCGAGTGAAACGGATGTCTGGCCAGCTTGAGGAGCTGCAGCCCCCTGCCCCCGGCCTTATACTCTTATGCTGGTGATGGAAGGGGCAAAGGGTACCTGAATACGGACAGTACCGGATAAATTCAGGGTTTTGAAATCCATCGTTTTGCTGGACCTGCCGTGCTCTACTAATACTTCATAGTTACTAATCCACAACGCATAACCCGAACGTTTCTTTCAAGATTAATCGGCTTTAAAATTTTTAGCGGGCAGTGGGCAAAGTATACCACACCGGGATTAATCATGTAATGGAATAGTTGTATTGTTGTATCATGGAATGTTCAAGATTGAATATAACGGGATCAGTTGTCTATGCGGTCTCTTTTTGCCCTTAGTTCTATAATCCTCTTCAAATACTCCAGTGCTTTTATTGTTATATCTAAACCATAATTCAACTATGTTATCTAATTATAGTCTCTTGTTATATACAAAAGTTTCATAACAACAGGAGCCTCAAAATTGATGGGATTTTAGGAACAAAGTAAAAATGAGCAGAGGCCGAAAAACTGTCGTAACCAGTGACGTAGTTTTGGGGGGCTCGGGAGTGTGCAGCCCCCCTAATTACACCTGTCAACAATTGTGTGTGACTCAGCCCCCCCCCGTGAATATCATTTTCTACATTGGTAAAAATTTTTATGCCAATTTCAATAAGTGCACACAATACAATCTAATAAGTAGGGTGGATGGAAAAAACCTTGTTTCCTATCTAAAGGGATGCTGATAAATTGGTGGTAAGTTTTGTAAAATAGTGCAGTTAGGGGGGAATACTGTCAAGGGACGGAGAGTATTTCTCCCATTATATTTTCTTTCTCGCCATGAAGCTCAATAATGAAACCAATTCCATTTTATTTTGTAAGAGGACATTTTCATACGTTTTAGAAGGTACTGTATCAAAATATTTTTCTGGAGAAACTAGACCTTCAGTTTTAGAAACCATGGCTATAGTTTTAGAACTATGGCCTTTTTCTAGTTGTGGGGTAAACAGAAAAGCAGGAGCGATGACCAACTTTGTTTTTACATCATTGATCTCAAAGTTGTCGCTTGTTTTCCCGAGTTGTTCAAGACGTCAATTTGTAAGTGTAAAGTGCTATATACAGAACAGTTTTTAGCAACCTCCCATAAGTAACTTCCTCTGTATTTCCTCCTACAGCCTTGTGAATTGGTACGGTTGCATATAGAAACTAATATGATCTTGAAATGACATCAGCTATGAAAGTAGAGGAGCTAAAAATCTTCCTCTTCGCGGACTGAAATTGTGTGGACATTTCTGTCGTATTCATGTTTTCAAAAGATTAATGGATATCACCAAAGGCCGCCTTTTGTGTGCTTTCTTAAATTGATTGTCTCGAAGTAGGAAATTGATTGGTTGATTGCCGATCTTTGTTACTAATGGAATTTTGGCTGGATTCTTATTCCTTTCGCTGAGGCAGGAGCAGGGCGTAGCGATCGAGAAAAATGCAGTCTATTATTTCGTTGAAATATGAGAGTATCTGCAAGTAAACATTATTAACTTTGATGAACATTGAGCATTGATCTGATGTACATTTTATGGTGAGCAAGTTGATTGTGTTGAAATCTTGGCAAGCACCGTTGGTAGGTTATATTTTTCATGTATTTGTAGATTTAGGCCTTCCTTGTTGACTGCAATATTTGCGTTGTTCATGTCGGCTTTGATAACATTGTAAAAATGGGTGGACTGGCTGGTCGGGTCAATCGGGCGAATGTACAGAGTGCAGGCTGCATGTAATGAATAAGCTTTAATTTCTTACAATGGATAACTTTGCAATTTCTATATCAAAGACTTGAGTCTAATGCTGTGGTTCTCTCAAAAGTATTGAGCCTTCTGCTATATCTCTACCCACCAATCTACATTTCATGCATCGCTTTTGTCAAGCTTTTCCAGGGCTGAGAAACGTAGCCACCCCACTCCTGATTGTAAATATATATTGGTATTATTTACAATATGTTTGTGCACTGGCAGTTCTATGGGGGGAGTGGCCCTTCCAGAATTTCTTGGGCTCTTCGCTTGCCTAGAAAGAGATAAAATTTTGAATTTCGAATATCTTTATTATTGCACCTACTTTCGAATTAGGAAGATAAACAAGAAATGAATACGACACTTCTAGACCAGTAAGTCGCAAGCTTGGGTCCACGAGAAGCTTCTGAAAAGTCACGTGCACAGACTGTTAGGCCCATTTTAGCGCTGATTTGTAAACCTCGAAAAACACTGGAGAGTTATGCTTTGAAACTCAGTACGTATTTCTCTGTACAAGTATATTTAGTACCACTGAATAAATGGGATTCCATCTTGAATCTAATGGGAGATGACCTCAAATTGTCAATGGCATACTGCATACCGATATGCGAAAATACAGCATATGAAAGAAAATCAATTTGTAGTCTGTCAGAGTCATATTTAAGGATGTCTGACCAAAGTTCTTTCTTCCAGATACTATATCTTGTGAAAAGGTGACACGTATTTCAAATTCCTTGTGTCCCATAGCAAACTTAATACTGGGAGATCCATTCTAAGCCAAATGAAAGAGCTTTATTTGGAAAAACGTTCCGGGAGCTCATCCACCAGAGCTCCCAAGTCTTCTTCACGCCAAAGTCTTTAACATTCAATAAACATATCGGCGGAAATGGGCTTCCAAGAAGTGGGAATGATAGTTCAAGAAAACATGGACGAACTTCGCTTTATTTCCTAAGAAATCAGAGATTTGGTACAAATAACCATCTATGATCCATGTTCATTTTGAAGCCACCCCTACTCCATATGACCGTGCTTAGAGAAAGTGTGTAGTGGGGAATTCTGAATAGGTTGGGAGCCTCTGTTCTAGACTGCTACTCATACGAAAAAGTGCTTGGACAAATAGGTAGGCCTGTCACTCACTAGCAACGCCAATTTTGTTTAATAGGCCACTAGGAAAATTCTCAGCAGATTATTTTTTGTTTACAGTCCATGGCCAAATGTGCGAGTAAAATTGAAAAGTTACGCGTGATAGTAGCCCAATTAACTATTGATACTTCCACTATTTGACTTGTTCCTACGTTTTCTTCAAGTTTGGAACTTGTATATTCAATTTGAAAACAACGACTCCTAGGCAATCCAGTTTGCTTCAGTACGGCATTCATTTGATCGCGCAAGGGTATGCTGTAGTATCTGCAACATTATATTTGGCTCTTACACTATATTAGAAAAGTACATATTGAGCCTTAAAGACCAATATTTGCGCTACATTCTGATATGAAAACTTTTATCTTAGCGCTAAGAAAATAACCAATATTTTCAGTCCGAAGTTTTGAGAAATTTTCTCCTCCCTTATGAGATAAGGCAATGAGTGTCCATCGTAGAGGTGCAGTTCACAACAGCTCGTTTGGTTCTAAGAGCATTTTCATAGCCTTTCGATATTTAGCCTGTATGAAAGCTATATGTGTATTTTTGGAATATGAAAGAAACTAATGTCTGGTACGTCATCATAGCTAACAGGTATCGTCAAGGCTTCGTTCTACCACTTTGTTGATAACAACAAATCCGTCGCTACGTAATGTTACCTACGGAGCCGCAAGTTAGCACATGTTCTTTCCCATACAGGCAATTTGTCGTATGATTTTAACTTATAAAAATGTCTCTCTAGCTTTCTTTGTGTCTTTTGGTTTTGCATGTAAGCTAAAACTTATAGTAAATTTCTAAGTGTTGATCAAGATCTTGCGTTTGCATTTATCTTTATCTTATCTTCCTGTACTCTTATTTTTCTGTTATTTTGCCTGATCTCCATAATTATTGCATTTTCGTTTACACAGATTTGTTATGCATAAAGAGCCAATCTCTGTCCTCAGAAAGGGCAGGGTTAGAAAATCTTCTTGGTACATGGCCCCATACCCCTTTTCTTTTACCTTGCGCCGAGGAGCCATGCCCCCCTAGATTTTTCCGGCTAAAACTGTCCCTGCTGCTTGTGTGTCACATATCAATTTGTTGTGTAGCCTGGTCATATGAAGCGAAGATTATAGTTAAGCAGCATTCAAAATAACAACTTTATGATTGAGTATACGCGTCCAGTATGCAATGAGTGCTGTCCTGATTTGCATCAAGATGAGTAACTCTACTTCGCTTTGACTTTTCTCTTCTCTGTTCGAAACGCATCCTGATTGGAAAGTATTGGAAAGACATATCTGTGCTGAATCAGGATGTGCTTTGAATGGAAAAAGATGCTGATGAAATTTAATATTGCGTTTAAAATTTCATTAAATATTTTGGTTTAATCACTCTGCTCATTCAATCAGCCGGGTTCTCATTTCAACTGTGAGTGGAAAGTGTCTTTTGGCAGCTCTTTCTGTTAATTTATCTCCACGATTCCAATATCTTTTATCACATTTTCAGAAGTAGATATCTTTTTTCATATTTTCATGGCGTTATGCTGACCGCCTGTTTCCTTGGTACAGTTCATTATTTACTTCTTGTAATAAATGTTTGTTTCGGTTGCATATCTGACAGTAAAGAACCTTCTCAATGTGATTATCTACAATGCACATTGCAGTTGAGATCTTCATCGTAAGATTTTAGGTAAAATTTCAAAGAAACAAGGTGGATAGTTCCAGCTAATATTTTCTTTCTTTTTGATTCTTGACCGTTCCGACACAAAACATCTCTAGTTAACTTCAACAGCAATTACTTAGGATTGTTTGTTCATCAGAGTTTAAAAATTTGATCGATTTGTCAAAAATGCTGATCGATTTTACTATCTAATTCAAGTTATGAGAACGCTCATGAAACATAGCATTCGAATAAAGAGGGCTTGGTTATGTGTCCTACCAATGTATAGACTATCAAACTATCCACATTTAGAGATATACGATTTCCTGAAACATGCAGCTATGTCTTGGTTCTACCAAATGAGGACACTTTAGCTAAAGAAATGGCAGCCAAGAATGGTTTGCCTCTTTCTAGACGATTCACTGCACGGAGTGTTTGAGAAAAATGTAGAACTGCTCATAAAATCCAGCAATGCTGTATTGAAAAGTAAAATTATAGAGGCAATTCTACTTCTGGTTGTGTCTATCATTTCGCAACTTTATCTACTAATTTTACTGCTACTTGCTTTCTTACGCCTTTGGTTCACTTCATAATACACTTTTGAATTGCACAGTTTTCTTTTAGAACTGCATAAATCTTTTAAACTTGCGCATTTTGTGTGTAATTGCACGGTAAAAAGACCCTGCTTCATTAAGCACCACTTTCAAACTGGAAGCTAGTATCTTTTTGTTTGAATTATTTCCATTAGTTTCATTTTGGAATGCTCTGTTTCTACATGTCCTCGTTTTGACATTGATAAATTTTGTGCATGACCCCCTTAGTTTTAGCTTTAGTTCTACCATAGTACTGTGGCCTTGCACTGAACCCTGCTGACGTAGCTTGTATATGTTTGTGTGAGTGTTGTTAACATGATACAGTGTTGTATTTATTTTCATTCTAGATTCAATGCTCAACATGGAGTTTTCTCCTGAGAAGGATAATTTTGTAAAGCTTTCTTATATACTTTTCGATGTTATTGCACGGCATTTAAGAGAATATTTCGTAAGATTGTGGGATCTAAAGTATCCCAACGACAAGTGGCATGATGACGTTGCCAAGAGAGATCTTAAGCTTCAGACTTTGCTAGTAACAAGGGATGGAAGACCGAAACAAGATGCATATTCCCAGAAGATTTTGAAAGGAAATGAACAGGAATGGGACATTACAATATCAATAAAGGCTATATTAGATTCTGGTTTCAAATTGATAGAAGGTTGTCGGCCCCAAGATGAGAGGAGCATACCACTGCGTGAAAGTGAGGAACTTGAAATCATCAGAAGCATAAGAAATTCAGATTATGCTCATTTGCCAAGTATGTCATGCACAATGGATAAATTCATTGATATAATGATAAATGTCAACAGAGCTGCAGGTAATTTGTTTGGTATAGATGCAGAGAAAGAAATTTACAGAATTCTACTCTCTTCAATCACAGCACCAATGAGAGAACAAGTAAAAACACTGCTTAAAGGTAAATTATTAAAATCTATTCATTTAGTTTTCACATATACCGTAAATTCTCTATTCATTTAGTTTTCACATATACCGTAAATTCTCTATTCATTTAGTTTTCACATATACCGTAAATTCTCTATTAATCTCTTCGTAGGCTTATTAGTTTAAAGCACTTTATAGGGGCTCTTACTCGAGACGGGTCTTAATAACTGCCTTGAATGTTGAGACTGTTTCTTTCACAACATGATCTAGCATAGTTTACTTACTTCTATGAAGCTTACTTAAGCTGGAAAGTATTCAAAATTTTCTAGTGGAGTGGCTTAATAAATATTTTGGTCTAAAAAGAGGGGCTAATAAGATAATTTACAGTAGTTAACCAGTAGAAGCCTTTATGGAGCATAGGGAAGACCAGAAAAGACAAACAATAATTGTTACTCCTTTCTGTGTTTTGCAAAAAAGCATGTTGACTCAAAGATGCGTTAGAAATGTCATTGCAATAGATTTATTACATGAGAATACAGGGCTTTAACTTAAGCGCTTCTCTGTTTTCACAAATAAAGAGAGCTAAAGTGTCATGCTCGCAATTTGTAGAATAGCCAATTATATTTTGAGAACCAAAATAGAAACCTATGGGACACTATGTCATGTACAGTCTACATTTATTCAATTAGGCAATTAATCTTTGAGGTTTTAAAAGCATTACTCAATATTAGTCTTTTTTCATGAAAGACTGCTTTATTCTAAAGCAATCAGATTATGACCGTAGTTCAACAGTACTAGATATGGAATTAAATCCCTCAGGTTCTTGGGGCCTAAGATCTGGAACACTGTCCCATGTAAAATAAAGCTGTGAAAGAACATTAGACAGTTTAAAATTCTCATAAACAATTGGTTCTCCAACAACCGATGTAGATGCATAGCTTGCAGCCATAAGTAATATTCGTTTTTAATGCAATTTGTAGTGCTGTATGTTAGTATGTATCATTATTCAGTACCACTGTAACACTAACAGTAAACAACGTTATAACTATTTTTACTAATATCATTGTTATAGGCAGTGAGCTGCAATTATTACTTTCTATACAAAAGTTCCATAAATTGCTTTATTCTTCAATGCAATGAATAACAAATAAAAACCATCTAACTGCAGATAAAGGAATGGATTTGTAAAACTTGATAAATAGCTAGGAAAAGAATAAAAGTATAGCTGAGCTGCATTATAGTTCTCGTTCTTCCATCTGCAAGGCTTAGATTTTGGTTTTGATTGCAGATTGCAGTCTTCAATCATGAGCCATTTTAATTAATTTACTATCCATTGAAAGTATATGAATATCTTATAACGCATTCCATATTGGGAATTTTGTAAAAGCTGCATGAAAAACAATAACTGCCATCTCCTACGAAGCATGTTATCATAGTAGGATGCATCATTTTGAATTATATCTAAATATATCTTTTGTTTTTAGAATTTACTAGAGAGAAGAGACTTGGTATGCTAAATTTTGCTTCATTTCATTTATGAGTCTTTGATCAGTATTTTCTTTCGTAATTATTTATATACTAGGGTCTTTGAAGTTTTCGTCATCATTTATCATATGATAAATATCATATAGAATTTGATGTATGAAATGTAATATATAAGGTCCAAATTCCGCTTCATTTTGCTCAGCATATCCTTAGTGTAGTGATAGGTGAGTCACTCTTTGTTTAAAGTGTGGCATGGAAGTATGTATTACCGAGCTTACCCTAGTTGTCCTGAAAGTGAATTAATTTCATCCTTTGAAAAGTTTTGACAGAAAGTCTAAATTTCATATTCATAGCTTTTTCCATGAAGATGTTCCAACCATTTAGTGACATATTTGGCGATGTACCCACTGACTCTTGGCTCTGGGGACCCTAAAATTCTAAGGCATAAGCAGCTAAAGCTATCTTAAAAAACCTATTAAGTGCTTGCAATCAGTCTTATATTTGAATTCAGTGGTACAACTTCCTACAACACAAATACTTAATTTATTAGCTAAAGTGACAATTTATGTGAAGCAGGGTGGCAAATTCCTTCCAGAATCATTCGCTAGGATAAGTTAGGAATTGCATGCCATATATAACTTCTGCTAGCAGTGTGCAATACGTCATGCAAGTGGTACCGTTCGTTGGTATATGTTAAGGTAATCCAATCAAATTTGGGCCCTGGGCCCAACAAGCGTCAATATTGTCCTTTCCCAAAATTTGTTATTTTCAGGGATAGTTTTCAGTGATACCGATCCTACCCCATCATTATTAACTGCCTGTAGTATATACTTATCTTGTATCTTAATTTTTACATTGTATTTACATTTTAAATACGTTTTAACCATAAAACGAACACTTTGTAAGCCAAAGTATGTAATAAACGTTTAACAGGAAGATTTTGATAAGGTTAGAATGAACCTTTTTCCTGGACTATCTACTAAAATACACTGTACCCAAAAGTACTTTATAACCGAGTACGTTATAGCAAGATTATACCCATGTAACTATTTTGCTTGATACGTTTGTGTTAATTTCCTAAAGTAGAATAATGAGCTGATCATGGGCCTGCAAATTTGACTGTGAGAGAATATAAGTAACCCCTTTTAATTAAACAATTTAAAGCTATTTGTACATTATTTTAGCTGGTTGTCTTGCACTTTGTAAAGGAATGTTTGCAACTAGTTCTTTTACTGCCTGTTAATTTATGGATTCCTTTGATTTTAGAGCCCTACACGGAGAAAGATATTGGTGAGTTTATTTTCAGTATCACATCATTTTCGTTTCTGGTTTAATCATAATTTTTACCCCTTCAAGTAATATACAGTGTTCAAAATATCATCTACTACTTAGAACCTCTATGTACTGCACAGAAAGTTAAAGGCTTGAGATGGAAATTTTGAACCATAGCTGAATTCGCTAATTACAATATCATCTAGGCATGCAATGTATCGTATTGCTGATGGTATAATAAGCATCTCTTTATAGTTTTCATTGTAAGATAATCAACCCTTACTGATATTTGCTTATGATCGACAAATAGCTGCAAAAGGGGCTACGCAAGTTGCCCTTAGAGAGAGCAGGAGCTTGTTTAGAATATCTTACTTGGGTGTTCTTTAAAAATGAGCTATTCGAAGCTGTTGATAAATTTGTTCCTTCCAAGGTTTTAAAATCAAAATCGGGATTTCCTCGTTGAACTCTAAAATTCTTCATGAAAATCCTTCAAAAGGAATGTCTCTATAAGAAATCAAAGAGATCAGGCTCTCTATTCAACACTCAAGCGTTCTAACATTATAAAAGAAGTGTTAAGTGCTTGATAAGTACTAACCACAATGAATATGTTTCTAGCTTTGTTTTAAACGATGAAGATCTCAAAACGAAACGAAACGAGTTTGGAAGTATGTCCAATCGATATGGTCCTACAATTCGTCTATAATGTATCTCATTAAAAAAACTAAATCTTTNTGTTAAACAACACTAAACAGTTCAAAATTCTCATAAACAATTGGTTCTCAAACAACCGATGCAGATGCATAGCCTGCAGTCATAAGTAGCATTCGTTTTTAATACAATTTGTAGTGCTGTATGTTAGTATGTATTAGAACTCAGTACCACTGTAACAATAACAGTAAACAAGGTGATTACTATTTTTATTATTATCATTGCTATAGGCAGTGACCTGTGTTTATTACTTTCTATACAAGGCTGACATAAAAAAGTTCCATAAGTTGCTTTATTCTTCAATGCAAAGAATAAATAATAAAAGCCAGCTAATTGTAGATAAAGGAATAGAACTGTAAAACTTGATAAATAGCTAGAAAAAGAATAAGCGTTTAACAGAAGCTGCACTATAGTTCTCGTTCTTACATCTTCTAGGCTTAGATTTTGGCTTTGAATGCAGATTGCACTCTTCCACATTTTAATTAATTTATTTTCCATTAAAAGTATGTGAATATCTTATAACGCATTCCATAAAGGGCATTTTGTGTAACAGCTGCATGAAAAAATGAACTGCCATCTCCTACGAAGCATGTTATCATAGTAGGATGCATCATTTCGAATATATCTAAATATGTCTTTTGTTTTTAGAATTTACTAGAGAGAAAAGACTTGGTATGCCAATTTGTTTTTTCATTTCATTTATGAGTCTTTGATCAGTATTTTCTTTCATACTTGTTGATATAATAGAGTCTTTGAAGTTTTCTTCATCATTTATCATATAATAAATATCATATAGAATTTGATGTATAAAATGTACTATATAAGGTCCAAATTCCGCTTCATTTTATACAGCATATCCTTAGTGTAGTATAGGTGAGTCATTGCTTATGTAAAGTGTGGTAAATGGCATGGAAATGTGTATTATCGAGCTTACCCTAGTTGTCCTGAAAGTGAATGAATTTTCTCCTTTGAAAAGTTTTGACAGAAAGTCTAAATTTAGTATTCACAGCTTTTACCATGAAGATGTTCCAACCATTTATTGACATATTTGGCCATGTACCCACTGATTCTAGGCTCTGGGGACCCTAAAATTTTAAGGCGTAAGGAGGTAAGGCTATCGTAAAAACCTATTAAGTGCTTGCAATCAGCCTTATATTTGAATTCAGTGGTACAAATTCCTACAACACAAATCCTTCATTTATTAGTTAAAGTGACAATTTATGTGCAACAGGGTGGCAAACTCCTTCCAGGATCATTCGCTGGGATTAGTTAGGAATTGTTTTAGCTGGTTGTCTTGCACTTTGTAAAGGAATGTTTGGAACTAGTTCTTTTACTGCCTGTTATTTATGGATTCCTTTGATTTTAGAGCCCTACACGGAGAAAGATATTGGTGAGTTTATTTTCAGTATCACATCATTTTCTTTTCTGGTTTAATCATAATTTTTACCACTTCAAGTAATATGCAGTCTTCAAAATATCATCTACTACTTAGAACCTCTATGTACTGCACAGAAAGTTAAAGGCTTGAGATGGAAATTTTGAACCATAGCTGAATTCGCTAATTACCATATGATCTAGGCATGCAATGTATTGTATTGCTGATGGTATAATAAGCATCTCTTCATAGTTTTCATTGTAAGATAATCAACCCTTACTGATATTTGCCCATGATCGACAAAAAGCTGCAAAAAGGGCTGCGCAAGTTGCCCTTAGAGAGAACAGGAGCTTGTTTAGAATATCTTACTTGGGTGTTCTTCAAACATAAGCTATTCGAAGCTGTTGATAAATTTGTCCCTTCCAAGGTTTTAAAATCAAAATCGGGATTTCCTCGTTGAACTCTAGAATTCGTCATGAAAATCCTTCAAAAGGAATGTCTCTATAAGAAATCAAAGAGATCAGGCTCTCTATTCAACACTCAAGCGTTCTAACATTATAAAAGAAGTGTTAAGTGCTTGATAAGTACTAACCACAAAGAATATGTTTCTAGCTTTGTTTTAAACGATGAAGATCTCAAAAGGAAACGAAACGAGTTTGGAAGTATGTCCAATCGATATGGTCCTACAATTCGTCTATAATGTATCTCATTAAAAAAACTAAATCTTTAAAAAGTCCAAGGACTCTTTAAACACTTTAAATGATACTTTCTTAGAAGTTTTTAGCCGTGATGAGCAGCCAGAAAATGTTAATCTTGATTGCAGTCATTTGTCGAATATTTCCCTTATTCCAAATACCGAGGTAACTTTTCAAGGTGTCAAAGACCTAATCGATGCACTTGATTCTAAAAAGTCACCAGGACCTGATATCATAAGCCCAGGGATACTCAAACTCATTCCAAATGACGCAGCAAGTCTTCTGGAAATTACATATAAAAATTCTTTAGCAACTTCTGAAATATCGGAAGACTGGAAGATGGCAAATATTACCCCTCTTCTTAAGAAACGAGTGAAATTTAATCCATCAAGTTATAGACCAGTTTCACTCACATCAATTCCCTGTAAATTTTTCTTGAGCACATAATGAAATCTTCAATGTATATCTAAAAGCTTTAGATTCAAGAATGACTCATCTCCAATTAAAATACGTTCATAAAATGCTTTCTAACAAAGCTGCCCAAATCCCTTTTACTATTTTGAAAGAAACACCTACAGTTGCTTAAGAACTTCCAATTCGAAAAAACTAGCTCCTAAATTTGCTTTTTTTGTCGTTGTTAAAAAGTCTTTCTTTTACTGTATTGTGCTGTTATGAAATAGTCTGCCAACTAATATCTCTAAGCAAGCGAATTCAGAGGTTTGATTTGTTCAGAGCACACATCTCAGCAAGTTAACGTTGTGTTAACAGTTGTACGACCATTGTGTCGCTAAATATAATTCATATGATGATGATGATGATGATGATGATGATGATGATGGTGGTGGTGATGGTGATGGTGATGGTGATGGTGATGA
>OLMO02000324.1:580713-601446 GCA_900291935.2 Cassiopea xamachana
AGCTAAAATAATGTACAAATAGCTTTAAATTGTTTAATTAAAAAGGGTTACTTATATTCTCTCACGGTCAAATTTGCAGGCCCATGGTCAGCTCATTATGCTACTTTAGGAAATTAACACAACGTATCAAGCAAAATAGTTACATGAGTATAATCTTGCTATAACGTACTCGGTTATAAAGTACTTTTGGGTACAACGTATCTTAGTAGATAGTCCAGGAAAAAGGTTCATTCTAACCTTATCAAAATCTTCCTGCTATAACGTTTATTACATAATTTGGCTTACAAAGTGCTAGTTTTAAGGTTAAAACGTATTCAAAATGTAAATACAATGTAAAAATTTAGATACAAGATAAGTATATATTACAAGCAGTTAATAGTGATGGGGTAGGATCGATATCACTAAAAACTATCCCTGAAAATAACAAGTTTGGGGAAAGGACAATCTTTACCCTTGTTGGGCTCTGGACCCAAATGTTGGGCCCCTGGGCCCTAGTATATAAACAATTACAAAAGAAAATACTGATCAAAGACTCATAAATGAAATGAAACAAAATTTGGCATACCAAGTCTCTTCTCTCTAGTAAATTCTAAAAACAAAAGACATATTTAGATATATTCGAAATGATGCATCCTACTATGATAACATGCTTCGTAGGAGATGGCAGTTCATTTTGTCATGCAGCTGTTACACAAAATGCCCTTTATGGAATGCGTTATAAGATATTCACATACTTTTAATGGAAAATAAATTAATTAAAACGTTGAAGAGTGCAATCTGCATTCAAAGCCAAAATCTAAGCCTAGAAGATGTAAGAACGAGAACTATAGTGCAGCTTCTGCTAAACGCTTATTCTTTTTCTAGCTATTTATCAAGTTTTACAAATCTATTCCTTTATCTACAATTAGCTGGCTTTTATTAGTTATTCTTTGCATTGAAGAATAAAGCAACTTGTGGAACTTTTTTATGTCAACCTTGTATAGAAAGTAATAAATACAGGTCACTGCCTATAGCAATGATAATAATAGAAATAGTAATAACCTTGTTTACTGTTATTGTTACAGTGGTACTGAGTTCTAATACATACTAACATACAGCACTACAAATTGTATTAAAAACGAATGCTACTTATGGCTGCAGGCTATGCATCTACATCGGTTGTTTGAGAACCAATTGTTTATGAGAATTTTGAACTGTTTAGTGTTGTTTAACAGTTGAAAAGTGTTCTAGATCTTAGGTCCCAAGAATCTGAGAGATTAAATTCCATATCTAGTACTTTTGACATTTGAAAAATAAAGAGTGTTTATACATTGAAAGCTATCGCTGAAAATAATGGGTATGGGGACAGTACAATATTTACGCCTGTTGGACCCTAGGCCCAAACTTAATTGGAGTCCCGTAAAATGCACCAAAGAGCCGTCCCACTTGTGTAGCAATGGCATACTTTAGGCAGAAATATATACAGTCCCTACAGTTTTTAACTTTACCTAATGAATGACGCTTGAAGGAATTTGCCACCTTACTTCATATAAATTTTCAATATAACCAATACATGAAATATTTGTGTTGTATAACTGCGTAGTACTCAATTAAAAATGACTGATTGACAGCAACTCATTGGCTTTCTTGATATTCCTAAGCCCTTAAATGGAAGCATTTTAGGGTCCCCAGAGCCTGGAATCAGAGGTTACATGAGCAACTATGTCAGTTATTGGTTGGAATATATCCATGAGTACAGCTATAAGTATGGCAATTTGATTCTCTGTCAAAAATTTGTTAATCATCAGGACAAGTGTCGATGTGCAAGCAACCATGGAAAGCTCAGCAATGCATATATCCATGGCATTTACCACACTTAACACAAATGTAATCAATTATTTATACACGAAAAATAACCCTTCAATAACTCACAAATTATTATTATATATATAGACAAGGTAATACTAATATTGCTGTTCTTCCAGTGGATCGTGATTTAAGTTGAAAATTGAAGCTTCTAGTTTATCACCAGATGTGTCCTACCATAATTTTAGAGCCGAATCTTTAAAGTCATTTTGCACGTTCCGTACTTGGTTTTGGGATTTGAAGATCATGGTAATTCCTTGCTTCCAATTTTGAGTGCACTGATTATAGCTCAAATTTATCTGAAAGACTTTCAGGGCTCAATATATTCCTAATTTTATACGTCATGACTGTCGATCAAACGAGGATAGATTATGGATATTCAGGCAATCACAGGACCACTTATCGTTTACTCCAGCACTTTCAATTATCAACAGGGCTCTATTCTACATTCTTTAGAAAGTTTCAATTTTCTCGATGGAAGACTTCTACAGATTTAATCTGCGTAGTGAAGATGACTTTTTAACATTAGCATAAGAAATCCTACCTAGCTTAGACTGAAGGAGAACTTTTTTCAACCTCTTTAGTGAAGCAAGTCCCTCACAGATCGTAGTCTTAGCAACTTTGATATTGGTCATCCCAATTCAAATTTTCATCAATCATTACTCTTAGTGATTTAGTACTGGAAATTTGCTTAATTTCTGTGTTACTTAATGTTAATCCAATCGGAGTATTAGCGCCCTTTGCTTTCCGGGGATGACCTAAGACCATATATTCAGTTTTTGAGGGATTGGAATTACGCCTATTCACTCTAATCCATTCAACAATGCTATACAGCTCAGCTTGTGCATCATCTACTTATTTCCCTTTGTCATTCAATACTATTGTTAAGGCTCGGCAAAACAAGTAAACATTGTCATATGAAAATGCACAAACGAAAAACATGTTGTCGGATATTTCTGTGACACGAAATTTGGGTGGCTAAACTTGTCTGAAAACATTGTGTTGTTGCTGCTACTGCTCATTATTGGTGCGAAAAATCAAAGCTAAAGTGAAAGTAAAGGAAAAAGCAATTGTTGCCAGTTTATTTTTAGAAGGCCTGAATGACGCAGAAGAGAAAACGAAGAGGTCTAGCAAAGTAAGACAGAACTTGTGGAACACGTGCAAATGGGCTTGCATGACTTTATGAAAGAGCTTGCCATAGGAGACACATAAGTTTACAATGACATGCTTGTAGTTAAAAACTAAGGCTCCTCAGCTTTTGTGTGAACTGCCTAACATTCTCCTTTCGTCTTTATGTTATCACGGAAGCCTAAAACAACTACTGCGCATCAGATTGCGCATGCAATTTATCAACATTGAATTGAATTGTCTAACAACATCATGTCAAACTAGGAAACATTGCCATACAACATGAAATGTCAAACAAAGTTTTTGACGATCGTTCAACATTCATATGACAAATTTTTCATCGACTTTTTCATATGACATAGTGGTCAAACTAGGAAACATTTCTTGAAATATTTGCAAAACGCAAATGTCATATGACAATGTTTCCTAGTTTGGCCGAGTCTTTACATTGGTATCATCAGCACAGATGTTCCTCTTCGAGTATTTTCAGCTTCTTTCAAAATCATTTAGATATAATATGAATAGGAGGGGCCTAGACAGGAGCCTTGGGGTATATCATATGTGACTTCCCTCTTTTTAGATTTCTCGCCATTTAGGGAGCACTATTGTTGTCTCATATGTAGGTTAGATTTGAACCAGTTCCCTGGGATCCCTCAATTGCCATGCACCACCAGGTTCTCAACCATGATTCTGTAATCTACCATCTCAAATGCTTTTATTTAGATCTAAAAAGTCTCCAAATTCAATTTTTGTGGCCTATATTTGTATACCAGGAGTCTGTGCTACTGATCAGAGATGTTACCATCGAGTATACTTTTTGGAATGAAGATTGATTTCTTGTGCTTAATTTATTAACCTTCAAGAGCTCATAAAGCTGGTCATGAGCTAATGTTTCCAAGATCCTTGAGACAACCGATATGACTGAATTGGGCCTATAGTTACTGACATCTTATTTAGCACCTGATTTGCAGTTAGGTGTAATCCTGGAAACTTTCCAAATATCTGGGAAAGCTCCTTTCGTTAGTGACGAATTATAAATCATTGTCCGAGGTTTTGTAATCCCCTACTACCTTAATGGTAGTTGTTGGAATCTTATCTGGACCTGCCGCTTTTGCATTCTCCAACTTTCTAATAGCATTATGCACCTAAGTTTCATTTATAGTTTTGAATGCCACTACATTTGATTCAGGTGTAATGCACCATAGGCAATCATCAGCTAGCTTCGAATTGATCTTCTCTGCTAGCTTTGGACCAACTAGAGCAAGGTGATAATTCATTGCATCCACTACATCCTACTCACGCGTTAGATATTTCCCCTCTACTTCTAAACTTGAGAGTGAAACTATCTCGACCTTTTTGTCGAGAACTTAAGTTATTGTTGGCCACATCTTTTAAGATTCTCTTAGATTTTCTTCAATTAACCAATTGTAACAATCCTTGATAGATATACGTATCCTTCTTGTTTCTTGGTCATGCTTCCTGTTGTAAGCAGACCACATTTTAGTAGAGTATCCCGCTTTGACTTTCAGTTTGTCTCCTTCTAGAATCAAATCTTTTCAAGTGGCGGTAAGCCATGGAGTGAAATCACTGCGAATCTTTGTACGTCTTAATGGTGCATGGAGATCCAAGATTGATTCGAAAGCTCCTCAAATATGACTCACCTATTACTGCACTAAGGATATGCTTATTATAATAATGTGATATTTGGGCCGTTTGTAGGCAATTATATGCGTAAAATTCTGTATGACAAATATTATACGATAAATGATGAAGATAACTTCAAAGATCGTAGTTTATTAATGAAGAATAATGAAAATACCAATCATGCACTCTTACATGACATCCGGTTCATCAAGGCTCTTCTGTAGAGTGAGGTCTATAACGATTTACACTTAAACAGCTTTTACAGAGAAGAGTTAAGGAATGCTTTATAAGATATTCACTTTCAATGCAAAGTAAGCAAATCGAAAAGTTGTTTATGTTTTGTAGAGCGGACACTAATGCTCCATACGTCATTGTTTTAGTTTCCTCAATGCAACTGGGTTTTCCATATCTTGGGATATAAGCCCCCTGAATCCCCATTATTTACGTGTAATAGACAGGGGCGCAAGCCATTGTCCTACAATCTCCAGCCATTACCTTATATTCTACTGTATGATATGTAAGCAAAGTCAGCATTTTGATAGCGTATTTGTGACTCACCAAGAGACACTCATCTTTTCGTATGATATACAGAAATACCTCTAAATATGTCGTAAAATTCAGTGCATATTGGTTGTCATAACATGCAATGACATCTATACTAGGGGAATGAGGTAGCTATCCTAATAATAAAGCCTAGCTATTGCATTTTATAAAGAATAAATATCTTAAATCACAGTGTGTTATAGGGTATCTCCATTCTTGTAAAGGGGCACCTTGCAATATTCAATATTGATTGTAAAAACAGTTCAATTCTGATAGATTCTTCTGCCGCAGATCCTGATCTTGTTCTAATACTACTGATTTTAAATTGACAATATGCTTGCAGTAGGCCTGTAGACAGCAAGAATTGGTCGGCAGATAAAAGAGAAGCTGTTCTCCATATGGGCAAAGAGACAGTAATTTTGAGCATAGCTAAATTGAAACGAGCTGGTTGAGTATGCATCAGTTTGGAAGAGGGATTGTGAACACGGGTTATTGAGATTGACAAAGCAAACACATAGCAGACCAAGATTACCGAGCATATATAAACTGATTGTAATGATGAGCAAGAACAACCAGATTAAGGGAAGAAATTCAAGACCCTTAATGCGTGGTATGGATGAGACTTATTCAAACAGCAGCTGGAAGAGTGTAATAGAAACAGCGCTCAGGAAGCTACAAAATTTCAAGTGAAAAGAGGTGCCATCCAAAATAGCTATAGAGAACGTACTATTTAGAATAGTGGAAAGGAAAGCTTTATCAAATTTAGAGACAATCATGCTGTTATGACTTTCTTTATGTTATCTAAGCTCAATACGAGATTTTATTAGCCAACTTGCGAGTAAATTGAATAAATAAAGCAACCAGATTACCTTTCAACAATTCCAATTGGTCTCTCATAGTTGGTGTTGTTGGTGAAACTTCAACAACATAAATTTCTAATTCCACAGCATCACCAAATAAATTCTTTGCTACACTTTTGATACTTGTCATTATGTCTTTGAAATCGGCAAATGAGCATTTCGTACTGGTTAAATGACCATACCATGTATTTCGTATGCCCCTGATGATTTCAAGTTCCTCACTTTCACGCAAGGGAATGCTTCTCTGATCCGAGGACCGACAACCATCTATCAGATTGAAGCCAGAATCTAATATAGCTTTAATTGATGTTGCAATGTCCCATTCCTGTTCATTTCCTTTTAGAATTTTCTGAGAATATATATCCTGCTTCAGTGTCCCACCTCTTGTTACTAGCAAAGTCTTAAGCATATTATCTCTCTTGGCAGCGTCACCATGCCATTTCTCGTTTGGATACTTTTGATTCCACAGTTTTACAAAATACTCTCTTAAATTTCGTCCAACAACTTCGACAAGTATGTAGGAAAGTTTTACAACATTGTCCCGCTCAAGAGAAGGCTCCATCCTGGAAATTCAATCTAAAATGACGATATAAAGTCAATTTAGGTAATGCTGACTAAATCAATATAAATATACCAGGTACTGTAGTACAACGTATAGCAATCATTGACACAAACACTATAATTACTCAAAGTTTAAAGCAATAAATTCAAATAAACTATCATTTTGCGAAGACATTATTTACAGTCTGATCTACCTTCAAGTCAAATTCAGGCAAGTTCTGTAGCTTGGGGATCACAAACCGGGTAACGCACCCATCTTTTAGGAAAATCTAAGACCTACACCTCCCACCAGCAATAAACTACATAGGAATAGTCCTATGTAATTTTGAGATTGAGAAGGCACAACCAGAGGAAGATGTAAATACTTTAACGTAAATGTAATGCAGAAAAGAAGGGGCTGCAGAAGAAAACGAATTCGGCAGTACTCAGTGACGAAGCTGGGGCGAAAAAGCTAATCCTGCTCAGTAGAAAGGATGGGCAGAGTTGCCGTAGAAGGGCTGGCGGGGTATATTGCTTTATGGCCTGAAGGTCCATGTGACCTCATATACAATAATTAGCAGTGATTTCCTGGATTTGATACCCAGACCTTTTATGCTTCTCCTAATTTTGATTGCAGAGGGGCCTCGTGTATCTGTTTCTACTAGGGCTTCTCAAATTTATCGGCAGGGGTGGATCCAGTGAGGAGGGTGGAGGGACCATGGTGCTTCAAAAAGCAATATTTCCCATAACAAACATAGGTGTTAATAAACATCTCACATAAAAAACATAACAAGGGAAACCTCCAAGTCCAGCTCTTGATTCTAATCGACAAAGATAATTTTGTTGCGAATAAAAGGTATGATAATATTATCTCTTATCTAGCAGCGAGTATGATGGAATATATTTTCCCGTTCAATGACAGATTTTGCGACAAAAGAGTTACTCAAGAGCTCAAAAATGATATCTTGTTGGACAAAACTTTTCTTTGAAGCAACATCTGCCTTGATTTGAGAAAGCCTATTTCCACTACAGCGAATTCGATCAACTCGATGTTGCCAAACAGGGTTGTCATCGACATCCTACCACTCAAAATGGGCAAGAGTTTAGCTATTATCAGCCATTGTGTGTAGAACAAAATCGGGGGTAACCAATGTTTATAGCTGATTCGGCAGGAGCAAATCCAGAGTTCTCCTTTCATGTTCACACAAGGGAATTTTAAAGGAAAAAGCAGCATTATTTGATGAAAACCCTATTCCAGGAAATAAATTTTTACAGGCTGGTTTTGATAGATCGCACTTTTTTCTCATATATTCTATTTCGCTGGAATTTGTCAGATTTCTAGGTCAAATATGAAATACGATAATTCAGACATATAATAATCGAAAACTTTATAGGAAAAGCATAAATTCTACTTTATCATAATTCATTCTAATTCGTCGGAATTTATCTCAAGGAACTAAGAAATTATGCTGCATCAGTAGAAAAGGGACTAATTACGAACGACATTTTGTATGAAAACACATTTACAACAATTAGAATCAATTGCGAATGAGAAGTCTCGTTTTGATTAGCTGAGACTCAGTCTTAAGTTGTTGAAACCTTAAAAAAAACACAGTTCAAGATGGCAGTAGAGATGAAGCAAATTATTCGTGACTACCCAGCAATATACAATCAACTATCGCGAAATTTTAAAGTAGGTTGAAGAACGAGAATTTTTTGAAGTTCATTTCACAACGTGCCAATGAGCCACTAGATGTGGTTAAAAGTACGCGCTTTTTCGTCACAGTGTGCACCAGGCTCTTACTAAAAGCAGAGTGCTGGGGTATCACATCCTCCCGGTAGAAAGGCTTAGCATCCCTGCTCTCCATTGTAACTATGAGCTAATTTCGGCAAATTTTTCCATTTCCACAATAAAATTTTGGGGATTTCCAGTCATAGGCGGCGCCAATGAAGAAGTTTTGGGACCATATACAGCCAATTGCTGACAGTAAGTGAAGCCAGAAAACTTTAGTGGATGGCACCATTCTAATTGGCGTAGAGAGAAGAAAAGTTCGTGAGAGGGAAAAATGCCAAGTAACCTTTAACAATTTAGGTGTATACGAGGGACCTCTAGCCCACAAGCACCCCGTTAGTGACATCCCTGCCTCCATCCTTCCCCCGTACCACATCTGGTAGCGCCATCCTTGCCCCTCCCAAGGAAACTATTCAAGGGACAGCATGGTGTGAGCAACATATCATTTTCATGCAAATGAATTCTGATGAACTGGGATGAGTTGCGATTTATGAAAACCGGGTTTGTTTAGGAATCCAACCAATTAAGATTGCGTTAGGATTTCCGGTTCTATACGTTTGAGAGGTTGCAATTCATGAATTTAGATGAATTAGGACGAATTACGATGATATGAAAATCAGCTTTAAGCAAAGCGAAAGCAGACCTTTTGGTGTTCTGAAAGAGCATATCAATCGATGATGAACTTGTAAATAGGTCTGATCATATGTGAGCATTCAACTTTTTATTCGGCTTCGTTAGCTTATGTTTTGAAAATGGAAGTAAAACATATTTCTATCCTGCCGGGCAGGAGAGGCAGGACCCTTAGCTTTTCCACTGGCAGTATTTGGCATTTTGTTTTGATTGGGCTATATTATTGGCTGAATGAACTTGTTTTCATAAGAAACCGGTTTATAACCTGCCTGCTATTAGACACCCTAACATTACAAACACTAGTTGAATTACAATGAAAGAGCTAAGAAGCTATAGACAAACTGTAAATTGGAAACTTTACCTGGTTCAATGTAAAGCTGAACCAACAAGAAAGTGAACATCACTTTGACTTTGATTTTACCTCATACTAGCGCATTTATATTCCTACATCCAAGTTCTTTTTGACTTCATGCAAATAATGTCTCATTCAATTTAGAAACTTTTATGCAAATTCTGAAATGTAAATATGGCCTAAAATTAAGAAACTTTTACTAATTCGGTTGTATCAAGGATTCTCATACAAGAAAAAGGCATATAGAATACTTTTACCACAGTTATGTCATTGAAAAGTTACATCATTTTGTTTCAAATTCTATGTTGAATTTCCTATACCAATTAACTTCCAGTAAATTGAAGTGTCATTGGCCGCAAGAATGTCCAATTAGGACCTACTGACCATTGCTTACTTGAAGAGTCCCATTGAGAAAACAAACTGTTTTTGTTTACACAAGACTGGGTTTTGAGTCTAATTGGCTGGATAATTGTTATTGTTTCATTCCCAAATTACTATCAACCTGGTCTAACTGATTTTGGCATACTGGAATTCCTCTCCTGCAATATGTTATGATGGAAAGGGCTCAACAGTTACATGCTGAGACACTTTCTGTTGGGGGAGGGGCGCTTTGACCAACTGACCACCTATCGTTACTAAAGAAAAGGTCCCAGAAAATACTGTTGCCAAATCTCTTCGAGCAGGGCTGCCTTTCGGCCAACCTTTTTGCAAATTTGAAGATACATAGAGGGGCGTGATGCCCTCCAGGTCTCCAACATCATCTGGTTATTGATACTAAATTCAATTCCTTGTGTAGCAATTAGAATCAATTCCCTGATTGTGTCCTCAGGGAATGGCGGGCAATCCAGGTGACCTCGATACAAAGCATCTGCACAAATCTCTGTGTTCTCACCCAATGGGACCTTATGAACAGATTGATGATCTCAAAAGAGCATAGAAATGATGTGGCAGGTTCAAGATTACAGTTTTGGATAAAGTTAGCAAACATAACAGAAATCTTTAAAGGAATCTCAGGAATCACACGCAAAAGAATCTTAGCCAACTTTGCAGCCAGGAATTTGCATGAAACAAAAACTGCTTTGTGTTGCGTTTTCTGATCACATAATGGTGCCAAACCACCGTTTCTGAGTTTGCTGTTTGTCATTTGCAGCTGTCCACTCAAAATTCACACAAGTTACACCATGTGAAAATGTGGATCATCCAAAAGAATAATTGTTCCCTGTATCTTGGTCCCTCACTTTTAGCTCTTCCCTGTCAAAGCAAGTGGAAGGAGATACCTCCCTCCAATGAACACATTTTTCCTTAAAAATGTAGGAAAAATATTCCATTTTATAAAAAATTTGGCTTGTTAGAAGGAGTGATGAAATCTTTCTTATTTACTATAGTTTTTTATTTCGATTTTCACACAAGCTCAAATAGCATTAAAACAGGGATCTAAACCATAAGTTTGGTCTTTTCAGAGCAATGTCGGAATAAAATATTCCAATTTGAAATAACACAAAATGTTGACTGATGTTCTGCAACAAAATATTTGCTACAGTTTGCGATAATGCTTCTATATAAGCCCTCATGTCCATATCGTTTTAGCCACAACACACACTTTTCGGAGAATGATATTTTTGGAAATAACACTTTCATGAGCATCATAGGACTAATTATTCAATTCTTTATCAAATTATGATCTTTCAAATTCAAAATGCCATGAAGTATGCAATATCAGATGAAATCATATGTGTAATGGGTGATCTGAATGCAAAAGTTGGAAATGAAATACATACAAATGTCATAGGAAAATATGGGCTAGGTAAAAGAAATGACAGAGGAGAGAGACTGATACAATTTTGCCAACAAAATAAGTTATTTGTCACAAACACCTGGTGTCAACAACCACCAAGGAAATTATACACTTGGAAAAGTCCTGGGGACATTATCAGGAATCAAATAGATTACATAATCATCAACGAAAGGTTCAGGAATTGTATTAAGCAAGCAAAAACATATCCAGGTGCAGACATCAATTCAGATCAAAACCCTGTGGTGATTAAAATCAAAGTTAAGCAGAAAAAGACTAGGAACAGAATTAGAAAGGAACACATAAAAGCAATGACACAGTGTTGAAACTAATGAAAACAGAAAAACAATTAATAAACACCATCAAGCAGAGAAAATGTAGGTACTTTGGACACCTGATAAGAAGAGACGGACTACAAAGACTACTACTAGAAGGCAGAATTAACGGAAAAAGAGGACGCGGCAGACCTAGATGTGGATGGACAACATCAAAGAATGGACTAAATTAAGCTATAATGAGAGCATTAGAATGGCACAAGACCGAAAGAAGTGGCGATCCATGGTAGCCAACCTGCTGAAAGCGGACGGCACATGATGATGATGATGATTATCTTTCAAGAGAAATCCGGAATCGTCCTCTTTGTCTCAAAATTATTTTCTTATTTTGTTAGCTTGACTAATGCGACTCTTGAATCTATACGGAATCGAAACTGGTGGGTAGAGATATTGAAAAAGGCTGAAACTGTTAATGCATCCACAGTTTTAATATCAAATCTTTCATATTGAAATTGCCAGTTATCCTTATTTAGAATCTAATTATTTCTCCGCTCATCCAGCCTGCACCTCGTGCATTCGCCCCAATGACCCGATCAGCCAGTCTACCCATTTTTACAATTATATCAAAGCCGCCATCAACAAAACAAATGTCGCAGTCAACAAGGAAGGCCTAAATCTACAAATGCATGGAAAACATAACCTACCAAAGCTGCTTGCAAAGATTTCAACCCAATCGATTCGCTGGCCACAAAATGTACACCAGATCAAAGCTCCTTTTTCATCAAAATTGATATTGTTTACTTGCAGATACTCTTATGTGTCAACGAAGTAAAATACTAAACATTTCTCAATCGCTACGCCCTGTTCATCCCGGAGCGAAAGGAATAAAAATCCAGCCAAAATCAATCAGTAATAAAGATCGGCAATCAACCATTCAATTTCCTACTTCGAAACAATCAATTTAGGATAGCAGACAAAAGGCGGCCTGTTGTGCTATCAAATACCCCATTCAACACAGGAATACAACAGAAATGTCCAATGTCAGTCCACGAAGAGAAAGATAGTCCTTCAACTCTTCTACTCTCATAACAGATATCAATTCAATATCAATATCAGTTTCTAAATAATACCGTACCAATCGAAAAGACTTTAGGAGGAAATAAGCAGCTTACAAGAGTAAGATAGGTATGAGAAGTCGCTAAAAGCAGTTCTGTATATAACCTAGCATAGGAACATCTTCGAAAACTTGCAAAGTGAGAGAAAACAATGAGATTGATGATGAAACAACAAGGTTTCCCGAGCCTCCGGCATTCCTTGTATTCCAAAGCAAAAACTGGGGGTGGGGTATGGGGGCTTCTCCCTAGAAAGACATTCTGAGTTAGCATTTTCTAAAACGTCTGAAAATGTCCATTTACAAAATAGAATGGTATTGCTTTAATTACTGAACTTCATACTAAGAAGAAGAGCCTGATCCGAGAAATAGTATCATTGGTGAAACATTGAATTTCCAATACATTTGAAAATTTAGCGGGGAAACGCAGCAGTCGGAAAAGTTGAAGTCTTTTAAGATAATGTATGTCTAACATAGTATTTCTTCTAAAATGCTTCCATTTTCCGATTGCTCTCAGATTTTCCGATTTGATAAAGATTGGGGGTGCTAAACAAAACACTTTCATGAGCATCATAGGACTAATTATTCAATTCTGTATCAAATCATAGTCTTTCAAGAGAAATCCAGAATCGTCCTCTTTCTCTCAAAATTAACTTCTTGAATTCTTCATTTGTTCTCTAACAGCATCAAAATATCTGAACATGGGTTTGATCCTGCTTAGAGCAGGTTTGGGTGGGAATGAACTATTCTTATTCAAAAGAATTCAAAGTTTTGTTAAAGTTTGACGCAAGAATGCTCCTTCGGTTAATACTTTGTGAGCTGGAAAAGATACCTTTTTTAACAAAAGGTTAAAAAATGGTTTTTAAAAAAATCAGGATCATAAGCACCATGGAAGTAATTATTGCATACCAATTAAAAATAAGATTAAAATCTTCCTAATTTTTTCACAATAAGGCCTCTACAAAAAATTAAGAGAAAAAATGCGGATAAAGTTCTTTCATAAATAAAGGAAGCCATTGCAAAGCACTCAGTGAATGGAACCAAAGTTCGCTTGTCTTGGACAGAGAATTTGAAGATAGGTGTTATTTGTATATCAGCAAACTGTGATAAGAAGTCAACTTCCAGTGGTCAAACATGCTTCTCCTATACAGGAGCATGAATCTGGAACAATGTACCTGTTGATGTCAAAAGTTCGTAAACTCACAATAAATTCAAAATTTCCTACAAAATCAGTAAGGAATTCTTTTCGTTAACACCATTCCTTTTATTAACTTTTAAGCACGTCTAACTTTTACGAATGCTTAACACATTTAAGAATCCTTACGATTATATGGAAACCAACCGTTACCCTGCCTAATAATTTCAAATGATAATCATGATGATGATGATGACAACGATGATGATGACGTTGAACAATGAACAGCGCAGATGCTTCTCCCAAAACCACAAAGCATAAAGCGACCCTCGATTTCAAGATTACCTTCTAATAAGATTCGGCTAAAATGTTAGGGTGTTGAACATGCTCAGCCCTAATTACGCGTCCCTTTCACATAAACACAATGAACGAAGCTTTGACATACTGGCACTCGACAGCAAAATGGAAAGCTCAACTGAGATTTTGCTTTTCTAGTTCTCAGTCTTCAAAATTCGATGAAAACATGTAAAGGACTTAGGTTTCCTTCTCCATATGAAGTTCAGTGATGAAAACAAGATATATTCTGTGTTGACAACGTGCGTTTTCTATCGTTCTCACCTTGATCCACAAATCTTAACATATCTCAAAACAAAGCTGCAGTAGCGAGACGTAGTAGATAACATAGAACTATCCATTAAAGTCTTCATATTTGTATATTCTACAGAAAGGGCTAATATTTCTAGTGATTGCAACAAATTTATAAAGTAACATATTTTATTTTTGTCTTGATGCGACAACAGACTCTTCACCAATGCTTCGAACAAAAATCCATGAAACAAATGGATCGAACAAAACACTACGTCATTGGTTACTAGAGTTTTTCGGTCTCACCTCATTTTTACCTTGTTCCTAAAATCCCATCAATTTTGAGGCTCCTTTTCTTATGAAACTTTTTTATATAAAACGAGACTATAATCAGATAAGATAGTTGAATTATAGTTTAGAGATAACAATAAAAGCACTGGAGTATTTGAAGAGGATTATAGAACAAGACTAAGGGCAAAAAGAGACCGCATAGACAACTGATCCCGTGATATTCAACCTTGAACATTCCATGATACACCTATACAACTATTCCATTATATGATTAATCCCAGTGTGGTTTACTTTGCCCACTGCCCGCTGAACATTTTATAGTGGATTAATCTTGAAAGGAACGTTGGGATTATGCGTTGTGGATTAGTAACTATGAAGTATTAGTAGAGCACGGCAGGTCCAGCAAAACGATGGATTTAAAAACCCTGAATTTATCCGGTACTGTCCGTATTCAGGTACCCTTTGCCCCTTCCATCACCAGCATAAGAGTAGAAGGCGGGGGGCAGGGGGCTGCAGTTCCCCAAGCTGGCCAGACATCCGTTTCACTCGGGCAAATTTTGTGAAAGAGGAATGGGAAATTTGGGCATAAAGTTTACAGAACGGTGACCTCCCCTCCTCCCCTCAAAAATTTGACGTCCTCCTATGCCCTTGATCACCAGGACGTACACTCATTTTAACACCAAAATCTAATCAACCATATTATCACAAAACAAGCCAAGGCAAACTGAACAAATATCAGTGCATCAAATTTTAAATAGATATCGCTTAGACATTGGTAAAAGATGCGTACAACATATTTCCTCGTCACCAGCTTTCTGAAAATTTTTGTCTAAATTGTTATTTCCACGAACTGTCAAGTTGTCTGTCAATATTGGCATAAATTGCGTATGAGAAATACACATTGACAGAGCAAAAGAAATATTACATTCACGTCCATTTGCATATTATTTTCGCACTTTGAGCTTTTCAGCATGATTGAAATAAATACATAGCCACCCAGTAAAAACGACAATAAATAATTGCTGCTCTACGAAAAAAAGTTTTGTTGTGGCCCCACAGGTTTAGAGGTGGTTTGTAAATTATTTTTTAAAGAGTATTATTTCTTGTTCAATACTAAACCAATTTTTGGATCATTTCGTACGTTTTTGACACAGATTGGAAATGATGTAGATTTGCGTTGATAATTGAAAAGACAAACTAACAAATATCCTAAACTTTATCTGTTCGAACCAATTACATTTTCTTTTGAGAATAGGAGTTGAATAGAAATATCTTCCTTTAATAACAATTCTGAAATCTTGGACGTCGGGATCGGATTGCTAAAACCACCACCCCCCCCCCCACCTCCCCATTTTATGTCTAAGTTTTTTCTATTTCGCGAGAATCACACCCATCTCAAGCTTGTCAATGGTTCCTTGAATACTGTCCATCCGTAAAAGAGAATCTCCATTGAGAAAAAATTGGCGAAAGAGTGCAAGCGAACTACGTCAGAGATGCGCAGTGACATAGTGACATTCTGATGAGATTTCTAGAGAAAAATGTTTAGCGAAATAAAAGCTGACAGAACTCAACTTTTCTCGCATTTAACTTGCGAAATTCTGTCTTATGGCAATCAGACTTTATTTATCTTAGGCTAGCTGTCAGCAAGCATTCACAAGACACACAATATGATCACCTAAGTACACTGGAACTACAGACAACTACAATGTGATGAACAATATGCATTTAAGTCAGGTACAGCAGTGTAGAAGAGGGAGAGCGCAGGGGGCTCCAGTCCCCTAGCTGTAATGGGGAGCTAGCCCCCTAGATGGGGAATTATCTTAAAAGTCAAGCACTGAATAGTTATTACTTTATAATTTCTCTTTTTTATAAGAAATCCATCGTTTTGCCTGAGCCTCAATCTTCTTAAGTATTCCAGAAGTTGAGCCTGAGATTTTCTTACATTTTTCATAAATGTTAATGACATTAACTGGCTCAATAGTCTACACTTTCATTATTACTAACTGTATACTTGAATTTGAATTCCACTAAATTTTTGAAATTGAGCCTCGTGATTTTATTGAGATTTTCTTACTATTTTGACTATTTAAACCTCATTTTCTTATAAAAGAACAACATGTTTAATATAAAATAATTTAACCAAAAAAGCTGTCAAGAAATTGCTAATAAAAATACATTCGTTGTTCACTCAGCAACATTCTCAGTTTCTTATATAACTTGATAGTCGAAATTCTACGTTTCTTATAAAACTGCAAACACGACATGATCCTCCAGCTATCAAGTTACTTCTATATCACACTTCGAACAATGTGTACTTAGTATTGTATATTATTATACTATCTTAGTTGCTTAAAACATTTGCTTTAGCAACGTAAAAGAACATATATGATAGCGATACATAGTTCGACATTTTTGATTTAGAAAGAACTACAGCCTAGCAAGATTGCTATCATCTCCTTTCTCCCTTCTTTAATCTAAAATTTTGCGACACTAACAACTAGTTTCTATAACTGTTAAGCTTCTTTCGTTAATAAATAGCGAGCAAATTTAAAAGGTCTTCGCAAGACAATTTCATAATTAAAGTGATTTAATTCTTGGAAAAAACTTTCGCAAAGACACTTCGCGGACTGGAAATTGGTTGGCGAAATTTTTCTCGAAAATTGTTCCTCGAGAAATACTTCCCATGGAAAAGTCGCTCAGTTTCCTTTTCATTGGAGATTCGGCTTAACATCTTTTGTTTATAGAACAGAAGTTGTACCGGTGGAGTGAAAATGGGGTATTAAAAATATGTTTATCGAATGAACTCACCCGCAAGATTCACGGAAGTCTATAATTAAGGTTATGTCTACGTTAGGCAAATTACTGCAATTAATGGTAAAGTAGGAACCATTTAGCTACTACGAATGAACAGAATGTCAACAAGCCTACAACAAGGAAACGCTACATTTGCAAACATGACTTACCAAGGAAGGATCTGGGTCTCCAACTCAACCAGTTCACACGTCACAACATGAGTAACAACTCAAGGGCATATTTCCATCAATATCAATTGAGTACATACGTAAAAAGATATGAATCCGAACGAAATGACAGTAACTATGCTCTCCCTTCTGTCTCGCCTTTTTCGACTCCGCAGAAAAGAAATAGCTTCCGTGTCGACATTCTATTGTTAGAAAGGATTGATAATAGACCAATCAACATCCAATTCCCAAACAATCAAATCAAGATGGTAGACAATGGCCGGTTGACTAACTTTTCAGATTTCGGCTACGTATACAGGAACTTCAAAATATCCCTTAGTACCCCCCTTCCATTAAAGTTAAGCTCAATTTGCCATTTTATTTTCCCAATAATTGAGCAATTGGCGGTTTAACCTTGGAGTTAAACTACAGAACGCATTTCTTCAAGATGAACCTAAAATTGCTGTTTTCTCTGATCTTTATTAAGTGGAGAAGGGGATACTATCCTTTTGAAGAAAAGGGCAGGGACCTAAGCCTTTGGGATCCCGTCTATACACTTAGTATATGTATATCTTTCATTAAAATTATGGAAACGAGTGCTAAATGCAACTTTAAATGTCAACAGATTTTGGTGTGAGAAAACGTGCAGGCTTACACTCTTTTTATTTTATAAGAATAAAGTCTATAATTATATTGAGGCTCAAAATTGCTAAAATTTAAGAATAATTTAAGAATATTCCCAGGCTCAACCTTCATCAAAACTAAAATATTTTGTTAATCAAATCAAAGCTTTATACGAGAATAGATGATTCATGGGACAAATCGAGTACTTCAATAAAACTCTTGCCAAGTATAGAGTTACGTATTCAGATGATAGCGAGGACTGCATTTTCATTGATGATATTGATGGAGTTGAAATAATACTTTTCGACTAAAACCGTATTTTGACTTGTTCTGTTTGTTCTCGTTGAAATTTACAATGAATCAATACATCAAAAATGATTTAATATGTTTCTTTGATCTTAAGGCGAATTTACACCTTGTGTTGAGCAAGAAAAATTTAAGAATAATTTAAGAATAATCTGAGGCTCAAAACCGAAAAATTTTTAAGAATATCGAGGCTCAGAAAAAAATTAGGTATTCTTATAAAAAGAAAAGAGTGTATTCCTACTTAACATCTCCTCTTACATAAAGGTTGGAATCTGCATGACAGCTAAGCATTTCCAATCAACAATAACCAGTGAAGTGCATCATTCCATTGTTTTGTAAAGGAATAATTCACTTCGTAAAGTGTAAATGCAGTGTCCGTTCTAGGGCGGCACGAGGGGGCCTTGGACCCCTAGATATTTTCTTTGCCCTCTCTTTGACCTCCTCTTCTCCAAAAAGTATAAAATTTTGAATCTCGAATATATTGTTTACTGCAAATACTCGCGAATTCGCAAGATATACAAGGAATGAACATGATACTTCCAGACAACTTGTTCCCAGGCTGGGTTCCATGAGAGGCTTCTGAGGCTTGCAATCTTTGGAGCCATGTACATAGACTTTTAGGTCATTTTTAGTACCAACCTATGGACCTTGACAAGAAGGGAAACGTATGCTTTCAATATATTTTGGTGTTTCTCTGTCAGACTATATTTAGTACCACTAAATAAAAGGGGATTTACATCTTGCATCGAATGAGACATGACCTCAAATGCTGATAATATACTGCATACTGATGTGTGGAGAAAACAGTGCAAGAAAGAAAATAAATTTGTTGTCAGTCTGAGTCATTTTGAAGGATATCTGACCAAGGTACGTTCTTCCACACATAATATCTTGCAAAAGCTATCATGTACTTCAAAATTCCTTGTTGCCCATTGCAAGCTTTATTCTGGGAGATGCATGCTAAACCAAAGTTAAAGGCGTGATTTCGAAAACTTTTCTGAAGGCTCATCTACCAGAACTCCCACTTCTTCTTCAATCCAAAGCCTTTGACATTCACAAAGACAAATCGTCAAAACTAGGCTTCTAAAAATTAGGATGATATTTCTGGAACAGATGGATGGACGTTGCTTAATTTCCTAAGAAATTAAAGATGCAGCATAAAAGACCATCTATGAGCCATGATCATTTTGAAGCCACGCCTACTCCATAAGACCACGAGTAGAAAAAGTATATAATGGGGGACCGATATGGAAAATATTCTAAAATGTCTGGAAACAACTGTTCTAGAATATTACTGTACTTTAACTTGTAAGAAATGTCTCTTTAGCTTTCTTTGTGTCTTGTGGATTTGCATGTAAGCAACAACTCATAGAACATTTCCAAATGTTAATGGAGATTTTGCGTTTGTATTTTCTGTTATCTTATCTTCCTGTACTCTTATTTGTCTGTTATTTTGTCTGCTATCTGAGAATAAGTATATAACCAAATGAGATCTAAAATTTAAGTATATCACTAATTATTTTGGTTCAATATTGGACATTTTAACAGCTTGAAAGAGAGGGATCAAGTAACTAGAAGCATGCTATCAAAATGTTTAGCGTAAATAGAAATTAAAACTGCTGTTATGTTAATGACTACTGGAACTGTCGACAGCTTCAAAGGGAGGGATCGGAAAGCATGATTTCAAAACTTTAGGTTAAATAGAAATTATAGCTGCTATATGAAAATCGTCGTAAACATCTTTCTTCTGTCATAGACGTTCTTTCTTAATCCTGGTTTACATATAACTTTCTAATGTGGGCAACCCACTGGAGTCACACTGGAGACATTGCTACTGAAACATGTTTCCATATACTTTTCACTCACTGGCGACAGGGATGACTTCTAGGGAGGCTAAGAGGAGCAGAGCACCCTTTGTTAAATTTACTGTTGAATATTGTGGCTCAACCCCCCCTATAAATTCTTGAATTTGCCCCCCTAAAAAACATTGTATTTGCCTTGCATCTCAAAGTGTATTGACCTTGCTTCTAAAGTGTTTTGTATTGCAATGATTAATTATTCACTGCTGTATGACAATTGAGGCATTTCCAATCGTTTGTTATACTTTATTAGTACTAAACTAAAGCATCATGTCTGCATCTTTTTTAAATTATGGGCGTAGTTACAACCAGTTCACACCCAAAATATGGATACGGTTGCACATAGAGCTCCCCTTCTTAAAATTTTTAGGAATCACAACTGACTGGAGAGCCACTGGTGATTAGCGCTCCTCCGCAGGAAAATCCAATAGTATATAGACATATAGCAACACAAAATAAAT
>OLMO02000324.1:618634-638388 GCA_900291935.2 Cassiopea xamachana
AGACAATTAGACCTTCGAAAATCAAAGAAGTTAGTAGTAGTGCTAATCATAGTGCTAATGAGACCATTTTAATGAAAAATAGTTTGTTTCCATGTCTTTTCGGATATTGCATGCAGTGTCAATAGAGCTGTTGAATTTTCTTGCCAAGTAATTATCACTGAAATCGAGAACTTTCATAAACAAGAAACTGTTATCACTTGCAAATACAAGAACGAAGCAAATACGTACCATGATACGTAAATGAAACGTAGATTGCACATGCGCAAGGTTGCCTTTTACCTTGAATATTTGACAGACCAGAGAAAAGAATATCCCGAACTTGCATTTGAACGCTACCAAAATTTGGCTGTATAACGCCATGCCACATTTACGTCGCACTTGTGACTTAAGTGCGGATAATCCTACTGCATTTAATTCAAAGTTCACTTTATACGGCCGCATTTATGCCAAGCTTAATTCAAATTCTGCTCTGAATTGAATTCGATGCGACCAAAATGCGGCCATCTAAAGCCCTCCCTATCTGAAAACAGATGCCGTTGGAAGTCTCACATTGGCAATCTTTTGCAGGATATTTCATATCCTGCAAACAATATACATATATATATATATATATATATATTCAAGTTTTATACACAAAAACTTTCAGCATAATTACAGAGAGAAAACAATCTACAAACTAAGTTATATATAGTGAAAAGTAGCTATTAAATTGGATGATAAAAGCGAAACTTGTTTAACATGGAGCTGTTCTTACAGGGGGCTGTGTTTAGTTATGTCTTGCTATCATATACAATTTCAGTTGCCGTTTGAAAGTATTTATTGTTGGCAACTCGCGTATGTCTCTAGGCGTATTATTCATTCCTTAGGAGTTGATTACTGAAAGCTTTTGTTATAGCGCTCAGTCCTATGTTTAGGGATTTGGAGACTTTGTCTATGTCTTGTATTGTTTCTGAAAGCAAAGTGCCATTAAAGATGAATCTTTTCCGATAGTCAAATTTGTATTTAAGTAAGCCTCATCATTTTCCAAAACTATCTTTTGCAATTTAAAGATATTATAAAAATGATACAAAACTATGTATGCTTCAAGCTAAGTTTGTGTTCGAAGTCATTCAACGGGGTTGCCAGCAATAGAAAGAAAGAGATAAACATCATACCTTTTCCAAGGGAGAAGTAGCGCAGGATTTTCTTCCGGGTTCAACATAAGGTGTTGTCGAAAAAAAATAAAGGGAAGCAGACTCGCTACAGTAAAGCAAGCATTACTGTGCTTTCTGGCCCATCACACTGGGTCTACATCAGAATGAGAGGCTGCTAGTGCAGCTGTAAAGTCTTGATTGGTGATTGCAGAGCCTCCTAATGAGGATGGATGATGATTTTTCACCAAGTTTTTCCTGGTTGGTTTGTTCATTGGGCAATTCTGGATACCTTTATTTACGAATACAGTATCTCCATAAGCGCTTGAATGGACAATCGTCCGGAAAGCAGTTTGTCGGAAAAGTTTGTTGTACGAAACTTAGCTCCGTCCCATAATATTTAACGTGTAAATTGTTTTTATATTTTCATTATTTTATTAAAAATTTATAAAAGCAGTTTAGAAAACCGAAATTAAATGTTCTCTGGATCCGATGAAATCTTATGACAAGGTATATAATAGTTTAAGAAAGTATTTCTTCAAACGATACAATTAATCAAAGTAGTTTTTAGATGGCTCTATGCCTTGTGCTATTATTTGCTCGATCATGATGATTTGATACGAAAGGGGCTCATAACAGCTGAAACTGATGAAGCAATAGCTTGAACTTCAGCTTGTTGACCCAGTTGAAGACATAAGCATGAAGGGGCGAAACTAAAGAAAATTTGTGATGGGGTGCACAACCTTAATTTGCTGACAAACAGACTTCATTTGAGCCAAATTTGCCAACAATTAATTGTTTATCAGCGATGCAACATTAACGAGCACTAATATTTGGCAAATATACCAAAAAACGAAATATTGGGAGTGCCACACCTTCATACTCCCTATATCTACGCACCTATAATTGGATACACATGCAAGATAATAAATATACACAAGGTCTACCTTGTATCTATTTCAGCAACACTGATTCTGAAAACGTTAATGCCATTCAATATTCATCTACTTTGACTCACCCCATTGTACGCTTTTGTTTGGTTTAGAGGTACTCCCTCCCTTTAGTGTACGTGCTTCTACTTTTTCACTCCTCGCCTACTGCAGTTACCAGAAGTCCTTGGGACACTCCAGTGCTTTATACTTAAATTAATAACAAGGGGGACTCATTCATTAAATCCAATGATATAGAAGCGTCGAAGGTGCTAGTTGCCTAATTCACGGGTTTACACGTTGTACCGAGTAAGGCTAGCTGTTTTTCGTGGCCATTTCGATAAGTGGCAAAAAAGGACTGTCACCAGCACTAAGCCCTTATAATTGAATGAGAATTAAGGGCTTATTTCGTGTTTTCAATGTGCAAAGTGGCAAGTTAGTATGAATTATCTTATGTCTCGTTAAGTGCATCTGAATTTCAGCAATTTTTGTATTTACGTCGACGTTTGAAGTACTTTTAAAGATAGTTGATGTGTAGTGTTACATGTTCAAGTAGTGTTCTACGAAGTTTTGTTACAAGAATGTGAATTCATTAAGAATGATTTCAATTTCCCTTGCTACAGTGATTACTCTGAAAAATTTTTGCTATTATTTTCAAAGAAAGCTATTTTTTGACTGCATTGGGCAGCTTTTGCTCATGTTGTTGTTATCTTCATCGACGTAGTTGCTAAAATTGTGCATCATTTATCAAACCAAATCATAGAAGCGGATAAATGGTCGAAAAATAAAGAACAGAACTAAGTAGACAACACATTGATTAATGAAGGTAGTCAGTCAATCAAGCCCGTAGCTAGACCCATGTATCAGGGGTGGCAAACTTGTCCTTGAACAATCACGTGGTAAAAATCTGAAAGCATTTACCATACTCTATGTTAAGACTATCAAATGGATAATGTGTGTACAGGACAAAATTGAAGTTTCCAGTATTACACACAGAACAAGGTTGAGCTCAATCAAATACCATGAGATTTCTCCTTAGCTACAAAAATTAGGCAGCAATAAGCGATCGCAAAAATCTCAAGGGTGGACAACATCCTGTTGCTCATGGGTGACATTTGCCACTCCCATGCAACCCCTTGCCCTCGGGCCTGCAGCCCGTGTAGACAGACATTAGCGGGTTCTTCTGTTTTTTGTAAGAGTTCATCGAAAGCTCATGGTTCTAGTTACGTTTGAGAGTAATTTCACCGCTGTCACATCTGCTACTAGGCATTACATGAACATATTAAAGATTTTTCATTATTGAGAGAGGGGCTTTTACCGAAGAGTAATTGGGTTGAGTTAATGAAATTTCCTAACAGAGGAATGTTTTGAAATGCATTTATAATAGTTTCAAAGTGGGCCAAGATGATTGTTTGGGCAGGAAATAATTTCTCATTGATACCAGCCCCTCTGTAAATAGTGAGTAGTCCTTTATTATATGCTTTAGATTGTTCATTTCATTTCATTTAACATATTTAAGCACAAAGTCCCTTTCAGGCATTAAGTATAAATAAAAAGTAAAGTAAATGAAATTTTTTAACTAAGCAAGAAATATTATTGGTAAGTATTGCTGGTCTTCCTAGGGATCGTGCCTTGAGAAAGGATGCCAACTGTGCAAGAAGTCTCGTAAATTTTTTTTGAAAGAGGTAATCGTGGGATAGCAGTATCAAAGAATTAGAAAGCTTAACAACAAACAAAGGTCCCAGAGTAATAAAAAACTACTGTCGAAAGAAGGTGAAGTGATTTCTGCACCAGAAGATCAGGCTAAAAGGTGGAAGCAATACATCAAAGAGATGTACAAAGGTGAGAAAGTAAATGAAGCCGACGGAAATGAAACCTTAAATGAAGAGCCAATCAGTAAAAACGAAATAATTGAAGCAATTAAATCTCTTAAGAACAATAAGGCTGGAGGACTGGATCAGATACCAGTGGAAGTTATCAAGAATGGAGGTAGCAGACTGATTGAAAAAATAGTTGAAATTGTCCAAAAAGTATTTGAAACTGGAGAGATACATCAAGACTTTGTAAGAATTGAAATCATCACACTGCCCAAGAAAAATAATACTATGAAGTGCGAAGAACACCGCACAGTTGCTTTAACCTCACATACCATGAAAATCCTTCTGAAGGTCATATCAAACAGGATAAAACCAATCCTCAACAGCAACATAAACCCTCTCCAGTATGGCTTCATGCCTAACAGAGGAACCATTGAAGCTATCACTGCACTCAAAACAGTCTGCTCTAGCAAATTAAACCTTGGTCAAGCTCTCTTCATAGGCTTCATCGATTTTGAAAAATATTTGACAGAGTACATCACAAAAAGCTACAAGAAATCCTAGAGAGAAAACAAATTGGCAGCAAATGCCTCAGAGTCATAAGAAATCTGTATGCAACTCAAACAGCCCACACAAGACAAGATTCTGCCAATACCATCTCCATCACAAGAGTAGTGAGACAAGGGTGCATCTTGTCCCCAACTCTCTACAATATTTATGCAGAAGAGGCATTCAATGACTTTGGAAAAAACAAAGATATAAAAATAGGAGAAAGAACCATTAACAGATTATGTATACAGATGACACTGCTATCCTCAGCAATTCAAGAGAGGAATTGAAAGAACTCATAGAAGAATTGCGTGAAAGAGGCAGAGAATATGGTCTTACAGTAAACTTCTCAAGAACGAAAATAATGAAAGTGTCTGAGACAGGTGAAAATGAAACTTCACTGTTTATTGAAGGAAAAGAAATAAAAAGTGTACAGTCCTTCGATTATCTAGGAGTGCTTTTTCAAAATAATAACAAAGAAGGATCAGAAGTAAGAAGGTGAATAGGAATAGCTAAACAAGCATTCTGGCACAATAAGACTCTGCTCAGAGCGACCTCAGCCTTAAAATTAAAAGGAAAATTATAGAGACAATGATCTATCCAATAGTCAGGTATGGCTCGGAATTGTGGCCAGATAAATCAAAATAAGAAAGGAAATTGATGCTTTCGAACACTGGGCACTTAGAAGGGTACTCAAGATTAGTTGGACTGAGAGGGTGTCAAATGAAGAAGTGAGAAGAAAAATGGGAATGTAAGGTCCAATACTTGGGACTAAAACTAAAAAAGAAGATTTAGATTTCTAGGACATGTTCTAAGAGAATCAGCAGGAAAGGAATTGAAAGATATGTTGAAGACAGAAATAACTCAGAAGTGCAAAATTAGGGGTAGAAAAAGAATGAAATGGCATGACATTGGAAACAGTGTAACAGAAATAAGGAAGTTTGAGGAAATGACAAAGAGTGCCGAGGACAGAGAGAAGTGGAAGAAATACCTGAAAGCGGCCAACCTTCATTTATGAAGAGGCATAAAGAAGAAGAATCGTGGGATTCACTCTTATATGTAATGGGATTTCGTTCCACGTCTGTGCACCACAATAGAAAAAGATTTTGTCTTTGAATATCTAGGTGCAAACACTGAAGATGATCAAGCGTTGTACTAGACAAATTGCCACATAGTTCATTACTGTACCTTAGATGACTCTCAAGCAGAGACTTTTATGCACCTGATCCAATTTAATTGCGGAAGCATGCTTTATAGTATTCGCAGGAACGAGAGAGGAATTTTGGTTTCACCTTTAAGGATTTTATATTGTTCCTTCCACATCAGGTTTTTGTCGACTGCAAGTCTAAGGTATTTAAACTTCACCTTTCACAGAATCAGGCTGCAGCAACTGCATTTTAAAAATTACTTGAAACTTATTGATATGTGCATGAATTGCCAAAATTCAGAAGAAATTCAAAATACAAGATGCAAAGCATGACAAATCACCACTTTATACACTTAAAGTCCATGTGGGAATTGATGACATTGGCCCTTACTGTTCTCTAAATTAAATGGTCTCAGCACTGGCAATAATCCTTATTGCTACTTTTTGAAATGGCCGCTTTGTCTCACTCTGAATCAGCGAGTTAGAAATCTAGCGCCGTAGATCCTTCTATGTCATCAATTAATTCATGTATTCCAAAACGAGGCTTCTTGGCTAGGGCATTATCAATCAAACTAAACCGAGGCTAGCTCCCTTTTTGAAACTTACATAAAAGCAGGTCAGGGCTGTAGCATCCATTCTTTCAGTCAAATACTGGATATTGCCTTGCGATAGTTTCATCTATACTGTGATGATAGATTAAAAAGAATACCATTCCAGCAGTAGTAAACAGTAGATAAAATGTCGACCATGGAAAATCTCTACCAACTATGGAAAACTAGGGCAGATGCAGCAGAAATTGTGACTACCTTACAAAGGCCTTGACACAATAAGGTGTGGTTGTAGCAGGGCGTTGTCAGAAGAAGTCACAACGAGGAAGCGATGAAAGGTTTCTTTGTAGATTGGTAAACCAGGGTACAAGATAGCATCTAATGCAACATATCTCAAATATTGGGGGCGCTCCACATGGTGTGCTTTATAGTGAGTGGGAGTGCAAAATATTCCTTTCCCATATAGGGGGCTTTGCAAAAAGAACAGCTGAGTAGCAGTGGCCTATTTCAACCAAAGACGCAGTGCAGTTATGCTAAAATAGACATTACTAAGCTGGAACATAAATCATGTTTCATGTGCTAGTTGCTTCTCTATCCTGGCTGTATCTTGTTTGATTTTAAAGCCGAAGAAATGTTTCCTTACAAGTATGTAAATTGTATATATTAGAAAGAGCTGACAAAAGCACAAGCAGGATGTGCTACTACGTTGAATTTGTTTACAGGATTGCAAAATCAAAGTTGTTTACATGGTTTCAACAATCGATTTCTGATATACCTCGCAGGATTCTAACTTCTAGATAATAGAAACATGATCTCTGTTCTAAATGATTTGCGTATGTTGTACAAGTGCACTAGAGTGCCTTACCATTGATATCTGGTGCCTTACTGTTGTTGCCAAGTGCCATGCAATAAGTCCTGAACGAAATTTGACATTTCTACAATCAATTCTTTCTCCTATTACTTAGAGCAGTATTTGCATATCACAATATATCGAGTTATAATGTAAAGTTTGAGATGCAGCACAGTAGCATCAGTGTGCCTTACGATTCTTATGAGAGCGCATTACTATTTTTATCTGGTGCCTTATCATTGTTGTCTAGCGCCACACAATAAATTTTAAACAATAATGTATATTTCTACAATCACTTCTCCCTCCTATTCTTTAGATTATCTTTTGCAAATCAAAAGATACCGAACATTTGTTTAAGGTTTGAGATATAGAGCGCCTTGCTATTGTTTCACAGCTCCTTACTATTGTTTTCTGGCCCCTTACGAATTTTGCAGAGCACTATAAAACAATACATGACACTTCCAGAATAAAAGTCTGGAGACACAATAGATTTCGATCCTACATAATTAGCCCCTGGTTTTGCAAGGCCAATGCCTACTTCATGCCGATCAAACACAATAGCGGACAATAAGTAGGCAAATATCGCGAAATATTTCAAACAGTAATAGATTCACAATTTTGATTGCCTTACGTAAGATGCAAGGCGGTCTGGATCCGCCTATGGAAACTTCCATTGATTAATGCTAAGTTGTATTTATGTCAAGTGTAATTGAAGACAGAGATGAATTCATCAATTTGGCAGAAGCTCCTAGCACCACTGACAATTGGAGACATACAAAAGCGAATTATGGCATTTCACAGCACAGGACTATTGTAGAAGTGAAGTAGAAGGATGGATGTCTTGGGGAAGTTTTCAAAGCTAAGCCACCAGAACGTCAGAGAATGCCCTTTGGGAATATGTTATGAAAGCTGCTATCCCAGTTGATATCTGTTCCCAGAGCGAAAACTAATCCTTTAAATTGAAAACGAAATGCAATGACTTTGTGCTAACCCCTGCTTATGTTGTTGTATAGTCCAATGCTAGAAGTAGCCTCTCACGCTAGTGCGCCGAAAGAAAGATAGTCTACGCCAGAATTTGCACTGAAATTAGCACCCTGCAAAGAGATTCAATTGCTCTGCAAATGGAGTGGTTTTATCTTTTGGGTAAGAGGGAGTTTTGCATAATGTTCACCCCTGTCACAGAGGTTAATATTAGGTGTGGAAGAACTTCTCTTTTGGAAAAGTGGCATGACAATGTTCATTATTCTAGGAACATGAACCAAAATCTTGTTGCTCTAAACCAGTGTCTGTTTGGAATAACTAGGGGACTCTAGCCTCCAGAATAAGAAAAATACACAACTCATAGGGCTGGCTAACCCCTGAGCTCCAGCTCTACATCCCAAGTGCACTAACAAAAATGTGAAAAATATAGTACTCTCAGAATTGAATTCATTGTACCATGCATGCAAAATTTCCCAGGAGTTTCATCCTTGATTTCTATAGAGAAACGTGATGATGTTGGATTTCTAGGCTATGAAAGGGCTTTCTCGCACTTTCGACATAGTACGATAAAGAATGGTTCCGAACATCTGTAGTAGTTACCTAAAGTTCTGTGACACTTTGCAAATTTTTCATCTGAACATAGCTTTCGTGCCCTCTCCCCCTAGACAATTTTGTTTTTTGGGTGAAGTGTACGCGGTAATGGAAAAATTTTACTTGCAAAATTATGCCAAGTATCTCATAACACGCACATTTCCCAAGGGGGGAGGAGATATATGCATTGCACAATGTTGTAAATGCTGAGAGGACTATGTTTAATCAAAATTTTTTGCCAGTGTCCCAGGGACTTTTTGGTACGTATTTGTGCGTTTTTGAGTACCTCCTCCCCCTTCTGAGCGTAAGTACTTTTTGAATGGCATGGCGCGCGAGATTGCATCATTGACCTCTTTTTGTTTTTGAAGCTAAAAAGTTAGTTGTGTTGTATAAGCTTCCAATCCAGATTGTAATCTTTAACAAAGTTGATCAAGAGTTAATTAACAAAAAAAAGGTACTTAAATGATTACGATTATAGCAATTTTTAAGGATTTCGAACTAGTAGGGAAAATTGTCTAAAGGGCCACAAAAAAAGAATATGTTATGTGACCATGGCATAAGAACGCATAAAGAAAGTAGGCTATATCTATTGCATGTTGACAAATTTAAAATCATTTTTGTTTTACAAAAACAGCTTAATCTTTAGAAAAACAAAGAGAGCTAAAGAGTGCCCTTCTCTTTTTGAAAAAACTTTCTAAGAAAGTCTCCTTGTAACGTTCATCGCACGGATACCTGTTACGTCATTCCTTCATTCTCAATAACTGAAAAACCGTTGGCCGTGGATAGTAAGATGCGTTGCCATTTCCATTTACAAAAACATGCATCACGCCGTTACCTTTTCTCTGCTTCTATGATGCTCTCTTCTCCTTTTTAATATTTTTATCATTTGAGACTGCTCTTTCAGTAGCCATGCTGTGTGGTGTCAGTGTAAGAAATGATACAAGGAATTTTTCTCATGATTCCTTTACTAGCTTGAGTCATATTTAGTAGTTTCAGACTTAGATGCTACCTGAATCTTCCAGAGCTATTTCCTTAATTTCAGAAATTATGCTCCAAGATGCGCAAACATCGCCAGCAAATTCTTCAAGACCTTTATCTCCAAAAGTCTGCGATATCAGATCTCTACTAATAACTATAATTCTTTTGCAGATTTTAATTCTAGCAATTTTTTCAAGTTGATGATTGTTCCATCTTTTTTGATATTCATTCTTTTGTTCAGGAAATTAATGGCAGATTGCACAGTTTCAACCCTTACTGCATCATTTTTCTTCTCATTGATGTTACATACTGGTTATTTGTTTGCCTTAAGCATTCATTTTCTTCTTCACCTAATTATAAATTTTGTAATCTTTCATAATTATGAGAATTTGGATCGCAGCATCTTGTGCCGTTATTATATCTGGCAAAATGAGATCAGACCTCTGAAAAAGCTTTTGAATTTGTTGAAATATTGCACATAAATCATATGTCAGGACTGTCAGCCAGGATTTGTGTGAGCCAGCTTTCCATTTGGTTAAACATCCTTGTGCCATGCCGCGCTCTTTCCTTTCAGAAATGACTGTACCTGATGTAAATTTCTGAAAAAGCTTTTCAACAGCTTCAAGGATTACAGCACTGCATCCAGCAAATTCAATGTGTACTCAGCATATCTCACTTCAATATGTTTTTGAAACTCCACACATATTTTGTTTTCTTTGTGTAGAAGCTTTCTTCTCCTTGGAGATGTTCTGAAAAATGAAGCAAATGGCAAAAAACTTGTGATCTAGATGGACAATTGAGGTACTTCTGCCTGCACTGACTCCAACGCTAAATCTGATTGGTGGCATATGCACCATAGAGGGACAATTTTCCTGCCAACATGATCCCTAACAAGCTCCCACAATCCTGCTTTCTTCCCAGTATTTGCGTTTTTACCATCAATGGTTACTCCAGCCAGGTTTTAAGTATTCACACCAACGTTCCCAAGACATGTGCGAAATGAATCTAGCAACCCTTCTGCTCCTCCATTGTCACTGCTTAAAATTCCAGGAAAGAGAGTTTGGACTGGTATTTCATTGCTTGGTATAAATCTTGCTGTTTCAAACTTTGAATCAATTTGTTGTCTATCAGCACTGCCATTGATTTGAACTGAGTAGCACAGGTGATTCTTTAAATACTTCACTGCCTTCTCCATTGGCAATTTTGCAACAATGCTTCTCATTTCGGCATATGTCACTGGGTCTCTATAATGATATAAGCTTGATTTATCAAATGCTGCAAAATCGGCATTCCATCCGTTCGATTCAAAAATGTTAAGCAAGTTGTTGCTGTGCTCATTAGAAAGTGAGTGTGATGGCCAGCTTCTTGCAATCAGTGTCTCTGCTCTACAGTCATTGTATGCAACTACTGTCAACCTGAGAAGAAACTTGAGTGTATTTTTCTGGCACTTTTCAAAAATTCTTAACGAAGGATGCTCAGAGGACTTATATTCTCACAACTCATCGTGTGTTTTTAATCTTTGAGCTTCTTCGTGTGTCCTTGATATCAAATGATCTAAGACAAATTTCAATCGCTCTTTTCCATCAGCTCAAATCCCTGAGGCCATAGGAAGACCTCAATTTGCAGAAAATTGTGTCACTCGGTTTTCATAGTCGCTAAATACAGATCAAATCAGCAATTGCTGTCGCTTTTACCTTCCATTTCAGTTTTTACTTCAAGACAACTTTCCGATAACGATAAATAGCTAATGCTACGTTTTATAGTTCATCATCTATTTCATTTGGCTTGTTGGCTAGGCATTGCACTAATTCATCAGTAGGTTGACCTGACACAATGTTTTGTAAGATTCTAATTTGCAGCTGAGTATCTAGCTTTCTGAACATGCAAAGCAGTGATTTCTGCCCTTGCGCAGAAGCCGCTGCGTTCCATGCCTTCTTGTCATTCTCAGTTCTTTTTTCATTGCCGCATTTCTGTTTTCTCCTCATAGCTGCTCAACTTCACTTGGAATCGCCAAATCGTAGAAACTTTACGTTATTTCAAAACATTCGGCTTACGCATTTGAGGCTTTGGTTGCGATTATGGGAATGTTATAGCTAGTCACGTATGCATCCCAAAGTAGAAAAGTTCCGTTTTGACTCTCACATCGGAAAATAGACAATGCCATCTTTATAAAATTGTTTTGCCACCTACACACCAGAAAAAGCACCGCTTGTGAATGATTTGCTCAGATTTGTTGACGCAAAATCTATTTGGAGCATTTTGTAACTATGAAATATTAACAATTTGACAAGTTGTCCTGTGGACCCAAACAACTGGGGATTTTTCTGATTTTGCCTGCCATTCCTGGGGAAGGCGTTTGGCTTGCCGGGGAACTTTCCCCATTAGTTTGTATGTTAAAAATTGGCCTCATTACGAAGTTGTGATTTTGGCTTCTTTACTGCAACACTAGTAACCGCTCTAATGTCCCTAATGGATGGGCCCATTATCTATTTATCTCGAGAGAATGTTCCTTTCCCCATTGCTTATTAACACCTCCTTCTATTAAGTTTTACAAATCAATCTATGGTCAGAATAATCAGAAAATTAAATTATCATTTAATAAAACAATTTAGCATCATAAACCACCTTCCCTTTGCACGGTATTTCTATTGAAAAGCTGCTGACATGCATACAACCTTCCATTAGCACCTTCTTGTTGAAATCTGGCCGACATGACTACTTTCTTCTATTATAAATTGGGTGATATGAATGCCCGTTTAATTGCCTCCTCCTTCTATTAGGGACACTAGAGGATTTATCCAAACATTTATTTGTCCGAAATTACAAAAGATTGTTCCTAAATATGCTGGACTATGGCTCGCCAGATGTAGCAATATTCAATCCTTTAAATATACATTCAATAAAGTGAAATATATTCAATGTTTTACTAAAATGTATTCAGTCAAGTCCTAATATATATTAAATTCAATGTTGAAATATGTATACAATCTGATGTTGATATATATTCAATCTGAAGGTAAAATATATTCAATTTAATGATCAATATTTTTATCTCCATTGGTATCAAGCGTACAAAGACATATGTCTGTCAGAAATAGGAAAGGAAGTCCAGCCTTTGCTACGGAAAAAGTTCGGTTCGGTCCAATATTTCCTTATGAGCTACTTTATTATGCATTCATTTTAGTGGCTTCTGTCTATACTCACACGCAATTTACATAGAAAGGGATAACTTCTTAGCATAGAAGGGAGCCCTACTTTTGCCTGATGGAATGCAGCCAGTAGCAAGAAAGTCTATAAAGGGTGGGCAAAGCAATTGGCAACCCTAACTTCAAGCACTGTGGTATGAAACAGGGAAGAGAGAAAATGGAGGGTACACACTCTCTAGCTCTCCAGAAAAACCCCCTTTGTAAAATATGACTAACATTGATGTCTTCTATGGTCTACTTCCTGTAGTTTGAACATATTCTGGAGTTTACATACAGCAGGATTCATCCGCGTTATTGCTACCTTGCAAAAGGGATGCAATTGCCCTACAAATTGCTATCTTTTCTGTTGGGGGATCACACCCCTATACCCTCCGCAGTACGTGCAACCTGCAGCTACATACGAGATAATTTAGATCTGAACCTCAGAGCAATGCATGTAAGATGGCATTTGCAGTCCGGATGCCAATTCTGCATGATTGAATTTAATTCTCACGTTATGAAATGCAAGAGCTGCAAATAGAGGATGATGCTTAAAATCCCTAAAAAAAGTTTTCTTGCTTAGATTTGTAGCACAGCCCACAGATAATTCTATGAAGTAAAGAGAGTTTTCAGCTTTTGAGCTTTCTAGCAACCATACTACGAATGAACATTCCCTGGTCAGGTGCCATACTACCAAGAGTCCATGAGGCAATGTCCTCCTAATGTCTTTCAGAAGACACTAAATTTAGTGTGCAAGATAAATTCCTTTGAATAAACCTTTTCAGCATCTCTCTGCCTCTTTCCTGTGAACGAGGCTCGAGGTGGAAGAGCATTTCGGAAGTCTAATATTGAAATATTGGCATGCGAATGAATCACGGCCCACCCCCCACCAATATTTGTCAGTAGACTGTTTCATCCCACAACGGGCTTTAGCAACAAATAAGATTGAAGCTGTGGTAGTTTAGCTTTGTGTTATCTCAGCTTTCTTAGCTTTTTCACGCTTTCAAGATCTCTAGTTTCTTATGAGTTTATTAGCAGATGGCTTCGAAGTTTCGCTGTTATGCGCATGCATGTTTGCGTAAAGTAAAATAAGCTATGTTTTACACCCAACACGTTCATACATCTTATCCAATAACAAAAGACAGACCATTGAAGATGATCCCAAGTTGCTTGTATAACATGTTATGCATGGATCATAGCAATTTTGATTAACATTTGAACTTTCGACTACCCTTGGTTTCTTGGAAACAGTTTTGAAATATTTTAGCATTTTGAGTAGTTGAACGTTCATTTCTCACAAGCCATTCTTTTATAAGAAAAACAGCGTGTAGTCTCATTCATAACAACTAAAGTTTTTTAAATCAGTGATTCCATATTCTGTTATCTATCAAGAAAAGTCGTAGTGCTATAGTCCAATATGGCTTACTTCTGCTTTCTAAATTAGGTTATTGCTAACAATTTTCCAGGAGGCTTCGCCCCTTGTTCCTCTCTTCCTTCCCTGTTTCATCTACAGTTGAAAGTGTTGTATATCTTTGCAAGTTTTGTTTGTAAAGGTTAACCACAAATTACGGGCACTTTGTAAAAGTTGACACAATCTTATCTATGTCTCAAAAGCAGTAGTTTATGAGTATCCTGCTATACGTTATGCATCTAAAGTTCCATAGCAACCTGTAAGTATTACCATTTTGGACCAAATTCCAAAACTAATGTAGCTTTCGCTTACCCCAGCCGCACTTTCAAAGTCAATGAATGACCCCTGCATTATTTCTTTTATACTCCCCACCCACATAGCACGTATTACATAATGTAAAAACTAAAATAAGCCCCGTTATAAAGAGATATTGTTTCTTGCAAGGCATTATCGACTGCTAGAATGCTAGGCCACTCAAGAGATATCATTTCAAAATTGAACAGAACAACAAATTCTTTGGTGACTTTTACAGGGATCTCATACTACAGAGACAATTATATTTAACGTAGCACCTAATTGGCAAGGCTAAATATATAAGCCCTCTAAACTGAAGCTTTTAATTATTTCCAAATTGTTTACTCAATATAAAATCTAGGGGCATCAAAACCACAAATGTATTGTGAACAGAGATCCTGCTTGTGTTCGTAATTGGCTCCCTAATAAGCGCAGACCCTTTTGCATTGAAATAGAATTAGAAGGTTGGGTCCATGAATTGCATGTGAAGACCTTCACTAGCACCTATCCTTGCTATTTCATATTTCCAAAACAAATAGAAAGAGGACTGAGCGACAGCCCTCCTCACTAGAGTAAGAAGAGTAATGCTTTTTGGAAGTGAGTGGAAGAAGCATTTGGTAGAAGGAAGTGTTACTGCAGGTGCCATACATTTATAGAAGGTTTCAATTATTCTAACTACATAGAGTATCTATGTAAACCCCCTCCCTTCCTATACACTGCAAATTAATTTTACTTTGAGAACTAATTCCAGTAACTACACTTACAAATATTGAAGCCAATGTACTCGCCTTCTTGTCTTAAATAGCCTTGAAGCAAGGATTAGTTTTCAATCGCTAAATGCTTTTTTGACAGCCATTACTGTAAGTTCTGTTTATATGTAAATTGGCTATTTGCCTACCAATAATTCTGGCCCTTGCTAACGTTTATTCCAATGAATTCTTTTTTCAATTAGTTTGCCTCTATGGAAGTTGCTTCTGTTCTACTGAATATAAACTTATTCTCACAACAACGACGGATTTCGAGTGCACAGTCTTTGATTATTCCTTTTGCATTTAATGTCTTGGCATATCCCAGTTAAGCACAGCCCCATAAAGAGTTATCACAATTCTAGCATTTTTGTATTGGTTGCCTAGTAGAATATATCTTGTCCATTTTTGTTTCTGAGAAAAAATTATTTCTGTCCGACACAAAGTTCTTAGCACTATAAAAAGAACAAGCACAATATTACAGGGTTCAGTGACCCACAATGGCCATGACACAAATCTACTTTTCCATGGCACAAATAAAAAATTTTTCACTACACAAATTTGCTTTCTCACATCACAAATCTACATTCCCAAGGCAGAAATCTACTTTCCCAAAGCACAAATCTACACTTGTTCATAGCACAAAGCTACCGTTCCACTGCGAAAGTCTACTTCTCCACTGTGGAAGTCAATATTCCCAAGTTCTGATGACTGAGAAAACAAAACATACAGTTCTTACTACATGTTTCTGTGGTTCGGGTGGATGCCATAGACAGAAGTGTTAGGCACTGTTGGGGGTTCGACACTCCTCAAAATTTTCGCACCATTGGGTAATTTCTGTAATGCTCTCTTTTTCCGTAATTTAAAGTTTATACGACTACTAAGGCTCTGAATCACATATATTTAGCAATAGGTTAAAATGCACTGTTTTCATAAGAATGCCTAATTTTTCGATGAGACTCAATATTCTTAAATCCATTGGATTTTGAGCATAAAATGTTCTTATATTACTTTCAAGTACTAAGAGTGCCACATTGCATGAAAATCAAAACAATAGGTACTCAATCAGAAAACGATGCAAGAGAAAATCGAGGAATAAATCTTATATCAAACAGCAGAAAATTTGTCTGAATGCTGTATCATGATTTGAATACACAAAATCCAATGCCTAAATGATGCTGGAGCTTTGCTGTATTCCGAATTTAGTCTTAGGTTTCAGAATTTTGGAGCTTCAACATTTTCCTATAAACTTTATACCTATAAAGAAGTGTGCGTTGGAGAGCCCAAATTCTATCATGACTTAAAATTTTAATTATTGAAGATATGATATTGCTTTTAGATCAAGTTTTTCTCTATCGATGCAATTCTTCCGCCGGAAGTAAGACGTCAACAAACATATCAATAAATTCCTTTGGTGTTGAAATGAAGATAGAGCCTTGGAACTTAAGATTGATGTTAAAATATTCTTTAAACTTAAAAGAGTTAAGAATATTGAGGCTCAGCGAAAATTAGATAGTCTTATTTAAATGAGAGTGTCTGCAATGTATTCATATCGTTCAGTAAATGTAGTAGGCTAAGAATTGCATCAAGTGAAGGGCTAATCAATTTGTGCGCAGAGATGAAAAATAGACACTGGAGGAATGAAGTCTGTTATGCGATGATGTCGGAGAAAAACTTGGGTGTATTCCATATAGCTCTTACGCAAAAAGTGCACAAGTAGTTCCTCAGGTGTTCATTGACGTAGAAGGTTGTCGTATGCCTGAGGTGCAAAGATAAAATGAACTGTATGCCAATAAATGCTTTGCATTTCGCCAGTATGCCTAAAAGTATGGTTTAGGTTGTATGTACTCCTCCACATCCATGGAAAAGCTAACTCCACTCTTGAGATCTTTGGGCCTAAGTAAATGCATGCACTGTGGGAGAGAAGTGGTGATATCTGAAGTGTAGAAGGGCACATAATTTGCCTATTTAAAAGTAGAATTCTACCCAGGAAAAGGAGATTTGTGCCGTGGAGAAGTAGAATTCTATGGAGGAAATAGAGACTTGTGCCATGCAAAAGTATATTTGTGCATTGGAATAAGGATTTGCACCACGGAAAAAGAAGGTGCCGTCGCTGTTCTGTGTCACCATATCAGAGGTAGCGCTAAACATCTTTTATAATAGGGGCAGTTTTCAAACATCGTACACTGGGTAGGCAGGAAGTTGAATGTCACATCCTTCAATAACAACGGATTTTGATCGCAATTCCCTTTTTTACCGCAAGCAATCAACTATCATACTAATTAAGTAAAAATTCGAGCAGTATAAATGTGAAATGGAAGCGTGATAGGGAGTATTGATATAAAATGATAAGGAATTACTCCGTATAAGAGTTTCCTCACTCCACCCCTTTCATATTCACATCGGTATCAGATTTGCTAGAAGATAGATTAAATAAATTATTGTGGAAATTCCCCGCAATTCTCCCCTCCCTATGGAACCACTACTGGTTCACATCTGTGATTCCTACTGAAGACTGTTGCCTACTGAAGTTATATCAAGGTCTAGCAATACTGTCCTCATCATTATAATGAGCAGCCAGGGTAACAAACAAACCCTGAAAGCCCTGAAAGAGCTTGGACGTCCTTTGCCCCTGAAGCAGACTTCCATGTAAACCTATCTGGCCTTGCAGTACTGCTACGTTTTTGATTTGGGGTGGACTATGTCTCTTCTCAGTAAACTGGCAGGGATTCAGAGGAGTCCATGGATGGACATGCTTTTGGGTTTAGGGGGGGTGTGACACCTTAAATTATTTCTCTCCCTTTAGTAAATCCTGCAACATTTTCGTACCAATTGCTAGAATCTAAAACTTAACATTCGGTAAATTCTCCAATATTTTTGTATGATTTGAAGAATTCTACAATAGATTGTACCCCGTAGTGGCCTGACAGGGGATGGGGCACCTTAGCCACCTAGCAAAGCATTGTGAAAGTGCACTGGGGAAGGAAAAAGAGCACTGAAGCCCATAAACAGTACTATAAATAGCCAGAACCGAAAGGGGAAAGGCACTAAGTAAATGTCAGCTAGAAGAGGAAGTGGAGTTAGGTGTTAGGCCATTTCAAGAGCAGCTGAAAAGGGATTTTATCGTTATATTTCCTCATGTCTCAAGCTATATTTCAATATCACTTGTAACATTCTCAGCCACTGGTATACCGAACTGCAGTGCCAAGTAAATTCACCTTGCAATGTGCTCCATGAAGGAGAGCCTCTGGTCCTGTAACCGATCTTGTATTTGGCAAGACAGATATGGCACACCTTTTTACAATTCTGTTTGGTGCTGAATAACACAAGGAAACCTCTATAAATGCGAAAGCAAATTTACCTGGCTTTTGAAAAGAAATTCAATTCCAAGCATGAATTCCAAAACCTGTCAATGGTGCACTGATACAAAGAGGTACTTTTCACGAAACTTCTGAAGGTGAAGAGGCATCAGCTTAGATAGGGTGTAGTTTACTGAACAACCAAATTCAAAAAGGATTCAGAGGAGGTCAAAATATTTCCCTGACTAGAGATCAATCATGAGCATAATGCTTGTCCTACATACTAACATGGCTTTTTCCGACATTCTAGAGAATGAGACCTCAGAACATGTAAATAACATTAGTATTTGACTTGAATTAGGGTATTTCCTTTTCTTTGTCTGGTACATGACATGTTGTTGGCCATCTCTTCCTAGAAGGAACAGGCCATTGCCACTGTTTGAACCAGTTAGTAAATTTCACAACTTCAACTGCCTGCATCCCCCCTCCACCAATATTTATCTCTAAGTCTGTCTCTGCATGAGAAGAGATTCCTTGCTTCTAGCACTGGCGCTCAGCCTTCAAAGATTAATGATGAAAATAAAGACATTCTGTTCTGCTAAAGGATGTTTTCCGACGTCTTCAGGTGTGGCTCCTCACCAAAATTTTCTGGGGGCAAACCCCCAGACTCCATTTCTCAGTATATTACCTTTGGAAAAAGGGAAGATACATTTTGATTTTTTGGCGGAAATATTTTAGATGTAAAAGCATCAAGCTTTTAGCTGGATTTCTACATCTGTGCAGCTGGTTATATTTTTTGGTGCTCTCTCATTAGGGTTAGGGAAAACAGTATTTTTGCAAACTGGATCATGGAATACAGTGTCAGTTGTACCCATAAAGTCAGGGAAAGTCTGGAACTTATGTCCTTATAAATGTGTATGAGCCCTACATGTGCTGTCTGGCAAGTAGCCTGGCTTTCCAACAACGGAAACAATATTGAAATTAAAGTGCAGAATGCAATGTGGATGAGTAAAACCAAACAATCCCCTGGGAATTTTGCAGAAGTTTCTCCTGAAAATACCTGGAAAAGTATTTTTTTTCTCTGTTGGCCACCCTGTCAACACCTTGATATTATTTTTCCTGCTTCCTTTCTTGAATATATTTTAGCAATGCAAATGCACATCTCACTCTTAAATAATTTGTTCTTGGCTTGCGTACAATGATAATGGATCACATACATGTTAAGCTTAATATCAAACTAAAATAAATAACAATAATGACGATAGAAAACGAAAGAATAAAAGCAAATGCATCAAAGAC
>OLMO02000324.1:658138-730836 GCA_900291935.2 Cassiopea xamachana
AAACTGGAATGTAAGTCAAAGGATTGGCTTCATTGGAAAGAGATTCCTTTTGTGCTTATCTGAAGTCCGTTTTACAGTAGGTCAAGCATTTTCCAGTTACAAGTTTCCGCTTTATAAGAAGAAAGTTTATAAGAAAATGAGGCTCAAATAGTCAAAATCTTAAGAAAATCACGAGGCCCAATTTCAAACATTAACTTTTATTATAGGCCAAAAATCAATATTTTGTCATTATTGCATTCAAAATGTTAAAGCTGAAATTTAAATTCGAGTATACATGATAGACAAAGAAAGTGGGGTCTATTTTAGCCAGTTTATTTCAGAAAAAGTTAAGAAAAATTTAAGAAAATCTCAGGCTCAACTTAGGGAAAAGTTAAGAAAACTGAGGTTCAAGCAAAATAACAGCATAATAATACTATTTTCTTATGAAAGAAACGTGTATCACATCATTGGTTTACCTGATATAATATCTCACATATTGGTAGGAATTAACCCTTTAGTAACATAATTTTTCATAATTTGGATAGAAAAAATCTTTATTTTATGGCATTGAAAAGAAACCGCACCCAAGGCTCTCTCTGAAACATTTGTCAAGAACAATGTAAGATTGACTGTAAGAAACTTTGATCGGAAGATCTGAGCGTCTTCCGTGCAACAAGTGCTACCCTCTGTATCCGCCCCTGCTGAAGTGTACACAGGAATAACATCAGGTGTGCATGCGTGCCCCTGATTACAGGCCTCATTACAGAACACAATTAAAAGAAAGTACCTAAACTGGTTTTACTTTATAAGCCAAAAAGTCATGTAAATAATTGAAATGTACACCTGAAATCATCAAGATCTTCCACAAATGAGAAGTTATAATTTTTTCTCAATGCTTCAATTTACGCATTAGTATAACACTGACAAGCTTGACAAAACGCTATGTCAATCATGCCAATGCTATACTAACTGATTACCCCAAAAGCGCAATATTTGGCTTCAAATTTTAATATACTAATGAATTTTTCAAATGCAAAAGATAGCTACTATTTACCAAGGCCCTCATCCAGTACCTACTTGATACGCAGAAATCTGATCAGCTTCTCATATTCCGAACTTTGGTGGTGAAGGTGGCCACATAGATTTGTTGCTTAATTCTTTTTCACCATATATGCAATGTTATTTGTTGTAGGTTATCTCTCTCGCACAATTTTCATTCGAACAGGTTCTTCGAACGAAGGTCGATTGTCCTTTTTCCATGCATTGGCGCAAGAGTTGCTATGGCAATATTCAAATTACTAACTTGTATGGAAAAGAGGTCAGAAGCAAATAGGCTTCAAGCATTCCAACCTTCAAGTCTTTGGCATACTAAGTAGAAATTGTTAAGGGGGATAATTTGTGGTAATGCAAGAGATGATCTCGGGGCTATATCCCCCTTCAGAAGGTGAAAATGCAACTTAGTTACAGAGTTTTCCATTAAAGGCACCGTGTTATTTGTATTTTCACCCCCTTGTCGGAAGAGTCAACCCCAGTCGGAAAATACCTAGCGCCACCCCTGGAAGTCACTTGGCATCAAGAGTGAGATAGCATAGTGGTTATAACATATGCTTCCTATGTGGAAAGACAATGGCTTGAGTCCGACTCGTAGACCTTGACTCAATGCTCACCAAGCAGCAATTGGGTACCTGGCGTCATAGTACTGGCTTAGGCTTAGGAGGCGGGGATGGGTGCAGAAATCCGTTTCACTCAGGCAATATCTCGCAAAGAACAATAGAAATTGCGGGCAAAATTTTTATAGAATGTTTGAAGACCCCCGCAAATTTGATGTCCTCCTACGCCCATGGTACCTTGTAGCAACACTGGGTAGATAAAGGCAGCAAAGACAGAATCTGGCCACCCTACCTCATATGCTGCGATGGCTCAGGATAAGTGTCCTCTCAAACAAGAACTCATTTAATTTCAGGCGCCAAATTAACGTCTTTCCCCTTAATAATGTTTCAATTTATTTAACCCCCGTACTTTATAAGGCCCCAAGCTTCTTAAGCATAAGGAAATTGACTTTAGTAAGAACACCCAATGTCATTCCAATTCATTGTCATCACTATTCATGCTCAATACTTAAGGTCACTTAAAGCGATTCTGTATATATTTTATGTTTATGCTTGATAACAACTTCCTTTGCTCTTTCCATCATGCTATTATCATTTAAAGCCATTTCTTAAATTCCGAACTCCCTGCGCTCATTGTGAACCCTCCTGGTTTATTAAAGTATATAGTTTTTCCAACCCATTCCCGCTTATTAGAACATCCCAGTTGTTTATTTGGCACTTGACAGTACGTACGTAAGTATACGGGACTACCTTTACCTTAACTTAAAATTGGTAAAATCTATCATTAAGAAAATGACCTTGGTCACAAATGCTGTATTGTGGTGTATTGTACACTTCTGTAAGATTGTGCAAAGTTTCTCTGTTAGAAATGTCTAGCAAATACTTATTACATGTTCTATTGCATGTTTGGTCATTTTCAATGATTATCCATTTATTAAATGTTTGGAATTTTTCTCAATCCAACCATCACCTTATTCCACTCCCATTCTAGAAAACACAATCTGCGTTTTTTCCAAGTGTTTTCGAATTCAAGGGCGTCGAAATGGCTTTCAACGAAAGAGGAGGACCTTGGTCACTAAGGTAAGGGATAAGCTCAAGTAGCAATAATGCAACATATTGTCCTATGAAAGTGGGGGCATAGTGCCCCCGGCCCCAATGTTTTGATGACCCTAACATTTGAAAACTGTTGATACTTCACTATTCAGATAAAATGAGAAATGTTGGCTTTGCTTCAAAATTGATCTACCTCATAGTATCAATATTTAAAACCAATCCAGCCATTCACCTTTAATTTCGATTTTTCAAATTGTTGTCGGTTGGACTTTTGTGGCTTATTGAGTCATATGCTCTATGAAAATATATCAATGCAGCTCCTATAACCTTCCTTATCTAAGTAATCTTTCAGTCCCTGTTAATTATAGATGGAGTGAGTCCATAAATGCCAAAGCTCCCGCGCATTGCTGGAGTCTTCCGCGCTTTTCAATATAAAGCGAAACCATAAAACCAGGGAATAACACTCGCAATACTATTGAAAAGCTTTATACGAACCAATCTCACTGGGATTTTGATGTGTCATGTAATGAGTGAAGCATCAATTAACAACTGTCCATCTGTTCTTTTACGAAAATTAATTTATTAATTTCTGGGGTATGAATGAATAGAGCCCATCAATTACATGAGGGATTTGCTGAAGGACCTTTTAGTTTAAAACGACAAATGTTTTATGGCTACAAAGAAATAATCATTTTCATAGGTCAGCGCTTCCCCATTCGTTTTCACTGCCGCACCCCCTGAGACTGATGAGGGCAATCCCGCACCCCCTTGATTTGAATGAAACACAAAAGGCTAAAAACAATAATGAAAAACGAACATTCGGACAACGTTTCTTGTCGAAAAATGCAGTTTTCTAGAAGTCGTGATTTTTTGTTCAATGGATTTGCTGGCCGGTAGTGACCAGTTATGAAAAAAATATCTGAACTGATATTCTTTGCGACGAAGAAATATATTTATTTTGTCTTTAACGATTGATCCTTGCACCTCCGCGAACCACAGCTCGCACCGCTTCAGGGTGCGAGCACCCCCTATCGGGAAGCGCTGTCTTAAGTGCTTCACTTCAAATTTTTTCTGGTTCGAAATACTTGAACGTCAGAACATAGTTAATGGACGGGCAGAACTTTAGAGACAGGGGCTGACGCTGTTTCACGTTTTAAGGTTGTCATACATGGTCATTCCTATCTCTCTTTTCCTTCACCTAACTACTAAATATGCTCATAGATATTTCATCTAAACTCTTTCCGTTAGGATAAGGGCATAGTTTGCAAACATTTGACCAATTATGACTAACAATCAGGTTTTGCAAAACACTATCACCAATAAAATACTACATCTCCTGCAGCATGATCAATCTGTTCACAGTTTCGTACATGCTGATAGGCGGGGCGTCATGCCCTCAAAAAATATCTTTGCTATATCATTCAAAAGATACTAACATCTTTCATAAGGATGAAATCAATATAAAACAGTCAATGTGCGTTTTCATAAACGAAATGATTATGAGAAAGGTTAAATATTGTTAAGCAGAAAGCATGATTACATACATAATTAATTGCCTTTCCCTTTTCAATTTCTTCAGATGTACAAGAGAGAAACTTAGTTGTTCAAAAACGTTTAGCCTTAAATCAAGTGTGCTGTAATCAACCATATCACTAGAATGCATAAAACAGCATTCGCAAAAACTTAAAAGATCCAAGGTTCCTCAAACTCAGAATTTCAGTTATCTTCCATTGAACCACTTAATGCTTCTATGTAAGTGCAGAAAATTAGCAAATATCTGGTACTAGGGGTGACATACATTCAGGTAGAACCTCACAAGCGAAAGAAGACTGCAATGCAAGCTAGGAGCACTTTCCCCCTGTGCCCTTAGGCTTGTACACCCTAGGGTGGTTGGATGAAGTTCATCAAAAGCAAGAAAATATAAGTAAGTCCCTATTTTCAAAACTCAGATGGCACTGCCCACCAAGGTAAATGCAACATCGTGAATGGGGATCGAGCTCACATGGAAGGGGCAACTGCATTACAATTCGTACTTTTGCTATTCTTCAGGAAAATGCGTTATGCTGTCTCACAAATCTTCCCCGAAATTCTTTGTCTCTGACTTTTACATTGTCTACATTTTACTTAGAACCTGGTTGAAATTAAAAGGGAAGAAGGCAATACGCAACAGCTACAGCATTAATACAATACAACTTAGTGATTACATATGATAACAAAACTATGCGAGATTATGTGTCATGGAATCCAGCAATAACATATAATCACACAGTAGCAGCTAAAAATTTTTAACGAAATGGCCTTTTTACAACACATTCGGTGGCCACTATTGAAGAGACTCTTCCATCAAAGACTCAATACCATTGTAAAGGAATGCTACACATTATTTTAAACATTACAGGGGCCTTAAAAAATACATCTGTCATCATCATAGCGCAGATAAGCATACTGACGATGAAAATGCTCAGGATTTTAAGCATAACAAGAGCTGTAGACTGGCGAACCATACAATAGGCGATAAAAAATTATATTCAGAAAGTGTAGCTATTGTGATCTTGGCCTAATTACTCTCACATTCATTATGAAGGCTAATGTACAACTAGATATTCAGTTCTTTTCTATTTAACCTTCACCTGCCGCATGGCAATTTGATGAAACTTTTTGAAATCAAATTATTCAGTTGTTTAATACTACAAATGGTTCTGTCGATCAGCTGAAGTTGACAAGGTGCAAAGAGACTTTATCTCAATGGAGACAATTTATCTCTCCCTTCCATTGAGTTTTCCATTTCATTGAATGACCTGAATCTCTTGTTCATAGTTCATACTTATACCTATCTTTAGATAGATCTTTCAAGCTATTTCACGTCAATAACTTTCTGCTTCTCCAAATGTGACTTAGTCTACAACATTATCAACAGCATAAAACGTAGCCTCCCATGAATGTTCGCTAGCATAACTTCGGGACATGGGCAAGCTTACTTATGTACGAATACAAATAAAATTTAGCAAAAATTTCCAACGAAGTGGATATAAGCAACGGCTACATTATTTAAAATAATACAAAAAAGCTTAATTATGATAACGAATTTAAATGAAATCTTGTCTCCTTGACTTCACCACGCCTCTAATATTAATGAGCTCTTATGTGATTAGTCAGAACGATGAGACAGTAATACAATGGCACTTTAAACACATTTCACAGCGATTAAGGATTATCCAATCAATAAAAACAATTAATAAAATCACAGACTCCTTGCTATATAACGCCCTTGTCAGAGAAATAATTTTATTGCAATGGTTTGCAAGCAAGAGGTCTTCATAACGAGAATGAAATAATTAGCCTTTGGTCAAAAATATTTCGTGTTACCCAAAGAAATAAAGGGTGAAAAGACAACTATTTAAGTTGTAAACACAATATAAGAATTGTTTTCTTATTTGGATAATGAAGAATCAATGGGCTCCTAACACTAATGTTGTCAAGCACGTGATTCAAGGAACAAGAGCAAATTTATACAATGGTTACATGATATGCAGTTCAAATACGATCCAGCCATAAACTGACTGGCACTACTTATCAAGCATCTCTCCTCTCGATACACAGCATGCTAATGAGAGCTCAGTTAAACTAGTTGTGGGAGAGATCTTGATATAAACTGTGCATTGAAATGCTAGGGCATAACTTCCGTGATACCTAAAGTACTTGAAATTAAATGATACACTCCATAAGTTCACTTCTGATAAAATGATGTTGAGAACGCATTCGCTCTGTAATCACACCAATGAACATATCCAAAAATTACCAGCAAAGTCTGCTTACAATATCAGACTGAATCTTGTAACAATTCCCAGTTTAATAGGCACCCATCTTCCCATAATACTCTTGCGTGATCTTTACAGAGCTGCAGTTAACACCTATAAATGTACCTTAAATGAATGCTTTCTCCTTTTCCAAAATTACAGTGTCTATTCAATGTTCATGACAATAAGTTAAACGTAAAATGAACTAGCAAAAGATAAGCATATACTAGTTTAGCCAAAAGTGTTTGCTTTCATTGGTACCCAATTTTCCACTAGCTCTACAAAACGTGAATAGCTTCATTGAAACATACAATTGTCCAACACTCTCTTCAACTGATATTACATCGACGAGATGAACAGTTCTACAATGAAAATAGAAAATAATGTCAGGCGTAATAACTTGCAGTCCAAGAAATATTATGAAGTTAGAAGATCACACGGAAGGATTGCACTAAAGCAGTACGGATAAACTTATGCATCTGTTTATTGTTGAAGCCGAGTATCAGTAATCTTCCATTACTATAACCTTTCATCAACTCTCTACTTCGTATTTAAGTTGCATCAAAGACGTGTAACGAAAGTCCAAATCAAGAATTTAAAACCAATTAGGACACTTGTAAAGCAAAAATTTTACTGAAGGTGCAAAGAAATAGACACCAAATATTCCCCTGATGGATGAAATAAGGATTGGGACAGATAATGGAATAGAAGTGTGATTTCCTATCCAAATTAAGTCTCCAATTACTTCGTAACTGCTTCAAGGTGAATTTGAGGGTAGAACTGCCGTTCAATCTCGTCTCCAGTTTGGAATTTGAGTTGGCTGCATTAGGTTGGAAAAGCTCGAAGTTACATAGCCCATGTTTTTAAGAAATGAGGAGTTAATAAGGTCTTTGAAGCAAAATAGGATGTGGGTATAAGTAGTGCTAGGGCTGAAATACAGGGCGTGGTGGTACATATTGCCAAAGGCCTGACTATGAGCAACTTTGAAGAAGCATAGGACGCCATGCTCTTCAAATTGCAAGGTGTGAATTTGCTGACATTTAAATGGAGAGCGAATAGTATACAGAAAGGAGTTGGAAGCCTTCTGAAAAATTGTATGGTGTGGTTCCAATTTAGCGCGAAAATGAAAACTTGTGTCAGTCGGTTCAATTGAGATCAAGCAAAAATTCTGAATAAATTATGAATTTAGAATCGCATCTTAATGGAAAAGGAGAAGACAGATCCACTTCAGACTCACTTCACTTTAGCTACATTTAGCCATGCATTTAATTTGTGCTTGATGAAACCAATTTGGGATTTTACTAATAAGCAGTAATTCTATCTCGCCTGCCAGAGCCAGCATTTCTGTTCTTTCAAATTATTTGGAATTTCAGAGCATGTCCTACTCTTATTTAGAGTCAAATTATGTTCTCAAAAGACACGTGGTTGAAAAAAAGAAGAAGGCAATCTCCATCAGCTAGTGTCTATTGCTTGGGCTAATGAAAAAACTCTAAAATAACTAATCTGTAAATGAAGAAGGTTGATGAGTCAATCAAAAGTTTACAAGCAAATATCCTCTGTTTTCATTTCAAATCCTTGTTAAATCAGAAAAGTTTTAAAAGCTATCGATCGGTTTCATGCAGGAGATCCACTTGAAGGCTATTGAAATAAGAAACAAGTTATGTCAATAGCAGTAGTCATTGTTTGCTAATTGGCGCAAACAATATGCCATTTGAATAAGAATCAATGATTCTATCTCGCTTAACAAAGATATCATTCCCTCCTCTTTCAACTGATTTGGAATTTCAGAGTATGTGCTAACGCTACTTGGAATTAAACTTTTGCTTTCAAAAGAAGTTTTCCAAAAGAAACATAGCGGTATCTCTCAACAAGGTTCTATCGCTAAGGCTAATGGTATACTCAAATGTACTTCATAAAGCATCCAACATAAGGGTCTAAGCGTAAGTTGGATATTAAACAAGTTGACCGGGAACTTGCATCTTTTGCTTAACTTATCCCATATTGAAAATAGCGAATCCTACTTAGGCAAAATTAACAGTATCCAAATGGGCAACAGTCAAGACAAATGCTGTAAGAGTAACATACTGATTGCAAAGGAAACTCCACTGTTTACCCCAAGATTAGCAGCTCTACACCACATTGCCTGATCTGCAAGGAAAAAGATATGCAAAATAATTTCTTTTTCAAAAACATATAACAGAAGCAGGACAACATATTATAATTGAGCAATTAGTGGTCGGTTTTTTACATGAAGTTATAACCAATCATGTATCTTATCCATTTTGGTCTTGCTTCTTCATTTCGCCATTTTGAAACTGTGTTAATGTAGGTGAATTCATTTCTTATAGCTTTTGCCCCGGGAAAAAATTTCCATTCATTTAGAACAACGAATTTCTCTGATCCAACTTTGTATCTAAAGTTCTGATTGATGTCTCCGAGCCCTAAGGTGTGACACAAGCGGTTTCAAAGATATCTGCCGTGGAGCATAACTCCCACCTAATGTACTTCCCGACAAGTGCTTCCATCGAACCTCACTTCAATATCAAAGCACAAATAAAGCATTTGCTTTGCGACATTGCAGGTTGGAAAAAATACATGTTTCCCTACACAACGTATAGATGCAAGTGGCTTGATGTAGATAGGTACGACCTACTGCAGATCCAAAATCAGGTGCAAACTGAGAGAGGAGGGAAAGTCAGATGCTAGCTGCGAGCTTAAATTGAAATCAATACAATATATCTAAGGTGTCTTTGTTGTGATACTTACAACCATCACTTGAAACTCAGGCCCAGGATGGTGAAGAAGGGAGTGTGGGAGTGCCATATTTCCAATGGAAAAAGCTTTTTTGGCAATCTTGCCCTTTATCAGCATGTTCTACTATCTATTGGGAGCTTTTGCAAAATTTGAGGCACAACGTGTAGACAGTTTTTGATGACTTGATATGCCCAAAAAAGTATCTCGCATGCTTTCAGCATTATGCAACATTGGAAAGCTTCATCAGTACCTACATCTAACGACTTTTCAATAAATTTCCCAACTCTTCATCTAATGTGCAGGGATGAAATGTGTTTGTGCAGTGGAATAACTATAAATATGCAATGATTAATCTTCTTAAGGAAGAGGACTTCATTTTTTGAAAACCAGAATCTTCTGTTTCAATGCATTTCTTTCTTTGAAGTAGCATGGCTAAAGAAGAAGTGAATTTATTAAGCTTTTGAGCACCGTTATCTTGCAGTTAGACATGGAACCTACATTTTCATGTCTCTTCTGATACAATTGTGGCATAAGAAAGGGCTGTTTTTATATTTATAGCAAATGACAGAATTTTCCATATCTAGGGGGCCCTTCCCCCAATCCCCCTTCCTGCTGTTTAACTTTCAAATTATTTTGCACCAACAGGCTGCCAGTTTATAAAGGCCCTGTGCGAATCACATAAAATCGAATAGAGAGAAGGCATAATAGATTAAAGAGCGTATCACTTTTTAGAAAATACTGTGCATGACAGGGATTTTTATTAACACAGAAGGAATAGGGTACCACCAAAACGGCATGAATTACGAAGAAACTTTCTGAGGTGCTACTATCAAATATGATACGATTTGTGAAACTCATATCGCTGTGTAGCAGCTAATGGAGTGCAAGTCTTCCAGCCTGAATAACATTGAGTGTAAAATATCCAAATTTTCCTGAAAAAATGCTGCTGAGCTCTTGAACGCACAGCTGAGCAAGCTTTCGCTGCCAACATCTTGCAAAATTAGATTTTGTATCACTCTGTATTTGTAGCCTCAAGTTTTGTAAATATTCTAGTTAAAAGTACTGGAATAGGATGAAAATTTGCAGAAAGAGCTTTCTCTAGCCCTTTCAAGCACTAATGAAGCCTGTTTCGTACGTTATGATAGCGCAGAATGCAATTTCCTATATTGAAATTCAACAATCTGGCAAGTTTTGCAATATTATCAGTTTGAACAAAGAAGAAGGTAGTTTACCTTAGAAATTTCCTTTATTTAGAAATTGTAACATTGTTTTCGCTATATACAACAAAACCTAACAAAGTAGAAACAAAAAAGCTTAATAGACTTCGTGCAGATCATAGCGGGAGAGGACTTGCTGGTCATCGAATTCCCACTACAACAGGCACTTGCAAATTTCATAAACCAGAATGCATAATACTTGACACTAAGCTAATAAAATGTACACATTTAACACGTAACAGTTGATGTCTGTATTTGCTGGTACCAAGAATGAGGGGGCTAGCTTTAGAGTATAAAGCCCTTAAAATGCATATTAAAAGTTCTTTCAATAGTTAAGGCGAACAAGTTCAGCGTGGGGCTTAAGTATCACTAATTGTTAGCTGCATGCTACATAGGAAATATATAGCTAAACATATCAAAGTTGGGAAAAGTGCTTGTATATATTTGCAGAATGAATCATAAAAGTTTCCTGGTTTAAGGTACATTCCCTTCCCTGCTCTTGAGTTATAAAGAATCCTTTATATGGACATCAATAGGCTGTGTCTAGGTGTCTTGCAAATCTGTGATTGAGTTTTTGCAGCAATCGTTGTGAACAATGTTGATGGCATGAAAATCACGCATAAATATAGTACTGATGAAGGCTGTGTGGTTGCTATAAATAGTTCCAACCAATCCCATGCCAATGCTACAATCAAAAATGCAATGATTTTCTACCAGTCATGACCAACGCTCTGTATTACTCAAACATATGGTTGGATAGGACATACACTTACGTTAGATATTTCTGTGATAAAGATATGAAATACTCACCAATACCAGAACATTATGATTTAGGAGGTGAAACATCATGTGGGTAGATGGATAAAAGAAAAGCACCAGATTTTACTACACACCAGTTTCAGCTAGAGTCATTAGATTTCTAAGCGTGTTTGAAAAGTGAAAAAATTAAAGACCTTTAAACTCCTTGCTGAACTCGTTCGTCTGAACTATCCAAACAACTTGTAATGGCTTCTAAGCAAAGAACGCTTATAAGTGTAAACTGGTGTCTTCATTGTTCGAATTGATAATATTGGAATATTGTCAAATTTTTGAATGTCAATATTGTAAATTGCCTTCTACAATAGAGACGTGACATTTGAAACAGGCTTCCTTAGTGTTACTCTGACGTCAAAGAGTTAGAAAAAGCCCTTTCTGCAATTTTTCCAATACTTTTAACTGCAATTCTTATTGAGGCTACAATTAACTATTGATACAAATTCTAACTTTGCAGCATCTGCGTAGAAAAAGTTTGTCAAACAATGTACGCCCAATGTCGCACAAGAAGTCTGGTACTGTTGTTAGCACATTGAAATAAGGTTGGGTAGAAGCACTTGTAGGAAAATAGACCTTTTTCCCCTTTACGTCACACACCTGTTGGCGCGCAATGCATCCAGGTAGTTGTATTTAAGGTAAAGCTCATCTGCTAATGTTTACTGTGGTCGCTGCACGTTATTATTTTGTTATCTACGAAGTTTGACACAATCTATGGAAAATTCTACAAGTGATTTTGAACAGCACATCCCTAGTTTTTTTAAAAACTCTTGCCCGGGAACCAGTGCTGAGGGAGTTACAGAAGAAGACTGCTTCTCCAAAAAAAGTCCGGGAAGCCTTACACGGCCTAGCAGACATAGTCTCTCAGAAAACCAGGCGGTTGTAGGTGGAATCACCTGTTGTGTTCCAGGGTGCTTCAGCAACAGTTTGAGAAATCCAGAGCTTTCATTTTATGTGATTCCGAATGGCAAAAGCAAGGAAAAGCAGGAGCTGCGCGAGCGTTGGTTGCATATGATATCACGGCAGAATTTCGACAATCCTGGTCCTGGGCACAGAGTATGCTCATTGCATTTCATTGGAGGTCGAAAGACGTATATGAATAACGTCCCAACAATAGTTCCAAAGAGTAAGGGAAGGAAAAAACAGATGCCTAGGCCCACTTGCAAAGCAAGAAACAGGCCAAGCATTCTTCAAAAGACAATGGCACAAGGTGAAATACTGAACTTGTCAATGCCCACCACATCCCCTGTTCAAAATCAGGAACTGGAGCAGGTGGAAGAGGCTAACGTGGCAGAGAATGAAGAGCCAGGTGTAGGTACTGAGAGAGTGTTAAGAGAGAGAAGTGCCCAACTGGAGCTGGAAGTTAAACGGTTAAAAGAAGCAAATGAAGAGCTTAGCCTGCAAAAGAGCCCCACAGATGGAGACATAAAGGGAAGCAAATTTTCTGTGAATGCACTTAAAAGCAATCCTATACTGTTTAGATACTACACTGGACTGCCAGATTATGAAACATTTAGAATCATTTTGGAATCATTTGGCCCAGCAGTAGATAATTTGGTGTACATTGGTTCAAATACTAATGCCAGTAAAATCACATCAGCTGACTGAAAAGAAAAGAAAAGAACTAAGGCCCAAAAAAGAACCTATCTGCAGAACAGGAATTGTTTTTTGTTCTTGTTCGATTAAGGTTAGGCCTCCTAGAAGGTGACATTGCATACAGAATAGGGATATCAACAGGACACTTTTCAAAGATTTGGATTACATGGCTTGATTTCCTGCACAATAAATTTAGAGCATACCCTATTTGGCCTTCTACGCCTTCAATAATAAAAACAATGCCAACTTGTTTCAAGGAAACATATCCAACGACACGAGTCATCATTGATTGTACAGAGATATATATATATATATATAGAGAAGCCATCATCAGTCAGGTCCCAGAGTGCAACGTATTCCAGTTACAAGCACTACAACACTGCTAAAGGGCTTATTGGAATTACCCCTGCTGGTGCAATTTCTTTTGTATCAGATCTTTATACTGGAAGAACAAGTGACAGAATGGCTGCAAAAGATACTAATCTCTATGATCTATTTGAAAAGGGAGATTCTGTAATGGCAGACAAAGGCTTTGATATAGTAAATGACTTGCCAGAAGGCGTGAGCCTAAATATTCCACCATTTGTCAGTACAAGAGGAAACAGAGACAAGGCAAATTGCTGCAGTTCGCATTCATGTTGAGCAAACTATCTCAAAGATAAAAACATTTAAAATTTTAAGTACTGTTTTCCTTATAAACATGGGGGCTGACCTCAATAAAATTTGGGTCATTTGCTCCTACCTAACTAACTTCTTTCCACCTCTGATCAATGAAAGTTAATTTATAAGCACATAAACTTGAGGGCCTAATAGAGGGAAGGTTGATACAGCTGCAGGGGGCTGAAAATTTCCAAAACCCCCATATATGGAAAGATTGGAAAATTAATTATTGGGGGTGTTAATTAGGCATTATAGAGTAGAAGTACATACTCCTGGGTGCCTTTTCAAAATGTTCTACCCAGGAAACTTTTATTCACCCCCTCCACCTATAAATTTTTTAAGGTAAGATGTGAAAAATTTCATAGGGAATATACTGGCCTGCAAGTAAAAACTATAAGAAACCATTGCATTCTCTGTAACATTTTGGTACAATGTCTGACCCCCCCCCACAATTACCATTTTGGGATTCTTCCAACCCTCCTGATCATTGCAACTATCTTCTATTAGGCACCCAAGAAGACACAAAAATCTGCCACTTCTTTTCAACAGCATGACATTTTAAGCATACAAATCTTAGCTTACCATTTATGACATAACCAGGGGTAAATATATTTAACATTCATACATAATTAGTATTATCCTCAAGACTTGGTACAGTCTAAGTATACGGCATATTGTAAATATAGTTATTTTCATAAAAGGAGATCAATTCAATGTTTTGTAGTACAAACAAATGATTCAATTATGATGCTCTATTGACAGCAGAATTATGAGGCCTTTTAATTAATCTGCACTAGTCTGTAAAGCAAATTGTGGGGTTGCACAGTATGGGTCTCTGCTTCCAGTCACCAATGGCCTTTTTCTTTTCTTGCTTTCCTCAATCTTTTCAAAGACAAGGTCTTCAAATTTAAATGCCTTTGATGAAATGGCATTAGCCCTAGATGGAACATTCCATTTCTGGCCAACTTGAGTGCAAATGAGATCAGGTGGAACTTCCACAGCACCCATGTTTACATAGTCAAGCACTGTGTACAACAATGCAGCAACATGCTTGCAGCAACCTCCCTGACCTGTTTTACAGTTACATTTGACAAAAACTACATCACCAGTGGCTTGATCCAAATGAATATACACATTATACTGGATGTTCTTCATAGAGGCACAAACCTTTGATTTTGCCAAAAACAACACCTGTTTTGCCTTTATATCTGGCTTTACAAACACAGCACGGACGTATCCTTCCTTCCACAATTTGTAGTTTGTCTCTTGTTCTGAAACGCTTTGGGTGCAGACCGGCCTTGGGAAAATATTGAGTTTTTTAGCAAACGATCGTCAATTTTCTCATTGGTAAGACATGGGAGTGATGTGAAGGATTTTGTCCAGCCTGCTGTCTCTATCCTGGCTTTTTCTACGATCTCGTCAGAGGCTTCTCCTTGACCTGGGGTTCCACCAAATTGAAGATCATCTACCGGCCTGAAGGTAACGGTTGCCTGACTGTTTTTGAAGAAGCAATCTTCTTCTGTAGCTACCTCAGCACTGGTTCCCGGGCAAGAGTTTTTAAAAAAACTAGGGATGTGCTGTTCAAAAGCACTTGTAGAATTTTCCATAGATTGTGTCAAACTTCGTAGATAACAAAATAATAACGTGCAGCAACCACAGTAAACATCAGCAGATGAGCTTTACCTTAAATACAACTACCAGGATGCATTGCGCGCCAACAGGTGTGTGACGTAAAAGGGAAAAAGGTCTATTGATTAGGTGTTAGTGAGGCTATACAGCGAAGATCTTTGAAAACGTTCATATCACATCTTACGGCTCGGAGATATCCATCAGAAATATATATATATATATATATATATATATATATATATATATATATATAAAGTTGAAGCTAAAAAATCACTGTTGCAAATAAGCATCAATGCTTTCCTGGGCAAAAGATGTGAGACATGAAATCTCTTACAGCAACCCAGTTTTAACATGGCGAGACGACGAAACCAGGCCAAAATGGAGATAATACAAGAGTGGTTAATAGTTTAATTTAACAATTCCACTGATTGTTTAGTTACAAAAAGGATCTTGCATGCACTCCCAAGTGCTAAATATGAGCAGGGGTACTAATAAACAGGGGGGTTAACAAAAGTCTATAATTTGTTAGCGGGATCCAAGCATAAACGGGAGGTCGGAATTTGAGAGATGGTTTTAAATTATTATAAACCGATGGAAAGAAAAAACAGGTTGTTATAAAGCATAGAGCTAAAATATATACAGAAGCTCTGTATTTTGCCTTGAATATTGAGCGTGGCTAGTACTAACAAAGAAATGGAATGAATTCAGGAGTTGGTAAAAAGCCAATTTCATTAAAATTACTAATAGAGGATCCTAATAAGGTGCCGGGTTTAGACAAAAATCAAAATATTAATAAGCTGGAAGAAGCTGGCACATGAGAGTAGCAAAAGTTTGAAGTTATCAACAAATGGATACATTTGAATAAAAATTACAGTATATACAATAACTCTACTACCTAACAAGTTTAAGCTTCTAACAATGTTCAATTTCTTGACTATTGATAGATGGATGAATGTAACAGAAATTTTGGAAACAGAAACATGAATTGAAAAATTGCAGCGACATTTATCCAAATGACGATGCACTGACAACTTTCCTACTTTTGCATCCTTCAAAGTTTTATGAAAATACATCACACAACTATTATTAAGTAATTAATTGTGTTTATAAAAGTATCATATTTGGTCAACAACGAATATTAGCATCATGAGAGAGAATTTAGTAGTTATCATCAGATAGTCATATGACCAAATTAAAATGCGCTGTAGTGCTTTTAGGGATAATTTAATTCCACATTAAGAACTTTCACAATAATTTAGAAACATAGAGAAACGTTCTCTGAAAAGCTTGCATGGACATTACCTCTTAGGGACATAAGAAGCAATACAAAATTGCCTGAAACATGGAGTGAGAGACACTTTGGCAGGTGTTCTGGATACTAAAATTTGGCAGTTTGTCTTGAGGATAACACACCTAATCAAACAAGAAATCATTGCATGACTGCATGATCAAAATAGGTAAATATTGTGCCAGTCCCCAAACTTAAAAGAATTAGGGTGTCCAACGGCATGCCCCCCTGGAAACTATGAAAGTTTGATTAGATCTTTTGAAGACACTGGAGAAGTGTATATTTCTAATTATTCTTTGAAAAAGTCTACTGAATCTAAAATTTCAGTTCCTCATAGGCAAATAGAAACCGAAAAGAAGCGCTCAACGTTTTAATCAAAACAGATCTAAATATACCAAAGAAGTCTCAGGCTGGCCATGAATTCTTACCTAGGACCTGGGTCTCTCACCCAGCCACACCCCGACAATAACACCCAACAGCAGAACACAGACAGAACTACGAAAATATAGAGTCTCAAATAGACAAAAACCATTACCTAAACATCTTTAGAAGAAAACCTGACATCATATTCGAACTAAAAGATTAGCACTGCGTCGCGAGTCCATCTTTAAAAAATATAGATCTACTGCCGTTGAATAATCAACTGCCAAATAAAGGGGGTCCTAACAAACAGGAGACAAATTCCAAAATGTAATAAAAGTGGGGTCGAAATAACCAGGGCTGGCTGGAGTTTGAGCAAAGGGTTTAATGACTATGAAAGATGGAAAGAAAAAATGGAAGTTATCATAAAGCATAAAACTGAACTGTATGCAAAAGCATGCTAAATTGCTTTGAAAATTGGTCGTATATATTTCTAACAATGAGGGGAGTCCTAATAAGGTGCAGAGGTTAAGAACAAACTCACAAAATTAATAAGCGAGGGACGTTTATCTGGCACCTGAGAGTATGAGCACATTTGAAAAAAAATGTAATCATTACAGCTACTCTCCAAACAAATAATTGTTAGCCTATACGTATATTCCTTTTCTTGACTTTTGATAGATGGATTTTTTGCAAACAAATATATTCATGTGACAACTGTAGGAACATTGATCAAAAAGAAGGTACCACAAACAGCATGAATAGCACGTGATTAGTCTTTATCAGGAACACGTCACTAGTCTGCACTCTTTGAAATATTAACAAATTTCAATTTCAAGCAAATTCGAATGCAATGTAGTGCGTTCGCGAATTCATTGCAATGACTGAAAACGTGAGAAAAAGCCGCCAATGACATAAGCCATGCTCAAATGGAAGCCATGAAAAATTTTACAAAAAATGCTAATAGAAGCCACTGCTTCCACTCGAGAAACTTTGGTATACATCAATATCAGGTCATTATTCTTTGGTGAAATCTGTTCATGAAGCAACTTATGACTAAACTGGGGCTGCAATAGAAGCCCATGAATGCTAAAAACAGATTTCTCATACAAAAACTAATAAACGAACCAGATATTGCATGACTTCGATTCATATAAATGAAATTCTACCACATCAAGAAAAAGCGTCAACATTATTTTGACATACTGAAAGCTTTCTTCGTCCGACACTCATCAGAGTATGGAAACGACGGAAAATGACCTAAAGATAAACCGAAATATATATCCAGATGCAGTTAATGTGTTAGGATGCGTCTAAATGGCCCCATGTGAGACCAATTAGACGCATCCTAACACATTAAATGCATCTGGATATATATTTTGGTTTATCTTTAGGTCATTTTCCGACGTTTTCATACCCTGATGAGTGTCGGACAAAAAAGCTGTTAGTATGTCAAAATAATGTTGCCGCTTCTTCGTGCTGTGGTAAAATTTTGCAGTATCAACAGACTATTTACATAAATGAAATTTTTATTCCATGGAGAAATAGTTTTACAAAATTATAGCTGAAGATGGGTATATTACTCTAAGGTACCAAATAAAATCCTTCCAAATCATTAACTTTCCGATTTGTTCCCACCCCCTGGACCTTATTAGGACCCCCAGATTAATTACAAGGTCAAAAGAAGCGCTTCCGAATATGTTTTAGCTTTACGACAACCTGTGTTTCTTCTTTCCATCGTTTTAAAATAATTTAAAACAATTTCTGAAATCCCTACCCTTACTGTTGTTTCAAGTCGAGGTTTATTAAATTTCTAAATATTTCCCACCCTCTGCTCACGAGGACCCCCAAATTATTTGGCACTTGAGAGTAGTAATTTCTAGGCTATGTTTGAGCCCTTCAAAACTTATTCAGACCTCTCATTTATAAATTCTAGCAAAAGACATATTTTGCATATTAGAAGCAATTTATGAAGATGCTATTGCATTCTATTTGTGGTCCAAAGAAGACTACCCAAACGTACTTCAAAACTTATTAATTGATCTGTGTAAAAAAATGCCCGTGTTTTGGAAGATTTTTAAATTTTCATTGCAATTATTTCTTAAGACTTAGTTCCCTATCCTAATAGTAGAAAATGCTATACTGGCATTTCCTACTTTGAGAATTTCATCCCATTAGGTGGCCCTCTCAAACTAACCATCAAATTAGATCCCTGTCCGAAACAAATTCTTCCCCCCTCTGATACGTTGGTACTTTGTGCAGTAAATATCTTCGAGTGCATACTTTGCTTTCAGCACCAGAAGCAAATGTTTGATTCCATCAAATATTATGGATTGATCATGAATGTTCATGTCAGAAAGTTTAACCAAAAGTAAAATGCAAGTTCAATTTATAAATACAACTTTGAACATACTAAATTGTATTTAATTAACACTTCCTCAATAACGGGAGAGGTACAAATATCCAATGTACGATGAAGAGTGATCCAAAGGCATTCATCAACGGTTTGAAACTCCAATAATATTCAGTAAGAAGGCTCTATTTTTCTCAATATTAGTCTGTGGGACCACTTTTGTCAAAAGTAGGCAAACAAAAAACAATCGCATCGTACGAATATAAATTCTCACTCCAATTGTGATTAATGTCCTCTAGTTGATCCCACCGAGTCTTACTATTTCCATCCCTCACCAGGGATGGTGCCATTGGGTAGGAAGATGGGGGGCTGTAGCCCCCCAAATTTTTGCTGGTCCCCACCGGCATCTAAATTTCAATGCATCGACTACACTTCATACCATCTGGGACAATTTCCTTACTCTTTCTAGAGGGCAATAGGATAGGCATTGTCTGCAAAGATTTGTGGACAATACTCACTGTCCACTTTGATAGCTCTAGCCCCTCCCAGCAATTTTTTCTGGCGCCATCACTGTCCCTCACAGTGATATCAACAAGCATCACACAACTACTGTTAATCAATTTTGTTCATACGATTACCATATTTTGTTAAAAATGAACAGTAGGCATTGTACTGCATTCAGGAAGCAGTATAAAATTGGCTCACACATGGAGTGAAGGGTACCTTGATAGGTGTTCTGGAAAATAAAAATTTGGCCATTGTTCTTGGGGATAACACACATATTGAAACAAGAAATCATCCGACATGATGGAAATAAGTTGATATTGCGCCAGGCCATGAAACCATGAAATATAAATTAGATCTTCTGAGATCGTCGGAAAAGTGAGAACAGTCTCCCTAGGCAAATAAAAACCGAAAGCAAGGCTCAAAATTTTAGTCAAAGACTCAAACTTCCCGTAAAAGTAATTCATTGGGGATGAGGTCTCTCACCCACCAGAGCCCTAAAACTCTTGCCCCAAAGGAGAATACAGACCAAGTTTAGTTACGATCAAAATAGAGTTTCAACTAGACTAAGCATAGTTGCTAAACTTCTTTAGAAGAAAACCTGACATCATGTTTGAACTAAAAAATAAACAAAGTTTCATAAAATATTCTTTCAAAAACTTCAATCTGCTGCAGTTGAGTACAACCTATCAAGTTACGAACGGTTGCTTCTTCCTCTTTCGTTTTCAAGAAATAACTCTCTCATGAGCAGATGCATTCTGAGGCTATGATGTGAAGATTGTTGGAGTTGTGAAATCTTAAAAAGGGCTACCAAGTTACATGAAAAGGGGAACCTTGCACGAGTGGTTGTTTGGAAAGTGGGTTACGCGCCCCTTTGCTTCTGTCTCTTACGCCAATGTTTCCAACTAACTCTATCCCATAGCAAAGGCACCAAGTAATCAGTTAAGCATGAAATCATAGAAAAAATAAATGAAAAGCAATAATTGTAGAGGAAGATAAAAAAATTTTTGAGCAGTTCTCTCCCAGTAGTACAATAGCATATATTCACTTAAAAGAAATTAAGATTAAGTGAGTAACGAGGGTCATTTGTGCCTGCTGTTACAGGGGAAGCACAAAGAAGATCTTTCATTGATGATCTTTCCTTAGATTTTATATCATACAACAGGACAAACAACTGGTGATTGCAACAAGATTCGTCAGATTGTGCTTAGAAGAGGAGCAGCTGCTTAACATATGTGAAAAAGAATAGCTTGTACCAACAATGTTGTCAGAAATTAATTGATGTCACTCCTAAAAGCAACATACTATTTATAGCTGACTGAAGACAATACACTATTAATAAGAGTAAGGTTACTGTGTTTTGTTAGGTTACTATACAGCAATAACATAACTGAAAGTCACTTATCTTGGCAAAATATGGAGGAATCTTGATGATTTCTGACACCACATGTATTATTTGATAATACAGCAAAGACCGATATTATACAAATTCTCTTACAGCTTGAAAGGCCAATTATGTGTCACACTCCATGTTACACACACTACACATGTCAATTTCAACAAAATTGAAGCAGGAAAACCTTGACGATAAAGCAGGGATTTTGTCAAAAATACAAATTCACAATTGACCATTTGAAATGTACAATCACATGAAGACGTCACAAAAGTTCTTCTCCAGCTGAAGGAATATGAAGACAACTAGAACCCAGGACACATAGTTCGCGCCAATCTCATAATCACGACATCACTGCAAATCTTAAAGTCGCGAGTAATCTTTCTTCGCTTCAAGTCATTAGAAAGAACTTTTAATAAAAGGTAGTAAAGGTCATTCAGCTCGCATGAATAAGTGAAATGTCTATTACAAAGAAATGTACGCATGAATAAGAAATGAATTTAGCTTCACAGTGTTCATACGTACGCAAGACATTTTATGGCAATGAATTCACTTCAAACTTGTAGCTCAACTGTGCAGCTTTTGGAAACAGTGAAGTAAGCAAATGTCTACAGGTGTATTTGGTATGAGAATGAATATGGAGGAGAAAATTACATTCCTCCTAACTTAACGTGAAAGTATTGGAAGCAGCGACAACTTGGCGCGTAAAGCAAGTACGCAGATTTTTGGAAACCCTTCAGCCGTATGGAACTGTACTGGAATCTTATGAGAATAGCATGTTATAAATTTACTCAACCGTACTGTAATATTTGTATTGTGGACGTTATTTACTGGAGTATTACAACAATAGCGGACAAATTACAATGACAATCGGCATGGATATTTATTACATAGCTGAGAACTATCTTTTATGATTGTACATCAATTAATTGTATTGTATTCCAAATGGATAAAGCTATTGCTGCTGTAAATGAATTTAATGGATAAAATCAACATGCAAGTCATGTCATGGAAGGGTAAGAAATGATTGTCTTAACTTATTCTGTAGTAGAGGCAGTGATAATGTTATGGAAGCAATGATATTATTAGCGTTTGAAAGTGGCCAGGCTGGAAAGTTTGTGTAATGTGCGAGGAACATGTTTTTCCCGTCCAATTTTCATGCTTGGAAAAACCACCCTCACAGTGCCTTCGCATATTTACTGTAATATTTTTACAGTATATGTTTGAAATTTGGGCATTTGATTGGCCATTGACTGCATTGCAATTTGCTTGCAAGAAAACGATCTTCAGCACGCATTACATATTTTCCAGTCTGGAGCAGTGGCACAACCAAAAAGCTTGGGTCTCTTTAAGGACTTTTGCAAAGAGATTATCAATACTATAGTGCTATGCAAATTACTATCAAAATCAAATTTATCGACAAGTATCGTAAGGAACTTTCCTTGTAATCATATGAAAGTTAAATTCATGGCCTCAGAGGCTATGGGGGGCTATAGGAGGTGTGCTCATCCTAGCTTGTTTTGGTTGTGCCATTGTCTGTTGACAGCATCCACTTCTCAATTGCCATTTAAAAGTCTATCTCAAATAGAATGCACGCCCATTGGGGGAGTGCTAAGCAATGCTAAAGCAGCGCATATGAAAGTATAGAACAAGCACATTAATGCAACTTATAGACACTAATTCCATTTATAGTGGACGTAAGAAGTGGCGGAGGGCACCTATTAGTTTTTCCTTCCATGGAAATGCTTTGCAAAAAGTAGCTTATTGGAAAACACTGCTATGAATACAATTAGTTTAACTTGATAACTTATAAATATTTTAAGAACTAAGGAAAACCACTGATGGATATCACTGTGCGGTAGCTGATTCTGCTCCAAATACTTAACACACTATTTATAGATGTAGGACCTATGTGGGTGCAAGGGGAATGTTCCCCTCACAACTTCAAATGTCTAACTCAAGTGTCCCCTCTCAGTTTACAAATCTGCTCCATTATACTCAAAGGGTTTCCTTAAAAGCATCAACCCCCAATTATTGAATGATTCATGTCTCCATGTCAATGAGCAAGGGTCTTTCTGGCTATCGCAAAGACTGAATATCCATTTCAGCTAAAACCTTCAGTAATTTGCAATGTTCAATTAATATTATAAACTATGTCAATACCCCCACAAGCTACAATGTAAATAAACTATAAAACCATAATATCAAACAACATATTAACTTGTCTTTCATAGACAGACAACTGATCTTCATCTACTCAAATTCCCACCTTTCTAGCTATGGATGGTTACAGTATAAAAATACTTAGTAACTCATACAAAACTAAATCTTCACTATTTTGTTTGTTTTGTTATTGGTACAATCAAGCAACTTCAAATTAGGACTATCCATAACACATAGTATCAGAAATGTCAATAAGCCCACGAATCACAATTGAAAAACAATGAAATTCTTAACCATTGAGTGTAAAAATTAATGTTTTTTCATAAACTGTGTACATGTTAACCAAACATGCTTTTAAACTGCATGTGAGAAATGTTTGAACTTCATTGTCAACTAAGTTAGCAAATTACTTCACATATTTGCATATATTTATAAACTGGAATTTTTACTAATTAATAAATTTTTCCTAACCTTCATTTGCATTTTTTCACTCATCCTTTGAGTGCATCCACTTATGTCCAATTGCCTCAATGCCAAAATTCCATTGTTCTTTTCTTTTGCATTTTGAATGGCATCAACTAATTCTCCCCACCATGAATGTTCAATGTTCTTGATGTCCCATAATGTAAAAGTATTAACTGATGACTCCAATGCCCAATTGCATACATTAATGAAGCTGTATTTATTCAACTTACATCTGACTATCCCTAACCAATTCAATTGATGATCCTTTATTGCCATAGTATTTTCCATAATTCCATCATCAATGAATTCGCAATTCCAAATTGCGACGTCTTTCCATTTTGCAACTGCATTGACTTCACTTCGAATGCGAAATGAGTTAATTTTAATTTTCATTCCATTCAATTCGATTCTTACAACATTCGGCAAATACTTAACGCAAGTCAATGATTTTACGTCATCAACAAAAACCCACTTACCAAGAACATTTTCGAATGACTCTTTACGGTCTTCTTCATTACATTTCAATGCACTTGTTAAATGGCCACATAATTCACTCACCTTTCTCATGCTCCCCTCGTCTAATATATCCATCTCATAATGTAATGTTTTGACAGTTGAAATGATAAAATTCTTGTTGCTTACATCTTTATTTATAAAACACATAATAATGTCAATTGATAGCTTGAATAAATGTCTGAATTGTTGTTGTTGTTCATACCCTTCCAGTTCATAACTAATACATTGACTCACTAATTCCAAAACCTTGGGCAAGAACTGCTCCACATTAATTGCTTTTAATTCCTCATCATTTCCAAACATGTCTTTAATAATTCCATCATACTTATAGCCACCAATCAGCTGACAGCTAAAAATCACTACTTGATAGAATTCAGTCTTTAAATTGTGTTCAATAATTTCCATCCGGTATTTCCTGCGACTAATATGGATAGCAGAGAGGAACTCCATCATTGTTAAATGTTTAAACTGATATTTCTTCATACGGCAATCTGAAATATCAGCAAAGAGCCCCTCAAGGAACTCTGTCCCCTTGCCACACTTCATTAGTCGTGACTTAACATCTCCTTCAAAAATGATTTTGTTTTCACTTAGTAGCTGATGACATATTTCACAAAGTACCCATAAGTCACTTGAATATTCCTCAAACATTTCACAGCACATTTTTCGACTTGGCCCATCTTTCTCAACATGTTCTTTCAAAAGTAAATATAGAACCCAAACATATAATTCTGCAGTGTTTTTGACAGTTTGCACATCTGACAAAAGTGTAACACAGCACATTGAATTTAGAAAAGCTGGGATAGATAATATTTTGACATGTTCTTTAGAGGAATGTATTGCTTTATCTATTTTCTCGAAATCTTCCTTGCAAGAGGCAAATTTTTTGACATAATCTTGTATCTGGTCGTCACTTAGCCCCTGAATTTCACACCTGTACAGGCCTCCTATGTCTTTACCATTTCTTTCAAGTTTACCTTCAACATGGGGTCTCCCTGTAAGTATAATTTTTGCCTGGGCATATTTGGCATGCTTAACATCCAACAGTTGCCAAATCACGGAGTCTTTGCTGTTAATTCCGTCCAACTCGTCAATTCCATCAATAATAAGGAGTGTTGATACCCCACCCCGCAAGTCATACCCAAATTTCGTTTTCAGAAATTCACTGAATAGTTCGTGCCTTTTCAGAGCAGCTCCTTCATTTGCTACAAAGTAGTTGATGTCTCTACATTCCATCATAATACACAATTTCAACTGAGTGTAAATTTTGTCATTGGCCCACAAAAATGCTAGCTGTTTTGTTAGAACCGTCTTACCTAGTCCAGCCACACCGCAAACAAGAACAACTCGCTCATCATGATTGAGTAATTCTTTTAATTCAATGTCTTTACCTGCCATACCCTTGAGAAGCTCAAAATGTTGTCTTGTTTCATCTCTGAATGTTGGAGGCGCAGGCCTGGTTTCACTTATCTTTACCTTCACAGCAAAGTCTTGGACCTTTACTGCTTTCATGACAATTCTGCCATTTCTATCTACTTTGTTGATGCTGTGTTTTTGGTACTGGATTTTGTACCTCTCCTTTAACTCATCTTAGAGAAAAATAAGGCAATATTAGAAGATTTTTCAGGGAAATCTGAAGGAAGCATCAGAAGTGAAAATTGATGGTAAGCATGATGATGATTACGATGATGATGATGATGATCATGATCATGATGATGATGCTCATGGTGATGATGATGACAATGTGGATTGTTATGCTGATAGTGATGGTTATGATGATGATAATTGTGGTGGTGATGATTATGATGACATGGATGTTAGTGTTTATTATTATAATGATGATGACACCATAGTTCTCTTGAGGGTAGCCCAAACCAGTTCCTATTTTAACATTATATTCCAACACCACATATTCTGAAAAAGAGGAAGAGGGGATTAGAAGTTTATCCCCAGAAACAATGTTGAAAAGGCACACTTTCAGTTTGTAGCAAACTGCTGCTCAATCCTCTACTCTTAGAAACCTAATGATGGGAGAGCAAAATGTAAATGTTTCAAAATTTCACCACCCATTTTCAATTAGTAAGATCCACATGTATCAACATTGTGTAGAAATTCCAACTCTACAAATTTGCCGGCATTCCATCCCAAATAAGCATTTCCGAGTTCTAAACAAAAAATATGAATGAAATGCAGTGGCTCTATGAAGAGACAAACTAGTATACACTTGTAGACATGTTGAAAAATAGGCTGTTATAGACATTGAATTGCCTTTTACTACTTGAAAGAAGATTAATAACTGTTAACCTAATTCATTTCTTAGCACAACATATATGCTACAACAATCTCTGCCAAAAGTACTTGGAACACCAATTAATTAATGCATAATTTCTGATAAAAATGATTTTCTTATCCATGTCAAGTGATGGAAATCCCCTTCCCCCAAAAAACAATCTTGGATTAAGTGCTTATTTGTCAGAGAAGGGTCTGCATGCATAGCGGCTTTTTCTGTACCTTTCAACACTGTATTTAACAACATTGTTTTGAGGGGGAGAGGGGGAGACTACTAAATGAGCAGCAGAAATAACGCAAGTGTTCCAAGACTTTTGGCAGAGATTGTCTGAAAAAGATTTTTAAAACAGTAGGGTTTTGAGAATCAAACTTTAGGAAACTGGGGTTTTTGATAGCGCTGAGTTTAATGACAGCAATGAAAATTACAGGTATTGAGTGGAAAAGTGGTAATTGGAGGGGGAGGGAGGTACACTTCTGCTCCAAGTAGCTTATTGATGAATGTCTACGTATGTGCGTTGAATTTCCGAAGATTTTCATAACAATGGAATTGAATGCCTCAGGAAGAAATACCATATTGCTTTTTAAGTTGCAAGACATTTTTGGAAATAATCTTAATTCAGTTCCAGTTGATATATTAGGAAGATCGCTAGAATCTATTAGAAAACGTCACACCATTAATCGAATATATTAATCGAACAAAGAGTGATGGCAACAGGAAAAGGCGTGAGAACCGTTATTTAGGGCTGCCCAGAGACTTCTGAGACACTAGTGTACAGAGAAAGATATGGCCACTTCCTAGCAAAGTGAACTGAAAAAAATGTTAAGTCTGTAGTTTAGCGCTGGAGAATCTGCTGTTGGTTGTAGTTTATGAGACCTCTAGACCTTGAACCAATGAGGCCCAAGACAATAAGACCATGGGGCGGGCTTTTCCCCCCTTTGCTTTCCCATCTCGGCAACTCTGGGTACATGCAAATATAAAACTTGAATATGAATCTTCTCTAGCAAGTATTAAGCTACTTTTAGTACGAAATGCTATGAAATTCCATATCATTGAATTGAATTTAATTGTCAAGGCATGAAGATGTTGCAACGAGTAACCATGACGGTTTACCATTGCATTATTGTTTATAAAAAGACAAGGAAATACTCTTCATCTCTATAACTTTTCACAAAGGGGTGCGTGAAAGCATACTACAAGCTTACTTAAGTACAACCAAATCTGGTGTAGGTCTTTTGAGAAAGGCAGAGAAGTTTCACGGTTAACCATTTTTCAAGAAATGAATTCCATTCTATTGATATTGATATGCGGAAAATGGTAAACCGTGCTATTTATCGCTTTTACTAAACTATGAGTAAAGCAATATACATTTCTCTTTTTCTCAACGCAGAACAAAGCCTTGTACCACTTTTAGCAAAGTTACTGTCTTGAATGCTTGTATGTAATAGAAGGGGGGAAGGGAGAACAGAATGGTAAACCGTTGTTTCACTGGGCCCTGTTACCATTACACAAGCATTGCTGGTTGTCGTTGCTATGGATTAACAATGATAATTCAAAAGTCAACAGGAAGTTAGCAAGACAATTACCACACAGGTTCACTGCCTTTTGTTCCTGCAAACTAAATTGGTGTTGGAAATGAAAGAATCGCCGTCGTACATGCATCATGCCAGTTTCACGATCCTCTAGTACAGAGCTCTTTACAAATGATATGGGTGTTTTCGAGGTGGAAAACACCGGGGTTCGCGGTAAAATTCAATAGCTTACTGTAGTTCCTTTTGGCGCACCAACTTGCACGGCAAGCCCTTCTAGTAGTAGTAGCATTTCACTCCACAGAAGTATGAGGGGTGACCAACTGAGGTAATTTAGAAAAGTGACTTCCGTGTCTTCAATCTCAAGCCATTCATACAACCAACAAGCTGGAGAAAGGAATACGATAACCATGGCCCTCAATGGATCGGGAATAAATGTTTATCCACAGATTGCAGGGGCAATAATTTATGCATTACGACCCTTGCCTCAACCTAATGCCAGTAGTGCAATAACGGCATCTGAAGAAAGTACCCTCTCAATTCACTTTTCTGCAAAATCTCCAGAGCGCATTCTAGCCACTCGTCGTTGTAATTTTACAGGCTATTAAACAGCCTAATTCAAATAAAATTATCTTCCTTCTATATGTAGACTAGAACATGACACACAATAGCAGGAGGCATGACTTTAAATATAAATAAGTTCTCTCATAGAGTTCATTATGATGACGTCATAAGAATGAATTTTTGGAACTTTTATATTATGACTGCATGGAGTGAGAGAGCACCATAAAATAGACATGTTTTGCCAATTTTGAATGAATATTGTCTAAATAAATGGAATACGACCAATTGACGATCGAAAACGTGCCATAAAGACCACTCTGTATTCTCCTTCTGGTTGTAAACGCTTAGAACCAGACTCAAAATACAGTCATTGGAGAGGAACTATGTCAGCATTCAATTGCATATATCTCGGAAATCATTTTTCAGATCGCGCCGAAATTTTCCGAGTGCAGCTATTTCTAAGTGCTTTCTCGGAATTTAAAGCCAAAATCAAAATATTCTAAGCATAGAATTTTCGTGACGTCACACTGCTGAATTCTATTGGGAAATAGAAGATCTAGTATATATAGATCGGCCTACCCGCTATTCTATGAGATTTATAACGCTAAAAGTATCACCAATGAATTCAGCGTCCTAGAAAACCCTATATTCCATACATGCATCACAGTGGTGTGGTGTCGAATTCCATACCTACCTCAGACAATCTCTGCCAAAAGTACTTGGAACGCCAATTAATTAATGCGTAATTTCTGATAAAAATGATTTTCTTATCCATGTCGAGTGATGGAAATCCCCTTCCCCCCAAAAACAATGTTGGATTAAGTGTTTATTTGTCAGAGAAGGGTCTGCATGCATAGCGGCTTTTTCTGTACCTTTCAACACTGTATTTAACAACATTGTTTTGAGGGAGAGAGGGGGAGACTACTACATGAGCAGCAGAAATAACGCAAGTGTTCCAAGACTTTTGGCAGAGATTGTAGCTACAATTACTTACTGTGGGTCACTGACTGCTCTACATTCTGTTGTTGTTGTTGTTGCCATATTCTTAATGGGTTTCGTCGTCCTATAAGGAAACAAAGTTTATGGTTAGCAGCTGTATTCGATATTTCACCCTACACAATTAATCATGACATGGCGGGTGGATTTCATTTAATTGATCACACTTTTGACTAATATCTGCGAATTTCTAATCGACATCAGTAGGGGCTGTTCAAACAAGTTTCAAGGGGAAAGGGACTGAATTTGCTGGGTATTTGCATTCGACAAATGCTAAGGAATATTTGTCAATTTATTATGTTTTTCATAAGAAAAAGTTGTAGAAGAAAACTGAGGCTCAAGCAAAAAAGTGATTCTCTTATTAAAAGGTTGTGTATTTATCCTTTGGTGCACTACTATTGTCGAGAATTTTCCGACTCGATGGCACCTGGGGGTACTTTGCCCCCTTACTTCCTTAATATCCCCTACTACGTTACATTATTGCACAACCATGTGCTTGCAACGTCCAATGAGTGACAAATGCTATCTTTTATTGCACAGCAACATGCCTAAAGCTGCTCCTCCTCTTAAACAATCCTTTGACTCTTGAATACATTCTGCTTCAAATGCCTCTAATTTCTAATTTACACTTGCTATAGCTCATATAGTATCGATAGACCTCCCTATATCAGTGTCATTGTAGGCCCTCAAGATTTAAAGGAATGCCTAGGCCGTATGTATCTCNTCACGGAGTCATTGCTGTGAATTCCATCCAACTCATCAATTCCATCGATAATAAGGAGTGTTGATACCCCACCCCCCAAGTCATACTCAAATTTCGTTTTCAGAAATTCACTGAATAGTTCGTGCCTTTTCAGAGCAGCTCCTTCATTTGCTACAAAGTGGTTGATGTCTCTGCATTCCATTATAATACACAATTTAAATTGAGTGTAAATTTTGTTATTTGCCCACAAAAATGCTAGCTGTTTTGTTAAAACTGTCTTACCTAGTCCAGCCACACCAAAAACAAGAACAACTCGCTCATCATGATTGAGTAATTCTTTTAATTCAATGTCTTTACCTGCCATACCCTTGAGATGCTCAAAATGTTGTCTTGTTTCATATCTGAATGTTGGAGGCGCGGGCCTGGTTTCACTTATCTTTAACTTCACAGCAAAGTCTTGGACCTTTACCGCTTTCATGACAATTCTGCCATTTTTATCTACTTTGTTGATGCTGTGTTTTTGGTACTGGATTTTGTACCTCTCCTTTAATTCATCTTAGAGATAAATAAGGCAATATTAGAAGATTTGTCAGGGAAATCTGAAGGAAGCATCAGAAATGAAAATTGATGGTAAGCATGATGATGATTACGATGATGATGATGATGATCATCATGATCATAATGATGATGATGATGATGATCATGATGATGATGATGAGTGATGATGAGTGATGATGATGATGATGATGATGATGATGATGATGATGATGGTGATGATGATGATGATGATGATGATGATCATGATCATGATGATGATCATGATAACAATGATGAAGCTGATGTGGATGGTTATGCTGATAGTGATGGTTATGATGATGATGATTGTGGTGGTGATGATTATGATGACATGGATGTTAGTGTTTATTATTATGATCATGATGACACCATAGTTCTTTTGAGGGTAGCCCAAACCAGTTCCTATTTTAACATTATATTCCAACACCACGTATTCTGGAAAAGTGGAAGAGGGGATTAGAAGTTTATCCCCAGAAACAATGTTGAAAAGGCACACTTTCAGTTTGTAGCAAACTGCTGCTCAATCCTCTACTCTTGGAAACCTAATGACGGGAGAGCAAAATGCAAATGTTTCAAAATTTCACCACCCATTTCCAATTAGTAAGATCCACATGTATCAACATTGTGTATAAATTCCAACTCTACAAATTTGCTAACATCCCATCCCAAATAAGCATTTCCAAGTTCTGAAAAAAAATGAATAAAATACAGTGGATCTATGAAGAGACAAACTTGTATACACTTGTAGACATGTTGAAAAATAGGCTGTTATAGACATTGATATGCATTTTACTACTTGAAAGAAGATTAATAACTGTTAACCTAATTTCATTTCTTAGCATAACATATATGTTATAATTTTGAACTGTGTATGTTCTCATACTGTTTATTGAGTTCTACTTCCCATCTATTATCAACCCCACCCAATACTACACTGATAATAGAGAAAGATGCCAAAATTCCAATTGTAAACACACCCCAAGCTATGCTTTGGCAACAAAATGCCAGAACCTCTCCCTAGTATACCCCCATGGTACTAGGTGCCCAAGAATATTTACTCGTCATTGAGTCCATGATTTTCTAAACTATTGTATAGCTCCTACTCGTAAGACATTGTCATCAAGTGTTCTCTTCATATATCCTGCCTGTCTAATGTTGTGCATGTGGATTGCTAACATAGAGCAGTGGCCAAATCAAAGAACAGTCAGTGCTAATATCAAAAAGATTACTTTATCTGGAAATAGAAGAAGTTTCAGTTGATTAGAATCTCGCTCGAAAAGAAATCTAAATTATTGACTTTTTTTCTTTGTGGTCTAAAGCAGAAGGCAAGCTACCCAAAAATGTCTTTAGCTTTAGCAATAAATGCTTAATTAATACATCTATAGATTTTACTGCAGCAGATGTTTTTCTCAGGAGGAGACCTCAATGTATTTGGACTAACGAGATTGGTTCCTTCCCCTTTGGTGTAGGAAAGCAGAAGTGAAGGAGGAGTGGCGGGCAGAGGAACCCAAGCCCCAAGTTGGGCAGATGTCCGTTTCCCTCGTACACATTTCCTGAATGAATAATAGAACATTCAGGCCAAAGGATTACAGAAAGTTTACAGCCCCCTAAATGTGATGTCCTTGCAAAACAGTTTCGCCACAATGCATCACATGGACCTTTTATTAAGCTAAACTGTAGAGTATTCTGATTGTCTAGATATAAGTCTTCTCTAGTTGAATGTCTTGTTTCGTATGAATTAATTGAAGGATTTGATGACAAATTTTTATGAAAAAAATCGGTGCTAGTTTATTTAGTGTTTCAAAGAAAAGTTATATGTATGGGATTACTAGCAACTTTAAGGGCTTGAAAAGGGCATTGTGTGACACAGTGAAATTTGATATAAAATTATTTTGACACTAGAGAAGAATTCATCTCCGGAACCATTCCACAAAATCAAACTGTTACTTTTGCTTTGGACCTGAGTCACTTATCCTTTGTTTGGGCGTGTAGGACATACATAAATGGAGGGTGCTATACTTGGCAACAAAGCTCAGCATTAAGTTTTATAACTCAATCACTGCAATCCACAAAATCTGCAAAGCTATATGTAGATCTGCCTGGCTATCTTTCTCCTTGCACAATTATTGGGAAAAGTCTTTGCCTTGATTTCCATCTCTCTACAGCTGACAAATTCATTTATATCATAGAAGTATCTGTGGGATGTTCTAAAAATCTACACAATAATGCTCATCTTAAGAATTTTAAGTATCATCTTTTACTTGAAGGTCATGCAATTGATCAAAATAAAATAAAGTTATTGACCTCTACATTAGCTATCTTGGCATATTTGATAATTCTTCTGATTCATTTGTTGACAATTTTTATTGAAAGAGGCATTGAACATCTTGATGTTAGGTTCATTATCTCTATGTTATCCGCAGAACCTACTATACCTTATTTATGAGAAGCAATGCAAGGTGCAACCAGGAGCTCCTACCTTTTTAATGTCTTTGATGCATTTGCTTTTATTCTTTCGTTTTCTATCGTCATTATTGTTATTTATTTTAGCTTGATATTAAGCTTAACATGTATATGACCATTATCATTGTACGCAAGCCAAGAACAAATTATTTAAGAGTGAGATGTGCATTTGTATTGCTAAAATACAGTCAAGAAAGGAAGCAGGAAAATATTATCAAGGTGTTGACACGGTGGCCAACAGCAAAAAGAAATACTTTTCTAGTGATTTTCAGGGGATTTTCTGCCAAATTTCCAGGGCTTTCAGGGGATTTTTTGGTGTTACTCATCCACATTGCATTCTGCACTTTAATTTCAATATTGTTTCCCTTGTTGGAAAGCCAGGCTACTTGCCAGATAGCACATGTAAGGTTCATACACATTTATAAGGACATTAGTTCCAGACTTTCCCTGACTTTATGGGTAAAACTGACACTGTCTTCCATGATCCAGTTTGCAAAAATACTATGTTTTCCCTAACCCTAATGAGAGAGCACCAAAAAAATATAACCAGCTACACAGATGTAGAAATCCAGCTAAAAGCTTAATGCTTTTACATGTAAAATATTTCCGCCAAAAAATCAAAATGTATCTTCCCTTTTTCCAAAGGTAATATACTGAGAAATGGAGTCTGGGGGCTTGCCCCCAGAAAATTCTGGTGAGGAGCCGCACCTGAAGACGTCGGAAAACCTCCTTTAGCAGAACAGACTGTCTTTTATTTTCATCATAAAAACCTTTGAAGGCTGAGCGCCAGTGCTAGAAGCAAGGAATTTCATCTCATGCAGAGACAGACTTAGAGATAAATATTGGTGGAGGGGGGATGCAGGCAGTTGAAGTTTTGAAATTTAATAACTGGTTTAAACAGTGATAATGGCCTGTTCCATTTACGAAGGGATGGCCACCAACATGTCATGTACCAGACAAAGAAAAGGAAATACCCTAATTGAAGTTAAATACTAATGTTATTTAAATGTTCTGAGGTCACATTCTCTAGAATGTTGGAAAAAGCCATGTTAGTATGTAGGACAAGCATTATGCTCATGATTGATCTCTAGTCAGGGAAATAGTTTGACCTCCTCTGAATCCTTTTTGAATTTGGTTGTTCAGTACACTACACCCTATCTAAGCTGATGCCTCTTCACCTTCAGAAGTTTCGTGAAAAGTACCTCTTTGTATCCGTGCACCATTGACAGGTTTTGGAATTCATGCTTGGATTTGAACTTATTTTCAAAAAGCCAGGTAAATTTGCTTTTGCATTTATAGAGGTTTCCTTGTGTTATTCAGCAACAAACAGAATTGTAAAAAGGTTTGCCATATCTGTCTTGCCAAATACAAGATCGGTTACAGGACCAGAGGCTCTCCTTCAGGGAGCACATTGGATGGTGAATTGACTTAGCATTGCAGTTCGGTATACCAGTGGCTGAGAATGTTACAAGTGATGTTAAAATATAGCTTGAGACATGAGTAAATATAACGATGAAATTCCTTTTCAGCTGCTCTTGAAATGGCCTAACACCTAACTCCACTTCCTCGTCTAGCTGACATTTACTTAGTGCCCTTCCCCTTTCGGTTCTGGCTATTTATAGTACTGTTTCTGGGCCTCAGCGCTCTTTTTCCTTCCCCAGTGCACTTTCACAATGCTTTGCTAGGTGGCCAAGGTGTCCCACCCCCTGTCATGCCGCTACTGGGTACAAAATATTGTAGACTTTGTCGAATCATACAAAAATCTTGGAGAATTTACTGGATGGTAAGTTTTAGATTCTACCAAATAGTAGGAAAATATTGCAGGATTTGCTAAAGGGAAAGAAATCATTGGGGGTGTCGCACCCCCTAAACCCACCAGTATATCCGTCCATGGTCTCCTCTGAATCCCTACCAGTTAACAGAGAAGAGACAGTCCAACCCAAATCAAACAAGTAGCAGTACTGCAAGGCAAACTATTTTTTAGAAGGAAGTCTGCTTCAGAACATAATCTTTCAGGGGTGGGTTGTAATTTCAGGGATTTCCAAGGCTGTTTTCCAGGGGCAAAGAAAGTCCAGGGTCTTCCAGGGTTTTCAGGGGTTGTTGGCTACCCTGGTTGCTCGTTATAATGATGAGGACAGTATTGCTAGACCTTGATGTAACTTCAGTAGGCAACAGTCTTCAGAAGGAATCACAGATGTGAACCAGTAGTGGTTCCATAGGGAGGGAGAATTGCGGGGAATTTCCACAAAAATTTATTTAATCTAGCCTCTAGCACATCTGATATCGATGTGAAAATGAAAGGGGTGGAGTGAGGAAACTCTTATACTGAGTAGTTCCTTATCACTTTATATCAATACTCCGTATCACACTTCCATTACACATTTATACTGCTCGAATTTTTACTTAATTAGTATGATAGTTGATTGCTTGCGGTAAAAAAGGAATTGATAACTGCCCCTATTGTAAAAGATGTTTAGCGCTACCTCTGATACGGTGACACAGAACAGCGACGGCACCTTCTTTTCCGTGGTGCAAATCCTTATTCCAATGCACAAATATACTTATACATGGCACAAGTCTCTATTTCCACCATAGAGTTCTACTTCTCCACGGCACAAATCTCCTTTTCCTGGGTAGAATTCTACTTTTAAATAGGCAAATTATGTGCCCTTCTACACTTTTCTCCCACAGTGCATGCATTTACTTAGGCCCAAAGATCTCAGGAGTGGAGTTAGCTTTTCCATGGATGTGGAGGAGTACATATAACCTAAACCATACCTTTAGGCATAATGGTGAAATGCAAAGCATTTATCGGCATACAGTTCTTTTGATCTTTGCACCTCAGGTGTACGACAACCTTCTACGTCAGTGAACACCTGAGGAACTACTTGTGCATTTTTTGCGTAAGGTCTATATGGAATACACCCAAGTGTTTCCCCGACATCATCGCATAACAGAGTTCATTCCTCCAGTGTCTATTTTTCATCGCTGTGCACAAATTCATTAGCCCTTCATTTGATGCAATTCTTAGCCTACTACATTCACTGAACGATATGAAAACATTGCACACACTCTCATTTAAACAAGACTACCTAATTTTAGTTGAGCCTCAATATTCGTAATTCTTTTAATTGTAAAGAATATTCTTAAAATCACTCTTAAGTTCCAAAGTTCTATCTTCATTTCAACACCAAAGGAATTTATTGATATGTTTGTTGACGACTTACTTCTGGCGGAAGCATTGCATCGATGGAGAAAAACTTGATCTAAAAGCAATATCATATCTTCAATACTTAAAATTTTAAGTCATGATAGAATTTGGGCTCTCCAACGCACACGTCTTTATAGGTATAACGTTTATAGGACAATGTTGAAGCTCGAAAGTGCTTAAATTTAAGACTATATTCGGAATACAGCAAGGCTCCAGCATCATTTAGGCATTGAATTCTTGTGTATTCAAATCATGATACAGCATTCAGACAAATGTTCTGCTGTTTGATATAAATTTTATTCCTCTATTTTCTCTTGCATCGTTTTCTGATTGAGTACCTATTTTTTTGATTTTCATGCAATGTGCCACTCTTAGTACTTGAAAGTAATATAAGAACATTTTATTCTCACAATCCAATGGATTTAAGAATATTGAGTCTCATCGAAAAATTAGGCATTCTTACGAAAAACAGTGCATTTTTACCTATTGCTAAATATATGTGATTCAGAGCCTTAGTAGTCGTATAAACTTTAAATTACGGAAAAAGAGAGCATTACAGAAATTACCCAATGGTGCGAAAATTTTAAGGAGTGTCGAACCCCCAACAGTGCCTAACACTTCTGTCTATGGCATCCACCCTAACCACAGAAACATGTAGTAAGAACTGTATGTTTTGTTTTTTCAGTCATCGGAACTTGGAAATGTTGACTTCCACAATGGAGAAGTAGACGTTCGCAGTGGAAAGGTAGATTTGTGCTGTGAACAAGTGTAGATTTGTGCTTTGGGAAAGTAGATTTCTGCCTTGGGAAAGTAGATTTGTGATGTGAGAAAGCAAATTTGTGCCGTGAAAAATTTTTGATTTGTGCCATGGAACAGTAGATTTGTGTCATGGCCATTGTGGGTCACTGAACCCTGTAATATTGTGCTTGTTCTTTTTATAGTGCTAAGAACTTTGTGTCGGACAGAAATAATTTTTTCTCAGAAACAAAAATGGACAAGATATATTCTACTAGGCAACCAATACGAAAATGCTAGAATTGTGATGACTCTTTATGGGGCTGTGTGTAACTGGGATATGCCAAGACATTAAATGCAAAAGGAATAATCAATGACTGTGCACTCGAAATCCGTCGTTGTTGTAAGAATTTGTTTATATTCAGTAGAACAGAAGCAAATTCCATCAAGGCAAACTAATTGAAAAAAGAAGTCATTGGGATAAAAGTTAGCAAGGACGAGAATTAGTTGTAGGGAAATAGCCAATTTACATATAAACAGAACTTACAGTAATGGCTGTCAAAATAGTAGTTAGCGATTGAAAACTTATCCTTGCTTCAAGGCTGTTTAAGACAAGAAGGCGAGTATATTGGCTTCAATATTTGTTTGTGTAGTTGCTGGAAGTAGTTCTAGAAGTAAAATTAATTTGCAGTGTATAGGAAGGGAGGGGGTTTACATAGATACTCTATGTAGTTAAAATAATTAAAACCTTCTATAAATGCATGGCACCTGCAGTAACACTTCCTCCTACCGAATGCTTCTTCCACTCACTTCCAAAAAGCATTACTCTTCTTACTCTAGTGAGGAGGGCTGTCGCTCAGTCCCCTTTCTATTTGTTTTGGAAATATGAAATAGCAAGTATAGGTGCTATTGAAGGTCTTCACATGCAATTCATGGACCCAACCTTCTAATTCTATTTCAATGCAAAAAGGTCTGCGCTTATTACGAACACAATCAGGATCTCTGTTCACAATACATTTGTGGCTTGATGCCCCTAGATTCTATATTGAGTAACAGCAATTTGGAAATAGTTAAAAGCTTCAGTTTAGAGGGCTTATATGTTTAGCCTTGCCAAATAGGTGCTAAGTTAAATATAATTTTCTCTGTAGTATGAGATCCCTGTAAAAGTCACCAAAGACTCCGTTGTTCTGTTCAATTTTGAAATGATATCTCTTGAGTGGCCTAGCATTCTAGCAGTCGATTATGCCTTGCAAGAAACAATATCTCTTTATAACGGGGCTTATTTTAGTTTTTACATTATGTAATACGTGTTATGTGGGTGGGGAGTATAAAAGAAATAATGCAGGGGTCATGCATTGACTTTGAAAGTGGGGCTGGGGTAAGCGAAAGCTACATTAGTTTTGGAATTTGGTCCAAAATGGTAATACTTTACAGATTGCTATGGAACTTTAGATGCATAACGTACAGCAGGATATTCAAAAACTACTGCTTTTGAGACTTAGCTAAGATTGTGTCAACTTTTACAAAGTGCCCGTAATTTTTGGTTAACCTTTACAAACAAAGCTTGCAAAGATATACAACACTTTCAAGTGTAGATGAAACAGGGAAGGAAGAGAAGGAGCAAGGGGCGAAGCCTCCTGGAAAATTGTTAGCAATAACCTAATTTAGAAAGCAGAAGAAAGCCATATTGGACTATAGCGCTACGACTTTTCTTGATAGATAACAGCATATGGAATCACTGATTTGAAAAACTTTAGTTGTTATGAATGAGACTACACGCTGTTTTTCTTATAAAGGAATGGCTTGTGAGAAATGAACGTTCAACTACTCAAAATGCTAAAATATTTCAAAACTGTTTCCAAGAAGCCAAGGGTAGTCGAAAGTTCAAATGTTATTCAAAATTACTATGATCCATGCATAAAATGTTATACAAGCAACTTGGGATCATCTTCAATGGTATGTCTTTTGTTATTGGATAAGATTTATAAACGTGTTGGGTGTAAAACATAGCTTGTTTTACTTTAGGCAAATATGCATATGCATAACTGCAGAAATTCAAACTATCTACTAAGACATTCATAAGAAACTAGAGATATTGAAAGCGTGAAAAAGCTATGAAAGCTGAGATAACACAAAGCCAAACTAACACAGCTTCAATCTTATTTAGTGCTAAAGCCTGTTGTGGGATGAAATATTCTACTAAAGAACATGGGGGGGGTGGGCCGTGATTCCTTCGCATACCAATATTTCAATATTAGACTTCCGCAATGCTCTTCCACCTCGAGCCTCGTTCACAAGAAAGAGGCAGAGAGATAGTGAAAAGGTGTATTCAAAGTAATATATCTTTCATACTAAATTTAGCTTTTTCTGAAAGAAACTAGGAGGACATTGCCTCACAAACTCTTGGTGGTATTGCACCTGACCACAAAATGTTTATTCGCAGTATGGTAGCTAGAAGGCACAAAGCTGACAACTCCCTTGACATCATAAAATTATCTGTGGGCTGTGTTCAGTGCTTCCACTTGTAAGGAAATTTCCTTTTTTAAGGAAATTTCACCCTCCAGAAGGAAATCAGAAGGAAATCGAATTTAGAAGGAAAAAGAAGGAAATTCTAGTAAAATATAAGGAATATTAAGGAAATTCGAAAATTTGCTACAAAAAGGAGAAAAATATAATTTTGAGTTGTTTTTGTCAACAACTGCCCGCTCGAATTGTAAAATCTAGCTTCCAGAATGAAGGCAAATGCAACAGATGAGGAGGCCCGCGAACTAAAAAAGGCTTACTTGCAAGATCTGTAGATCGCCTTGAAACAATTACATTGACATTAAAAACAATTATTATTGCTCTGATTTCCTCTGTTGTTTATTGTATGTTCTTATATTTTTAATATCTCGTTTAATTGTTTTGTTGAAAAAAATGCAATAAAATCAGCTTTTTTGTTTTGCTCATCAATATTCAAACATATTTAATTTCTTCTTGTTTCTGCGTCAAGCTCAAATCAAAATACTTAAACAGCAGCATAGCATAGTTTACATAAATTATCATTTAAAACTATTTTACGATATGCACAAAACACTGAGAGCTGTTTACGCGTCATTTTAGGGCCATTTTAACTAACTTTAGGATAACCTTGTTGGCCCACGGTGGAAGGAAATTGGAAGGAAATTTAGAAATTTTGGGAAGGAAATTTAAGGAAATAATGTCAAAGCTGGAAGGAAATTTTATTTTTCAAAGTGGAAGCACTGGCTGTGTTACAAATCCAAGCAATAAAACTCTTTGTAAGGATGTTAAGTATTATCCTCTAATTGCAGTTCTTGCATTTCATAAAATGAAAGTGAAATACCATCATGCAGAATGCGAATCCGGACTGCAAATGCCTTCTTACATGCATTGCTCTGAGGTTCAGATTTTAATTATCTCGTATGTAGCTGCAGGTTGCACATACTGCAGAGGGTATGGGGGTGTGACCCCCCAACAGAAAAGAGAGCAATTTGTAGGGCAATTGCATCCCCTTTGCAAGGTAGCAATGATGCGGATGAATTCTTCTGTATATAAACTCCAGAGCATGTTCATACCACAGCAAAAAGACTATAGAAGACACCAATTATATTCATATTATGCAAAGGGGAGTTTTATGGAAATCTAGAGAGTGTGTACTCCCCATTTTTTCTCTTTCCTGTTTCATACCACAGTGCTTGAAGTTAGGGTTTCCAATAGCTATGCCCTCCCTTCATAGACTTTCTTGCTACTGGCCTGCTTTCCATCAGGCCAAAGTAGGGCTCCCTCCAATCCCAAGAAGTTATCGCTTTCTATTTAAATTCTGTGTGAGTATGGACAGAAGCCACTAAAATGAATGCACGTTTTCTCATAAGGAAGTGGCTCATAAAGAAGTAGTACCTGCTTGCTCTAAAAGTTAAGACAGCTCAGTACTGGATATTTAAGCCTAAGAAAATTTGTAAGAGTGCATTTTATGAGTTAGTTGAAATTGCTTGTTATTATCAGATTAAAAATGACTTTTAAAATGATCCTCCATTTGGCGTATTCTATGATTATTATTCGTGTACTAAAGGCTGAATTTTTTCAGTAGCAAAGACCGAACTTCCTCTCCTATTTCTGACAGCCACGTGTCTTTGTAAGCTTGTTACCATGGAGATAAAAATATTGATCATTAAATCGAATATCTTTTACCTTCAGATTGAATATATATCAACATCAGATTGTATACATATTTCAACATTGAATTTAATATATATTAGGACTTGATTGAATACATTTTTGTAAAACATTGAATATATTTCACTTTATTGAATGTATATTTAAAGGATTGAATATTGCTACATCTGGCGAGCCATAGTCCAGCATATTAAGGAACAATCTTTTGTAATTTCGGACAAATAAATGTTTGGATAAATCCTCTAGTGTCCCTACTGGAAGGAGGAGGCAATTAAACGGGTATTCATATCACCCAATATTTAATAGAAGAAGGTAGTCATGTCAGCTAGATTTCAACAAGAAGGTGCTAATGGAAGGGTGTATGCATGGTGGAAGCTTTTCAATGGAAAAAGAGTGCAAAGAGACGGTCGTTCATGATGCTAAATTGCTTTATTAAATGGTAATTTAATTTTCTGATTGTTCTGACCATAGATTGAACTGTAAACTTTAATAGAATGGGATGTTAATAAGCAATGGGGGAAGGAAAATTCTCCCGAACCAGTGTGTGTAGTGTCCCAATCCATTAGGGACATTAGAGCACTTACCAGTCTTTTCCATAAAGAAGCCAAAATCACCAATTAGTAATGAGGCCATTTTTTAACATACAAACTATAGAGCGGTTGCAATAAAATTTCGCTAGCCTCGATATGATTAGTGCCGCCATCTTGACGGTCAACTCGGCTTTGTTGAAAACGTAAACATGGCCACTAGGTATCACACACTTCCTCTGTAGAACTGTCAGCGAGAACTTGATATTTATTGAAAAGTGATGCTATGAAGGAAGATCCATACTTGCTGAAAAATTCGGACCTAAATGAGTACTTGAATGATTTGCCAAGCATTGATTATACAGACATTGTCGACTATCTTATGTTCTCAAAAAGTCACATGACAGCAAAGGAGATACAAGCGAGAATTCAATGTAAGCATACTATAAATGTTTGAGTGGATGGGTTCTGGAAACGGCAATTAAACATTATGAAGAGAATGGTCTTGTGAAAGGAACGGTAAGTCAAACATTTTCATTTCTTGTGCCACATTTTCTTATAACATAAGCTCAAATAGACCACTATTTAGTAGTCGAATGAGTTGGTTCAGCTTCTTTTAGTGCTTCCTGGCATATTGATTTTAAAATTTTTCCACACAGTATTTAAATTTATTAAGATATACCACTTAAAGCCTATTCTTCAGGCTATTCTTAACTGCTGTTTCTACTGACAGGTTAGACATTCTCAGTCATGCTAACAAAACACCACAGAAGCCTTGGATTTTGTTTAAAGCAGATGGTGAAATAGAAACTGCCCATTGCACCTGCATGGCTGGCCTTGGTGAAGCTTGTTATCATGTTTTATCTCTCCCGTTTTATTCAGAGGCATTTTATTATACAAGAGAAGCTACGTCTTGTACAGAAGAACAATGCAGATGGCTACTACCAAAAGCTTTAAAAGAGGTGCCCTACTTACCTGTTGTAGAGATAGATTTTAAAGGGGCAACATGAAAGATGAAAGATCTCAGATGTAGCACTGAAGATGGAGACTGTAATAGGCCTACAAAGAGGATGAAGACTCTAGAGCCTGCACACATTGAGAATGATCAGAGGCAGAAGGGATTCCTTAGCAAATTAAGCTTGTGTGGCACAAGACCAGCATTTTTGGCAATTAATGAGCCTTATAGTGAAAGCTTCATTTGGGTCCATTAAGAACCTCTTTCTTCAAAATTTGTACTCTCAAATGCAGGATGATCACTTGACATCATCCTCAAAAATGTGAAGAAATTACTTTACCAGTCCTTTCCTATGAGCAGCTACAGAAGATCCAATGTGAGACAGCCAAGCAAGCTCATTAAAATTTATGGTTTAAGCTTAGGTCTGGTAGAATTGCTGTACCCAAATTTAAATAAGCTTGCAGAACAGATGCCAATAACCCAAGCAGGAGCCTAATCAAAAGCATTTGCTATCCAACAGAAAGCAAGTTCACAATTAGTGCTGTATCTTGGGGCTTAGAAAAGGAAAGCATTGCAGTGGCAGACTACATAAAGAAAATGGAAGGAACCCACAAGGAATTTCATTTCTGTAAAATAGGGCTGATGTTGAATAGCCAATGGCCATTCCTGGAGGCTTCTCCAGATGGTTTGATATTATGCAAGTGCAATGGGCAAGGTGTTCTAGAGATTAAGTGTCCATATAGTTGCAGAGATATTCCAATAAGTGAATATGCTTGTAAACAAAATTCTATGCTTTCACCTGCTCAAAGCACATATGCACTAAAACAAAAACATCAGTACTACTATCAAGTACAATGTCAACTTTTTATATCTGGTACACAGTATGCTCATTTCCTGGTATGGACACAAAATGAAACCCATAATGAGACTATTCTTTCAGATAAATCATTCTTTGAGATGAATGCATTAAAATCAGAAAACTGTTTTAAGTTATGCATCTTACCAAAAATGCTTGCTAAACACTAGACAAGAAAACAAATAAGGACATACAGATATTAGATTGCAGATTATTTCTGGTATGTTATTATCAATTTCTTTTTACAAGAGAATAACTTCAGTATCATGCTAATTTGATTTGACACTTCATTTCATAGCAAAAGTTTATGAATGTAATAAGCAACAGGAACTTTATAGAATTTGATATGCACTACAAGTGGAATGTGGAAATTAGTAAAATGGAACAACAGAATCACAAATATTTGTTAGAGCACAGCACACTTTTGCAACTTTATCAATCTGAGGAGTGGAGTTATCACTATATAATGTTTCAATTGGAAGAATACCACCCAAGATTTGATATTTCTGCCATACTAATCCAAGAATTCTCTCAACATGAAACCACACATTTGCAAGTCTTTGAGTTTCTTCAACTTCAAGAGATTATAACTGTGTTTTCCTTTTGGTATAAGCTGGTGTTTCTTGTTTGGCACCCTTTAATGCTACACTTTCAATGATGTTAAAGCCCCTATCTGCCAAAAAAATATCACCTGGAAGGAGTCTATTTAAAATGTGACAATTTTCTGTCAAATAGTTACCACCTGTGCGACCACCCAAGCCTTAGATATGAAAGAAATGGCCCCTTGTGGACAAATACCTATCAAAAATTTTATAGTATTGTGGTGCTTATAATTGTTTCAAGTAGATGCACGGACCAAAAAATCTCCTGGACGCTCAATAAATACCTCAAAGCAATCGATCATAACTGCAACTTTGTGACCATAAACTTGGACAAAATCAGTAGGCATATTTTTCTGGAGTTCCTCTCTGTTAGGCCACTAATCAGAAATTTAAGCACTATCACTATAACGTCAATCCAATTATCAAAAGTTCTTGAAGCAGTTGACTTTGATATATTACAGCTGTAGGCAAATTCCTGGAATGGCAGGTTTAATTGTAGTCTCATCATAGTAAGCCAAAACTCTTGAAAGGAGGTTAAACAATTTCGGTGTGTGTGACACTGATTCTGAGAGAAAGGAGAATAATGAAATAAACATCAAATAGTTGGCAAGACCAGCCAAAAACAAAACCATTTCTTTATCTTGTTCCAATCTAGCAATATCAATTGGTATCATGGAGATGATCTTCTCTTTAAGACTTTTGTTTTCATTTTCTAATGCTAGCAATTTCTGCTCAATGCCACCCCTTGAAAGTTCCTTTTGAACTTCCGTTGATATAAATGCTGCTGAAGAGCTAATCTTCTCGTCATGATTTTCCAACTCATCGGAAGTAGAAGGCGCAATGACGTTTAAACAGTATTGATGTACTACAGAGGTATGCTGGCATAATCCTTAGATCTGTGAAGAAGGGCGCTTTTCTGATCGCTCTTTCCGCCTTTCCCAACGTGAAGAACTCTCCTCCTTTATATTTGAGTGGCCTAAACGCAAGGTTTGGGCCCAATCTGGATGAAACTTTTGGAAAAGAGCAGCAGGCTTACCTGTAATAAAGTGATTAGACCATACCCAAACAAGCTTTTCCCCGGCTAGATCAGCGCGCCGTATATTGCTTAACCACTTACTTCTTCGTTCAGCTGAATATGCTTTCGTTTCCTCGTCCAAGTGTGTTCTTATTTTTGGTAGACGGTGAAAAAAGCGATCTTCTTCGCGATCAGATCGATTGGAACATCCAAATGCACTACAACAGTGCACCATCTTGGATGAAAGAGCACCGTCATGATGGCGGATATAAGACTACACTAACCCGTTACTAAGCAACAGAGTTTTATTGCAACCGCTCTAATAGGGAAATTTCTCTAACAGTCCAAATGCCTTCCCCAGTAATGAAAGGCAAAATCAGAAAAGTTCTCCAGTTGTTTGGGTCCACAGGACACCTTGTCAAGTTGTAAAGATTTCTTAGTTATAAAATACTCTAAATAGATTTTTTGTGTCAACAAATCTGAGCAAATTATTCACAAGGGGTGCTTCTTCAGGTGTGTAAGTGGCAAAACAATGTTTATAAAGGTGGAATTGTCAAATTTCCGGTGTGAAGGTCAAAGCGGAAATGGTCTGCTTTCAGGTGTATACGTGACTAGCTATAAAATTCCCGTAATCATATAAAAAGCTTCAACTGCGTAAATCGAATGTTTTGAAAAAACTTAAAGTTTCTACGATTTGACGACTCCAAGCGATGTCGAGCAGCAATGAAGAGAATACAGAAATGCGGCAATGACAAAAAAGAACTGAGAATAAGAACAGCATGGAATGCAGCAGCCTCTACACCAGTGCAGAAATCACTGCTTTTGCATGGTCAGAAAGCTAGAAACTCAGCTGCAAGTTCGAATCTTACAAAAAATGTTTCAGGTAAACCTACTGACGAATTAGTGCAATGCCTAGCCAACAAGCAAAATGAAATAGATGATGAATTATAAAACGTAGCATTAGCTGTTTATCTTTATCGGAAAGCTGTCTTGAAGTAAAAACTGAAATGAAATGTAAAAGCGATAGCAATTGATGATTTGATCTGTATTTAGCGACTATGAAAACCAAGTGACACAATTTTCTGCAAATGGAGGTCTTACTATGACCTCAGGGATTTGAGCTGATGGAAAAGAGCGATTGAAATTTGTCGTAGATCATTTGATATCAAGGCCACATGAAGAAGCTAAAAGAGTAAATACACATGATGAGTTGTGGTAAAATAAGTCCTCTGAGCATCCATGGATAAGAATACTTGACAAGTGCCAGACAAGACTTTAAAGTTTCTTCTCAGGTTGACAGTGGATGCATACAACGATTGTAGTGCAGAGATACTGAGTGCAAGACGCTGGTCATGATGCTCACTTTCTCATGAGCACAGCAACAACTTGCTTAACATTTATTAATCAAATGGATAGGCTGCCGATTTTGTAGCATTTGGGAAATCACGCTTATATCATTATAGAGACCCAGTGATATATGCTGAAATGAGAAGTATTGTTGCAAAATTGCAAATGGAGAAGGTAGCAAAGGATGTAAAGAATTGCCTGTCTTACTCAGTTCAAATTGATGGCATTGCTGATAGACAACAAATTGATTCAAAGTTTGTAAGAGCAAGATTCATACCAAGCAATAAAATATCAGTCCAAACTCTCTTTCTTGGAATTTCAAGCAGCGACAAGGGAGGAGCAGAAGGATGGCTAGGTGCATTTCTTACATGTCTTCAGGACGTTGGTGTGGACACTGAAAATCTGGTTGGAGTAACCACTGATGGAGAAAGCGCAAATACAGGGAAGAAGGCAGGATTGTGTAAACTTTTAAGGTATCCTGTTGGCAGGGGCATTCTTAATGCATGGTGCATATGTCACCAATCAGATTTAGTGTTTGATTCGCTGCAGGCTGAAGGACCTGAATTGTCCATCTGGATGACAAATGTTTTGCCATTTTTTTTATTTTTCAGAAAATCCCCAAGGACAGGAAAGCTTCTAAACAAAGAAAATGAAAAATTTTTGGAGTTCCCAAAGCATATTGAAGTGAAGATTTGCCGAGAACACATTGAATTAGCTGACCGCAGTGCCGGACAAACTTGAAGATGCTGAAAAGATGCTTCAGACAATGATATCAGGCACAGTCATTTCGGACAGGAAAGAGCGCAGCATGGCACAAGGATTTTTAAGCAAATGGAAAGCTGGCTCACAACAATTCTGGCTGACATTCCTGATGTATGACTTATGAGCAATAGTTCAACAAATTAAAAAGCTTTTTCAGAGGTCTGATCTCATTTTGCCAGATATAATAACTGCACGATTGCGGCGATTCAAAATCTCATAATCATGAAAGAAATGCCCATACCCAGTGGAAACATCTATAATTAGGTAAAGAAGAAAATTAATGATTAAGACCAACAAATAACCAGTATGTAACATCAATGAGAAGAAATATGATGCAGTATATGTTTGAAATTCTGCAATCTGCAATTAATTTCCTGATCGAAAGAATGAGTATCGAAGAGATGGAACAATCATCAACTTGAAATATGTGCTAGAATCAAATCGGCAAGAGAATTTATAGCTTCTAGTAGAGATCTGATATCGCAGATTTTTGGAGATAAAGGTCTTGAAGAATTTGTTGGCGATGTTTGCGCATCTTGGGGCATAATTTCTGAAATTAAGGAAATAGCTCTGGAAGATTCAGGTAGCATCTAAGCTCTGAAACTTCTAAATATGACTCAAGCTAGTAAAGGAATCATGAGAAAAATTCCTTGCACCATTTCTTACACTGACACCACACAGCATGGCTACTGACACCACACACCATTTCTCACATTAAAACAATATTAAAAAAGGAGAAGAGAGAATCATAGAAGCAGAGAAAAGTTAACGGCGTGATGCATGTTTTTTAAATGGAAATGGTGCCGCATCTTACTATCCAAGGCCAGCGGCTTTTCAGGTATTGAGATTGAAGGAATGACGTAACAGGCAACCGTGCGATGAATGTCACAAGGAGACTTTCTTATAAAGTTTTTTCAAAAAGAGAAGGGCACTCTTTAGCTCTCTTTGTTTTTCTAAACATTTAGCTGCTTTTGTAAAACAAGAATAATTTTAAATTTGTCAACATGCAATAGATTTAGCTTGCTTTCTTTGTGCATTCTTATGCCATAGTCACATAACATATTCCTTTTTGTGGCCCTTTAGACAATTTTCCCCACTAGTTCGAAATCCTTAAAATTGCTATAATCGTAATCATTCACGCACCTCTTTTTTGCTAATTAACTCTTGATCAACCTTGTTAAAGATGACAATCTGGATTGGAAGCCTATACTACGCAACTGATTCCTCAGCTGCAAAGCAAATAGCGGCCAATAATGCAATCTTGCGCACCATGCCATTCAAAAAGTACTTACGCTCTGAAGGGGGAGGAGGTACTCAAAAACGCACAAATGCGTACAACGGAGAAGAGGATTCCTCAAAGAGCGTACATTAGTTGCCAAAAAGTCCCTGGGACACTCAGAAAAAATTGTGATTAAACATAGTCCTTTCAGCATTTAAAACTTTGCGCCATGCATATATCTCCTCCCCCTTGGGAAATGTGCGTGTTATGAGATACTCAGCATCATTTTACAAGTAAAATTTTTCCATTACCTTGTAAACTTCACCCAAAAAACGAAATTGTCTAGGGGGAGAGGGCACGAAAGCTATGTTTCGATGAAAAAGTTGCACAGTATCACAGAACTTTAGGCAACTGCTGCAGATGTTCGGAACCATTCTTTATCATAAGATGTTGAAAGTGCGAGAAAGTCCGTTCATAGCCTAGAAATAAAAAATCATCACGTTTCTCTAGAGAAATCAAGGGTGAAACTCAAGGGAAACTTTGCATGCATGGTACAATGAATTCAATTCTGAGAGACACATTTTTGTTAGTGCTCTTGGGATGTAGAGCTGGGGCCAGCCCCCTTAGTTATGTAACTTTCTTATTCTGGAAGCTAGAGTCCCCTTGTTATTCCAAACAAACATTGGTTTAGAGCAACAAGAGTTTGGTTTATGTTCCTAGAATAATGAACATTGTCATGCCACTTTTCCAAAAGAGAAGTCCTTCAACACCTAATATTAACCTCTGTCACGGGGGTGAACATTATGTGAAACTCCCTCTTCCCCAAAAGATAAAACCACTCTATTTGCAGAGCAATTGAATCTCTTTGCAGGGTGATAATTTCAGAGCACATTCTGGCGTAGACTATCTTTGTTTCGGCGCACTAGCGTGAGAGATTACTTCTAGCATTGGACTATACGACAACATAGGCAGGGGTCATCACAAAAGTCATTGCATTTTGTTTCCAACTTACAGGATTAGTTTTCGCTCTGGGAACAGATATCAACTGGGATAGCAGCTTTCATAACATATTCCCAAAGGGCATTCTCTGACGTTCTGGTGGCTTAGCTTTGAGAACTTCCCCAAGACATCCATCCTTCTCCTTCACTTCTACAATAGTCCTGTGGTGTGAAATGCCATAATTCGCTTGTATGTCTCCAATTGTCAGTGGTGCTAGGAGCTTCTGCCAAATAGATGAATTCATCTCTGTCTTGAATTACACTTGACATAAATACAACTTAGCATTAATCAATGGAAGTTTCCATAGACGGATCCAGACCGCCTTGCATCTTACATAAGTCAATCAAAATTGTGAATCTATAACTGTTTGAAATATTTCGCAATATTTGCCTACTTATTGTCCACTATTGTATTTGATCAACATGAAGTAGGCCTTGGCCTTGCAAAACCAGGGGCTAATTATGTAGGATCGAAATCTATTGTGTCTCCAGACTTTTATTCTGGAAGTGTCATGTATTGTTTTACAGTGCTCTGCAAAATTCATAAGGGGCTAGAAAACAATAGTAAGGCGCTGTGAAACAATAGCAATGCGCTCTACATCTCAAACTTTAAACAAATGTTCAGTATCTTTTGATTTGCAAAAGATACTCTAAATAATAGGAGGGAGAAGTGATTGTAGAAATATAAATTATTGTTTAAAATTTATTGTGTGGCGCTGGACAACAATGATAAGGCACCAGATAACAATAGAAAATGCGCTCTCATAAGATTCTTAAGGCACACTGATGCTACTGTGCTGCATCTCAAACTTTACATTATAACTCGATATATTGTGATATGCAAATACTGCTCTAAGTAATAGGAGAAGTAATTGATTGTAGAAATGTCAAATATCATTCAGGACTTATTGTATGGCACTTGGCAACAATAGTAGGGCACGAGATATCAATGGTAAGGCGCTCTAGTGCAATTTTACAACATACGCAAATCATTTAGAACAGAGATCATGTTTCTGTTATCTAGAAGTTACAATCCTGCGAGATATATCAGCAATTGATTGTTGAAACCATGTAAACAACTTTGGTTTTGCAATCCTGTAAAAAAATTCAACGTGGTGGCACATCCTGCTTGTGCTTTTGTCAGCTCTTTCTAATATGTACAATTTACATACTTGTAAGGAAACATTTCTTCGGCTATAAAATCAAACAAGATACAGCCAGGATAGAGAAGCAACTAGCACATGAAACATGATTTATGTTCCAGCTTAGTAATGTCTATTTTAGCATAACTGCACTGTGTCTTTGGTTGAAATAGGCCACTGCTACTCAGCTGTTCTTTTTGCAAGCCCCCGTATATGGGAAAAGGAATATTTTGCCCTCCCACTCACTATAAAGCAGACCACTATCTACAAAAATATGAAGTATACCAATTCCTTAATATGGAGCGCCCTCAATATTTGAGATATGTTGCATTAGATGCTTATCTTGTACCCTGGTTTACCAATCTACAAAGAAACCATTCATCGCTTCCTCGTTGTGACTTCTTCTGACAACGCCCTGCTACAACCACAACTTATTGTGCCAAGGCCTTTGTAAGGTAGTCACAATTTCTGCTGAATCTGCCCTAGTTTTCCATAGTTGGTAGAGATTTTCCATGGTCGACATTTCATCTACCGTTTACTACTGCTGGAATGGTATTCTTTTTAATCTATCATCAAAGTATAGATGTAACTATCGCAAGGCAATATCAGTATTTGACTGAAAGAATGGATGCTACAGCCCTGACCTGCTTTTATGTAAGTTTCAAAAAGGGAGCTAGCCTCGGTTTAGTTTGATTGATAATGCCCTAGCCAAGAAGCCTCGTTTTGGAACACATGACTTAATTGATGACATAGAAGGATCTACGGCACTAGATTTCTAACTCGCTGATTCAGAGTGAGACAAAGCGGCCATTTCAAAAAGTAGCAAAAAGGATTATTGCCAGTGCTGAGACCATTTAATTTAGAGAACAGTAAGGGCAAAATGTCATCATTTCCCACATGGACTTTAAGTGTATAAAGTGGTGATTTGTCATGCTTTGCATCTTGTATTTTGACTTTCTTCTGAATTTTGGCAATTCATGCACATATCAATAAGTTTCAAGTAATTTTAAAAATGCATTTGCTGCAGCCTGATTCTGTGAAATGTGAAGTTTAAATACCTTAGAAATGCAGTCGAAAAAAACCTGATGTGGAAGGAACTATATAAAATCCTTAAAGGTAAAATCAAAAATCCTCTCTCTTTCCTGCGGATACTATAAAACATGCTTCCGCAATTTAAATTGGATCAGATGCATAAAGCTCTGCTTGAGAGTCATCTAAGGTACAGTAATGAACTATGTGGCAATTTATCTAGCACAACGCTTGATCATCTTCAGTGTTTGCACCTAGATATTCAAAGACACAATCTAGAATTCTCCAAAAGCAATTTTTTCTATTATGGTCCACAGACGTGGAACGAAATCCCATTACATATAAGAGTGAATCCCACGATTCTTCTTCTTTATGCCTCTTCATAAATGAAGGTTGGCCACTTTCAGGTATTTCTTCCACTTCTCTCTGTCCTCGGCACTCTTTGTCATTTCCTCAAACTTCCTTATTTCTGTTACACTGTTTCCAATTTCATGCCATTTCATTCTTTTTCTACCCCTAATTTTGCACTTCTGAGTTATTTCTGTCTTCAACATATCTTTCAATTCCTTTCCTGCTGATTCTCTTAGAACATGTCCTAGAAATCTAAATCTTCTATTTTAGTTTTAGTCCCAAGTATTGGACCTTACATTCCCATTTTTCTTCTCACTTCTTCATATGACACCCTCTCAGTCCAACTAATCTTGAGTACCCTTCTAAGTGCCCAGTGTTTGAAAGCATCAATTTCATTTCTCATTTTGATTGTATCTGGCCACAATTCCGATCCATACCTGACTATTGGATAGATCATTGTCTCTATAATTTTCCTTTTAATTTTAAGGCTGAGGTCACTCTGAGCAGAGTCTTACTGTGCCAGAATGCTTGTTTAGCTATTCCTATTTGCCTTCTTACTTCTGATCCTTCTTTGCTATTATTTTGAAACAGCACTCCTAGATAATCGAAGGACTGTACACTCTTTATTTCATTTCCTTCAATAAACAGTGAAGTTTCATTTTCACCTGTCTCAGACACTTTCATTATTTTCGTTTTTGAGAAGTTTACTGTAAGACCATATTCTCTGCTTCTTTCGCTCTATTCTTCTATGAGTTCTTTCAATTCCTCTTTTGAATCGCTGAGGATAACAGTGTCATCTGCATACATAATTCTGTTCATGGTTCTTTCTCCTATTTTTATACCTTTGTTTTTTCCAAAGTCTTTGAATGCCTCTTCTGCATAAATATTGTAGAGAGTTGGGGACAAGATGCACCCTTGTCTCACTCCTCTTGTGATGGAGATGGTATTGGCAGAATCTTGTCTTGTGTGGGCTGTTTGAGTTGCATACAGATTTCTTATGACTCTGAGGCATTTGCTGCCAATTTGTTTTTTCTCTAGGATTTCTTGTAGCTTTTTGTGATGTACTCTGTCAAATGCTTTTTCAAAATCAATGAAACCTATGAAGAGAGCTTGACCAAGGTCTAATTTGCTAGAGCAAACTGTTTTGAGTGCAGTGATAGCTTCAATGGTTCCTCTGTTAGGCATGAAGCCATACTGGAGAGGGTTTATGTTGCTGTTGAGGATTGGTTTTATCCTGTTTGATATGACCTTCAGAAGGATTTTCATGGTATGTGAGGTTAAAGCAACTGTACGGTGTTCTTCGCACTTCATAGTATTATTTTTCTTGGGCAGTGTGATGATTTCAATTCTTACAAAGTCTTGATGTGTCTCTCCAGTTTCAAATACTTTTTGGACGATTTCAACTATTTTTTCAATCAGTCTGCTACCTCCATTCTTGATATATTCCACCGGTATCTGATCCAGTCCTCCAGCCTTATTGTTCCTAAGAGATTTAATTGCTTCAATTATTTCTTTTTTACTGATTGGCTCTTAGGTTTCATTTCCGTCGGCTTCATTTACTTTCTCACCTTTGTACATCTCTTCGATGTATTGCTTCCACCTTTTAGCCTGATCTTCTGGTGCAGAAATCACTTAACCTTCTTTCGACAGTAGTTTTTTATTACTCTGGGCCCTTTGTTTGTTGTTAAGCTTTCTAATTCTTTGATACAGCTATCCCATGATTACCTCTTTCAAAAAACAATTACGAGACTTCTTGCACAGTTGGCATCCTCTCTCAAAGCACGATCCCTGGGAAGACCAGCAATATCTACCAATAATGTTTCTTGCATAGTTAAAAAATTTCATTTATTTTACTTTGTATTTATACTTAATACCTGAAAGGGACTTGCGTCTAAATATGTTAAATGAAATGAAATGAACAATCTAAAGCATATAATAAGGGACTAATCACTATTTACAGAGGGGTTGGTATCAATGAGAAATGATTTCCTGCCCAAAAAATCGTCTTGGCCCACTTTGAAACTAATTTAAATGCATTTCAAAACATTCCTCTGTTAGGAAATTTCATTAACTCAGCCCAATTACTCTTCGGTAAAAGCCCCTCCCTCAATAATGATAAATCTTTAATATGTTCATGTAATGCCTAGTAGCAGATGTGAAAGCGGTGAAATTACTTTGAAACGTAACTAGAACCATGAACTTTCGATGAACTCTTACAACAAACAGAAGAACCCGCTAATGTCTGTCAACATGGGCTGCAGGCCCGTAGGCAAGGGGTGGCATGGGAGTGGCAAATGTCACCCATGAGCAACAGGATGTTACCCACCCTTGATATTTTTGTGATCGTTTATTGCTGCCTAATTTTTGTAGCTAAGGAGAAATCTCATGGTATTTGATTGAGCTCAACCTTGGTCTGTGTGTAATACTGGAAACTTCAATTTTATCCTGTGCACACATTATCCATTTGATAGTCTTAACATAGAGTATGGTAAACGCTTTCAGATTTTTACCATGTGATTGTTCCAGGACAATTTTGCCACCCCTGATACATGGGCCTAGCTACGGGCTTGAATGACTGACTACCCTTCATTAATCAATATGTTGTCTACTTAGTTCTGTTCTTCGTTTGTTGATCATTTATCCTCTTCTATGATTTTGTTTGATAAATGATGCACAATTTTAGCAACTACGTCGATGAAGATAAGACAAACATGAGCACAAGCTGCCCTATGTTGTCAAAACATTGCTTTCTATGAAAATATTAGCAAAAACTTTTCAGAGTAATCACTGTAGCAGGGGAGATTGAAATCATTAATGATCATTAATCATTAATGACTTCACATTCTTGTAAGAAAACTTCGTAGAATACTACTTGAACATGTAAGTAACACTACACATCAACTATCTTTAAAAGTACTTCAAACGTCGACGTAAATACACAAATTGCTGAAATTCAAATGCACTTAACGAGACATAAGATAAATCATACTAACGTGCCACTTTGCACATTGAAAACACGAAATAAGCCCTTAATTCTCACTGAATTATAAGGGCTTAGTGCTGGTGACAGTCCTTTTTTGGCACTTATCGAAATGGCCACGAAAAACAGCTAGCCTTACTCGGTACAACGTGCAAACCTGTGAATTAGGCAACTAGCACCTTCGGCGCTTCTATATCATTGGATTTAATGAATGAGTCCCCCTTGTTATTGATTTAAGTATAAAGCACTGGAGTGTCCCAAGGACTTCTGGTAACTGCAGTAGGCGAGGAGTGAAAAAGTAGAAGCACGTACACTAAGGGGAGGGAGTACCTCTAAACCAAACAAAAGCGTACAATATGGTGAGTCTAAGTAGACGAATATTGAATGGCATTAACGTTTTCAGAATCAGTGTTGCTGAAATAGAAACAAGGTAGACCTTGTGTATGTTTGTTATCTTGTATGTGTATCCAATTATAGGTGCGTAGATATAGGGGGTATGGAGGTGTGGCACTCCCAATATTTCGCTTTTTGGTATATTTGCCAAATATTAGTGCTCGTTAATGTTGCATCGCTGATAAACAACTAATTTGTGGCAAATTTGGCTCAAATGAAGTCTGTTTGTCGGCAAATTAAGGTTATGCACCCCACCACAAATTTTCTTTAGTTTCACCCCTTCATGCTTATGTCTTCCACTGGGTCAACAAGCTGAAGATAAAGCTACTGCTTCATCAGTTTCAGCTGTTTTGAGCCCCTTTCGTATCAAATCATCATGATGAAGCAAATAATAGCACAAGCCATAGAGCCATCTAACAACTACTTTGATTAACTGTATCGTTCGAAGAAACACCTTCTTAAACAATTATATACCTTCTCATAAGATTTCATCGGATTCAGAGAAAATTAATTTCGGTTTTCTAAACTGCTTTTATAAATTTTTGATAAAATAATGAAAATTTAACAACATTTTACACGTGAAATATTATGGGATGGAGATAAGTTTCGTACAACAAAATTTTCCGACAAACTGCTTTCCGGACGATTGTCCATTAAAGCGCTTATGGACATACTGTTCTTAAATGAAGGTATCCAGAATTGCCCAATCAACAAACCAACCAGGAAAAACTTGGTGAAACATCATCATCCATCCTCATTAGGAGGCTCTGCAATCACCAATCGAGACTTCACAGCTGCACTAGCAGCCTCTCATTCTGATGTAGACCCAGTGTGATGGGCCAGAAAGCACAGTAATACTTGCTTTACTGTAGCGAGTCTGCTTCCCTTTATGTTTTTTCGACAACACCTTGTGTTGAACCCGGAAGAGAATCCTGCGCTACTTCTCCCTTGGAGAATGTATGATGTTGATCTCTTTCTTTCTATTGCTGGCAACCCCGTTGAATGACTTCAAACACAAACTTAGCTTGAAGCATACATAGTTTTGTATCATTGTTATAATATCTTTAAATTGCAAAAGATAGTTTTGGAAAATGATGAGGCTTACTTAAATACAAATTTGACTATCGGACAAGATTCATTGTTAATACATACACTTTAACAGTGTATGTACTTGAGTTCTGGCTTTTAGATTTGTGGGCAGCCCTATGAATACTTCAAAGCAGTCGTATAACGAAACCAATATTGGTGGGGAGGAGGGTTTAAGAAGAATTACATTCAAGTATATCATCTCTATCTGGTCTGAGGGGTGTATTGCTCCTAATGTTTTTGCGATTTATTAGCAATGTTTGCTGAATTTAGATTGTTTCTCAATTTATTTTTACGAAGTTTGCGAGAATTCTCTGAGCAATGGACAAATCAATCTATCGATTGGACTACCTAAGATTAAGAAGTATATCAAAATAAGGGGTGTGGGGTTGCCACACTCAAACCTTTTGCAGAATCCATCGGGAATAATTTGGCTTGTCAGTAAGTCTATGGCATGATTTTAAAAACTGGTTTTGTGGTCATCACTATAGTTGGTATTTCTGAGAGATTTAGTAGTATACCGGTCAATCTATTCTGCTACACCCCCAATCAAAAGTCCTTTGACAAGCCAATGACTGGAAAGATAGGTTTATTACTCATTGCATTAGAACTATAACAGTTTGATTTCACTTAGGCAGTGTAAAAGGGGGTTGGATTCTTTCAAAAACAGAATTCAGGTTTCTAAAACTATTTGAAACATGCTGCAAGACAGCCCGGATCAACATTTTCATGGTAAAGGCCTTTGTCATCTATTTATCTCAGGCTCAAGTTTTGTACATTAAAATATGAGAACTAATCTTGTATTTAGCTAGTTTCATGCTTTAATAAATATTATTGAAACCATAATTTTTAACACACATAAACACTTAAAAATCATGGTTTCAATAATGTTTATTAAGGTATGAAACTACTGAAATACAATTTGAGCAATAGCACACGGGATCTGATCAATACATTGGTAAAAAGCACCAGCGATTGAAAATGTGAAAAAAATCTATTATTCCCATTAAATAATGATTGGTTTCTCCAACAGCAACACATCCTCTGGGCATTGCTTATATGAACTGCGTAAATGTGACTGAAAGTGAAATTAATGCTCAATTACTTACTACAAATCTCACTAGATTTGCGGCTTGTGTTCATCACGTTTTGTTGCTAGGAACTCGTTGCCATATCAAACCGAAAAGGTCATATATATATATATATATATATATATATATATATATATATATATATATATATTTATATATATATATATATATATAAATAGTCTGTTGATACTACAGAAATTTACCACAGCACTATAAAGCGGCAACATAATTGAAGTGGTACTTGACTTTATCAAAGGACTTTCGCAGATAAAATCAATGCATCTGATATGAACTCAAATAATTCAAAATATTCAGGTACATAGGTCAACGAAAAAATATTGTGTCCTCTGTCCTTCAACGTCGTAATCCCCTCTATTCTTTCTAACGCAAACAACCTCTCTCCAAAACAACTACCACGCGCCTTGCGATTTGTCACGCCTTGTCGCCTCAAGCATTGTCGTCACAAAGCACTGTTCAATACGCATTTACAAAGAGATAACCACAACAATAATTTTGACATACTGAAAGCTTTTTTTCGTCCGACACTCATCAGAGTATGAAAACGTCGGATAATGACCTATAGGTAAACCGAAATGAATATCCAGATGCAGTAAATCTAATTGGCCCCAAGTGTGACCAATTAGGACCTAATAGTATATTTTGCGTAAAGAGTCCCAATGAGAATACAAATTCTTTTTGTCTACACAAGACTGGGTTTTGAGTCTTGATGTAAACAGATTCCAAAACACTTAAATGAAAAGACGATCTTGCTTGCCCTATGATCCGAAAATTGTCGTCTGTATATGTTTTGGCGCATTCTGGAGTTGGCGCATTTGAGTCTTGCAGCATGCATCCAGAATGCGCCAAAACATATACAGACGACAATTTTCGGATCATAGGGCAAGCAAGATCGTCTTTCCATTTAAGTGTTTTGGAATCTGTTTACATCAAGACTCAAAATCCAGTCTTGTGTAGACAAAACGAATTTATGTTCTCATTGGGACTCTTTACGTAAACTATACTATTAGGTCCTAATTGGTCACATTTGGGGCCAATTAGATTTACTGCATCTGGATATATATTTCGGTTTACCTTTAGGTCAGTATCCGACGTTTTCATACTCTGATGAGTGTCGGACGAAAAAATGCTTTCAGTATGTAAAAATTATGTTGCTGCTTTATCGTGCTGTGGTAAATTTCTGTAGTATCAACAGACTATTTATATATATATATATATATATATATATATATATATATATATATATATATATATATATATATATATATATATATATATGTAAATTAGAAGGCATCCCAAAGATGAAGAAACCTTACATCAATCAAATTTATAGTAGGAGTAAGTAACTCAACTCACCAATATCCTTGTATGTGTAGGGCGCTAAAAACAAATTGATTAGTTACTGAACAATAGCAATGCTAAATGTTATCAAACAATACTAGATAAATGATAGAAATCCGTTAAAACAACATGGTATAATTAAAAGATGTTCATGGGACAGGGGGCAACTTTAGATTGTAACACATCTTCATCAGAAAAAAATTTTGCAATTCAGAATTAAAGAAACGTTTCCAAGAAAAGCGGTCCTTATAGAATTAGGACCATTCTCATTGGTATGTACTCAACATCCCAAATGAAAAACGTTTGATAAAAAGACTACAGTCCTACTAGAAACTTCTGACAATAGACGTTTTAAATGTGTCTTTCATGAAGATAGACTTACAGAACTCAACAATTTACAAATCAACGATGCAGTTAGCAAAACCTGTTGTTAGGTGTTATACCTGCGTGACGTAGTGAAAACATGCAAATACATTGCCCAAGTGAAATTTTGTTGCTGGAGATTTCTCGTAATTTCTTATTCTGAGGCCCCAGGGAAAAAGAGGAAGAGAAGGCCCCCTGTGAACCGAGCAAGAAGAACATTTTCAAGGTCTAGAAGTTGAATTTGGAAAAATACTTTTGGTATACTTTATGAGGCCAGCAGACCTTGAAGCATTGAGTTTTATGAGGCCACTTGGAGTTTGTGGTCCTGGAATACTTTGCCCCCTCCCTCCTCTCTGCAACCCGGCTAAGAGTCAATCATCAATAGTTTGGTATTTGGTATGCTAACAGATGAATTTTCAAAGCAATTTGAATACTTTAACTAATTTCTTGATTTTCTTGAAATACATGGTAAAATGTCTCGTGACCTACGTGACAACTGTATACGAGAGATGTAATTCTGTAAGCAATCTCAATCAAACAATAAATTGTAAATTCTAAAAATATTTGCGAAATGTGATGTTAACTTCCAAAACATTGGACATAAATACTCTCTTGATTTCACCTATATTACATCGGTAGCTAAAGAGTTGTTTTTAGAATTCCAGTTTAACATTATGTGAGAATGGCTAATTAACCAAATCACGATTCGAATTCCTCAAAGAAGCACTCATACAAGCCTAGCTTTGAAGTTTCAAACATCAATGTTGCAATTGCAATATGAAGTAAGGCTAAAATCGTACACTTTTCTTATATTCAGGTGTGTTGCGGCATCCCTGGAAACACTCACATTTCTTGTTCTAAATGTTATGCCAATTGTGTTGCTGTAGTTTAAAAAGAACTCTTTCCCAAAATTGTCATCATTTTGCGGTCAGCTTGAGATTCACAATGCATTCGTGGTTTGCCTTATGATTTAGTAAAAGTATTTATGCTGGGCTCAATCTTCAACTCCGTCTCTTAACAACTTTTCCATATTAATTTGTGACCAGCATTAGTAACAATAAAAATTATGCAACTAAGTACCAAACTAAAACATGACAACTTTTCTAGGTTGCTTATTCTTAGCTGCTTCAACTGACAATCATAATCTATAGTAAATGCAGCACATAACGAACCACCGATGTGCCGAACTTTATGCAATTACATATAAAATATCTGGCCACTTGAAATTAGCCTAAACAAAGTCCATATATTTTATCTTAGTAAAAACGACCTTGAAAATAATGACTCACGCTAATACGAACCGAATTCAAGGTTCCTTCATGATAAACTAGAAATGGCCAAACTTTGAAGTTCTGTGAGCATTTACTGTTAAGATACTGAAAAGGATGTAATATCTGCAAAAATTAATAACTCTTCCGGGTACACCAATACTTCAGTAAGCAAAAGCAAGCTATAATAGACTAGAGCACTCCTCCTTACTTCTGTAAGGAAGAATGCAGGAGCTCAGTAGTAGAGATCCCGTTAGATAAGAGAGAGGAGAAGTTCTATAGGGAAAGTTTCAAAGAAAGGCATGGATTTTATTGAATTGGTTAGAGAATAGATTGTGGATACTTTTATTGGAAATTGTTTAAAACAACAATTGCTAATTTATCATTCCTATGCTCCCGAATTGCTACACTCCCTAAAAGCTAATTTCCATAAATAACATTTGAATTAACCTGCTGTTTAGAATTTGAATGTGCCCAGAAGCTGAGTGTAGCTAAAACAGGTCCATCGAAAGGTTTTTGAGGCTTGTATCACTTTATAGTGCCCAAAATATTTTCCTTCATAGATAACGAATTCCCGAAATAACAAACTATTTTTCTGGTCCCCTTCAGGATTCTATGTATCTCAACCATCCTGTTTTCATATATGCTGGAATACACTATTCAGTTCAGCCGGTCGGTAGTAAACAATCTCCTGCAATAGTAGAGTACTTCATTCACTTACGTAGTTTTGGACATGGAAAATTTTCCGTCAACTTTTCAACTTTTACGTTCAAGTTCCCAACTTCTCCTTCCACTTTGCCAAATTTTGCTTCCACATTGCCAACTACACCTTCTACTTTGTTTTCCAATTTATCTTGTTCCACTTCCATCTTCTTCACTTTGCCTTCCATCTTATGAAATTCTTCCGTCATTTCTTTAAAGGAGATAACGTTACTAAGATAATAACCATTTTAAATTTCGAGTAACGTTTACATTTTTCAGATGTCACAACCTATTTGTAGTCTTAGTAGTAGTCAGCTTATATTACATGTCTTTCTCTTACCTAGCAAATCTTCAATATGCTATCATTGCCACAAAAATTACAATCTTGCTCCTATCATTGTAGAAGAGGGAGACAAGATCGAAGGAAAAATGAGATTCATCTCCAATGCAAGGGAACAAGACCAACAGAGGCTTCTAAAATAACTTTGGTCATGAGCTAACGTATTAGAGTATACTCTTTTTCAAAGTAAGTTTCCCACAAACTGGCAGTAAGGTACAATATTCTTGTATTAAGAGAAGCATTGCCTAAGACTAAGAGCATGTCAATTTTCTTGTAACAGATGACAATCACGACAACCTACTCTCATTGACAATGATAGCTGATGTTGAAGTGCACTGGAGGATGCTTAATAAATCTCTAAGTTATGTTTGTGGTCCCTTCAGGATTCTATGTATCCCAATTCTCCTGGCTTTTTTGTAAATGCTAGAATACATTTTTCAGTTCAGCAAGGTGATAGTAAACAATCTCATGGAATAGTAGAGTACTTCTATTCACTTACGTAGATTTGAACATTCAAGATTTTCTGTCAACTCTTCAACTTTTACGTTCAAGTTCCCAACTTCTCCTTCCACTTTGCCAAATTGTGCTTGCACATTGCCAAATACACCTTCCATTTCCTTTTCCAAGTTATCTTTTTCCACTTTCATCTTCTTCACTTTGCCTTCCATCTTATGAAATTCTTCTTTCATTTCTTTAAATGACATAACGTTAGTAAGATAATAACCATTTTAAATTTCGAGGAATGCTTAAATTTTTCAGATGTCGTAACCTATTTGTAGTCAAAATGTTAATCAACTTGTATTATATGTCTTTCTCTTACATAGCAAATCTTCAATATGCTATCATTGCCACAAAAACTATAATCTGGCTCCTATCATTGTAGAAGAGGGAGACAAGATCGAAGCAAAAATGAGATTCATCCCCAATGCAAGAGAACAAGACCAATAGAGTCTTCTAAACTAACTTTGGTCATGAGCTAACGTATTAGAGTATACTCTTTGTCAAAGTAAGCTTCCCACAAACTGGTAGTAAGGTACAATATACTTGTATTGAGAGAAGCATTGCCTAAGACTTAGAGCATGTCAATTTCCTTGTAACAGGTGAGAATTACAGCAACAACGTACTGTCACTGACAATGATAGCTGATGCTGAAATGCACTGGAGGATGCTTAATAGATATCTAAGATTTTCTCACCAAACTTTGAATTCCTTAGCTCTTTCAGTATCTTTAGATTGTTCGATATTATGAGCGATGAAAATCACACACAATCATGTCTAATTTTAGGATTTCATATGCATATCATGCAATTAGCATATTAATAAAAGGTTCCTCAATTCCCACACTAATGGCATCGAGATAATTTCGTTGGTGCATATGGTCTTTAGATGCACTTGACGCAGTTCTTTATGGCAAGCTATACCAGCATGTGATATGTCACCACTATCTTGATAAACATGAAAACAATGGTAGGGCCAAACTAAGAAACATTTGAGAAGCGTAAGTGAAACTTTATATGCTGCATGGAATTAATCCCTAGTTTGGCCCTACCATATGCCAAAAATGCAAGGCACATACAAAGAGTGTTTAGTGATATAACACATCCGTAGCATTAATAATAAGAACTTACTTTCTATTTCACAAACCAACTCATTAAAGTCTCTGTTGCGATTTATCTCCACATCAAGTTGGTTTTGAAGCGCAACTGACAGTCTCGATTTTATTTGTGACTTAACAACATTTTCAATTTCATCTTCAGCATCTTGACCAAATAAAGTCTGTGCTACAGCTTTGACCTTTGCTACTATGGCTGTAAAGTCTGTATTTGAACATGACATGTTAGGCACATGACCAAAGAATGAATTTCTTACATCCCTGATGACTTCAATCTCCTCACTAATGAGAGGTTGGCCTTTTCTCTTACCTTTGGGTCGGCTACCTGGAATCAAGTTGAGGCCAGCTTCCATCAAGGCAAACACAACTGTAGTAGTATCCCAGGTTTGTTCATCTCCCTCTTTCAACTTCTCTATTTCCTTTGCCCTTTTTTTGTTATTCTGGACGGCTGTTGGCATTTCACTGAACAGAAAAGTTCCACTTGCATTGTCACTGCTCCATGGTTTGTTGTATTGCATTTCATACTTGTCATTCCATTTAGCTATGAAGCATTTCCGTAAGTATTTAGGAATAACATCCACCACGATTTTAGTAACTTTTACAAAATTTTCTTCCTCTCCAGTTAATGCCATATTGATCTGCTAATTGACAATGATCACAAAATTGTAGATAAAAGCACTGTCACAAACATCATTTTCAATAAATAAAGAAATATTCTTCCATTGTTGTTAAATAGAAACAGAAATGAAGTTAAAAGGCTGAATGTAGACAAGATATTGTAAAAAATTCAGAGCCAAAGAATATAATTGACTGGTGAAAATGGAACTCGTTAAATTCAATAAACGCGGAAATTCAATATTTCTACACGATCAATGGAGAGCAGAATTCATGAATTCGTCGAAAATTTGGAAAACATATAGAAAACTATAGGATTGGTGATGTAAAAACAAACTTTTCCAAGGTTCCAGCTTCCCTTTTACACCCAAAAACTGAACTCAGACGTTATATTTCTCGTCCTAAGACTGGGTGTCCGGGGCTAGTCATCAGAAAAATGTTGTGTGGTTGCGCACTCTAAAGTGCCTAAAAACATCCTTTTACAAAATGCAATGATGGTTTTCCATTACTGAACTTCATTCGGAGAAGGAGAACTTCATCCAAGAAGTATTATCATTGGCGAGAAAGGAATTTACTACTCTAATGAACTAAATATCTTAGATTTTCAGACTGCTGGATAACTTTTTCCTAAAAATCATCTATATTCTGACTTCGATCAAATTTTTCATCTGGACAAAAGATTGGATGGTGCTACACCCCTACACCCCTCCAAGTACTTACGTGCATGTGCCAAGAAATTCCATGTTAGGAAAATGTCATTACGCTGCCCAAGCGGCTGTTTAAGAGATTACTGTCATTCAATTGCAGCTGTACACTTAAATCCGCAAAAGCTACACAATATAAATATCAAGATTTAGATATGTTATAATTTTAGATTTCTCGGGCATGCATTGACTTAATCGGACTTTCAAAGTTCTGAGAAAATGTAAATGCAAATGTCGGTGTTACTCCTTCAAAATTTTAACTAACTTCTATGAAGGCAGAATTAAACTCTAATATGCATAGTAGAGAATGGTATTCATTGTATTAATATGACATCTGTAACCAGAACATTCATTACAAGATATCCAAAATCAAATTTCCTTTAGGAACAGTCAGTCAACAAAACATCAATTAGATCTTTCTTAACAATAAACAACTCTAAAACGCATTTTTACCGAACAGCTTCGAGTTTAGTGTTCCATATTAATTGGGAAAGTTAATTGCAGCTGGCAATATTCCTAACGTAATAAGAGATGAATGAAATCGTAAAAACGTAATTGTATTCCTAGGTATTTTGCTCAGAGCCTCTTCTTTCGATATTTCATCATAACATCTGTCTGATATAAATATGACAAGAAATATTTGATTACTACAAATATGATAAAAGATTTTGGATTTCTGGAGAGACAGTAAAAAAAAGAACTGGCGGAAGACACATTCAGTCAGTGTTGAAATTTCCCACTCCCCCTAGAGATAAAGTTTATCTTCAAGGTGAAGTCAGGAAGGGCATTTGGCCTTAACTGCTTGTGCCAGAACTAAATTCCTCTTTGAGGCACCCTCCAAGTCCTAAGGAATTGGGGAAAACGTAGGTAAAATCGAATAAAATTGTGCAAGAACCGCCCCCCTGACTGAGTAAGCAGATTGATTAAGCCAAATACTTAATTAACTTAATATCAAATTAATTTTTGATCAACACCACCTTCCGTTCCAAGCATATCCTGATTCTACACAGAAATGCCCTTCAACTACTTTTCAATAAGAATACGTTCGAACAGAGAAGAGCTAAGGTAAGGTGAATTATAGCAGGATGCATGGAGGTACTCATCATCAGGACTACTCTCACTACATTACATTACATACTACATACGTATACTCTAACAAAAGTAGCTCTTCTCAATACTTGTTAACTATAAACTTTGCTTCTTATGAGCAGGACACACAACAATTCGATAAGAGACACACAAAGTAAAGAATACTCATATTTATAATCAAGAGCGGTGTGGCTAATTTTCTTGAACCAGGGAATGGTTTATTAATCCGAACCCTGGAATCTATATGACATCTAAACTGGTGGGTAGAGATATTGAAAAAGGCTGAGAAATATTGATAGGATATTTTTAATGTTAATGTTTTCATATTGACATTGCACAGTTATCCTTATTTAGAATCTAATGATTTCTCCACTCATGCAGCCTGCACTTTGTACATTCACCCCAATGACCCGATCAGCCAGTCGACTGATGTTTACAATTATATCAAGCCGTCATGAACGACACAAATGTTGCAGTCAACAAGGAAGGCCTAAATCTACAAATACATGAAAAACATAACCTACCAACGGTGCTTGCCAAGATTTCAACACAATCAACTTGCTCACCATAAAATGTACATCAGATCAATGCTCAATGTTCATCAAAATTAATTATGTTTACTTGCAGATACTCTCATATTTCAACGAAATAACAGACTGCATTTTTCTCAATCGCTACGCCCTGTCCTTCCTCAGCAAAAGGAATAACAATCCAGCCAAAATTCCATTGGTAACAAAGATCGGCAATCAACCATTCAATTTCCTACTTCGAGACAATCAATTCAGGATAGCAGACAAAAGGCGGCTTTTGGCGTTATCCATTACTCTTTTCAAAGCATGAATACAGCAGAAACCGCCACACAATTTCAGTCAGGAAGACGAAGAAAGCTTTTTAACTCTTCTACTTTTATAGCTGATATCATTTAAATCCATATCAGGTTCTAAATACTACCGTACGAATTCACAAGACCGTACAATGAAATACGCAGCTTATAAGCGCAAGATATATGGGAGAAGTTGCTAAAAAATGTACTGTATATATAGCACACTATGCTAGGAAAACAATTTGGAAAACTCGGAAAAACCAGCTAAAACTAAGAGATCCATGATGTAAAACACAGTGTTTTACACCAAAAACATAGACCTAGGCTTTATAGTAATGGTCCCTAAAACTGAGTGTCTGGGGGCTTTTCCAAAGAAAATTGGTATTGTATTCATTACTGAACTTCATACTGAGGAAGAGATTTAGTTACCCCCCCCTATTATATATTATCATTAATTTGTATCCCCCTACAAGACGATTATCTTTACAAATTATATATTTACACTTGTTCTCCGGGTCTTCCCCATCCCTCTGGTGTTGCATTGCACCCCACAAGGGGGCGTACTCCATTATTTGAGACATGTAATAGGTGTTGTGAGCTAACAGCAGCATCATACAGGGAAACTTTAATCTTTTCACTAGTAGACCAGTTTCCCAATGGACTATCTGTTGGACCTAATGGAGAAGCAAAATTAATTATTACTGACACAATAGCTTTTGATTTTCGGTAGCCTGTCCAATAGTGATAACAAACTTGGTTTTCTTACTATTAATTCTTGATGCTTAAGACACCATGGAGCGTACATATCTGCGAACAAAATAATCTTAGTTGATTTTGTCCGTGCTCATCTGCAAGCTTTACTTCCTGAGGTGAAGAGATAGAATCTGGAATTACATAACGTCAAGAGTTTTCATCATCAAAGTTTTATCCATATTTTCCATTCCATGTTTAACGACAGCTGAAAATTCAATTTCTTGTATTACAGTTACATAATCTGGGCTGTTGTCGTTTTTTAAAGTCTTAAAACTGTATTGAATGCTTGCTTCGTATCAATAAACACATGTAATTCATGCAAATCAAAGAGGAGAAGTCACAAAGTTGTTAGTCCTTCTCACGCTCAACTGAAAATGACATTTCGTTTCAATATGATATTGGAAAGCATATCACAAATATATGTTACGACCTGGAGGGTAGTGCTACAATTCCAACAAGGTGACTCAAAACAGAATTTTTAAAACTACATTCTTTTAGAATCATGCAAAGCAACTCTAAATCATACATAAGTATTCCACCAAACACCAAATGTGTGCAAGGCAATAAAACTATATTGTATTGTGTGCACTTATTGAAATTGGCATAAAAATGTTTACCACTGTAGAAAACGATATTCACAAGGGGGCTGAGCCGCACAAAATTTTTGACAGGTGTAACTGCACACTCCCGAGCCCCCCAACACTACGTCCCTAGTTACGACAGTTCTTCGGACTCATCTCATTTTTACTTTGTTAATAAAATCCCATCAAATATAAGGCTCGTGTTGTTAAAGTGCTTATGCATCGAAAATTTCGAATATACTTTTTAGCTAAAATCGAAACTTCGGTCTTTCCAATGCATGAATATCATATTATTTTTGTTCTTACTGGCGAGAAAGGTGTAGAAATTAGCGTTTGTTTTGAGGCACTAGGTGCGAATTTTGATAGCCATTTCGTGATGTCATAACGAGGATCAAACTGAGTGCATTCTTTAGGCCTATATCAGTTGATAAACAAAGCGTAAGAAAGCTTCTCGTCTTGGCGTGCTACGGCTCATTAAAATAGCAAACAGTGACAGTGAATCGTCATTTTATGATGAATCTACTGATCATCAATTAGAAGATGATGGCAATGATNTGACCGTGTGCTTGCACAGCCAGGCCTACTACTACTTGTACAACGTGTAGGGTAATAGGTACATACCACGGAGAGCCACTAGCTGACGATTCGGATGCTCAAGATAAAGAAAATGTCGAGGCCAATGACCCCCATGGACTGTTACCACAAACTCTTGAGGCTTGATTTGAGAGGCAAATCCAAGTTCAGGAATGGTGAGTACCAGTATCTATTACGTATTGCAGCTCATACCTTGTCAAATTTTGTAAGCAGTCACTTAGGACCTATAAGCAAAACGTTAAAGCTGTACAACGTGTAGGGTAATGGCTTCTGCGATAGATGAAGTAGAATTTGCATTGATTAGAGTCTTCTAATTTACTCTTTGATCTTCTAAGCCAACTGATCTTTTTCTGATAGAATACAATTTTCTTTTCCAAAACTGGACATCCGGTACAAACAGTATTAGGGCTTGCGAACATTTCTTCCTCCTCCATGGTGTCATCCATTTTTGAACACATCACATATCACGGATAGTCCATGAATGGAATTGAAATACATTGCTATGGCATTATAATTTTCCTTTACTAGTAGGCCATTTCCAATCTACCAACTCAACGTACCTCCCTGCCCTGTTTTCCTCAACGTTGTTAATTGTTGCTACTTGACCAGGGTCTAAAAAACAAACACAGGTAAGTCTCACCTGTCTTTTAGCTCAATCTGTCAGTGACTGTTCAATGGTATCTGCTGTGTCTGCCAACGATAAATCAATCAACAGCATCTGGCATTAGCTTCCTTTTAATTCCAAGTTTGGCAGCGACTTCCTGATTCTTCGTAAAACAGTTTTCATCGAAATGGTCAGAGTAAAGGAAAGACGAGTTGGTGCTGCTCCACTTTGGCCTATGTCTTCGCACAATCCTGACCCAAGCTTGGTGTCTTTTCCTGTCTATTTTCTTGAGTGGAAACGTGTGAACGAATTTCCCCTCTATATGCTGACCATTTGTGTAGCTTATTCCGTTCGGGAGACCAGCCACACAGTGCAGTCCTCCACGACGTTTGCAGGACTTGCTAGAGGAATCCATGCTAACAAGCGATCAAAATTCTTTTGCGTACTCGTTATGACATCATGCGCAGTAGCTAGAATTCGCACTTGAAATGCCAAAATAGCGAAGTTTGAGGGCTCATAACTTTTTTTCTATATGAGTTATGATACTTTAGTTTGTAGCATGATGATCATAGCACAAAGTTGCATTAGAAAATGCAAAAAGTTAAATTTCGAAATTTTGGATGCATAAGCACTTTAAGAAATTTTGTCTTATATAAAAAGAGACTATAATTAGACAGCATAGATGAACTATGGTTAAGAGATAACAATAAAAGCATTAGAGTATTTGAAGAGGATTAGAGAACAAGAGTAAGGGTAAAAAGAGACCGCATAGACAACTGATCCGGTGATATTTAACGTGGATATTCCATGATACAACTATACGACTATTCCATTATATGATTAATCCCAGTGTGATATACCACACGGTTCTACTTATGCTATAGTCATCTTCAGTAGGAGGATAATAGAAGTGAAACATTAACAAATACTAGGGAATCGATCAAAGAGCTTTATTGTCTTAATTTCTGTCACTACTATCCAATGAGGAAAAAGTTTACTTGTTGTTTAGCCAATGTTCTGGATATTGATTAGCCATTAGCCCCCAAATTGCCGTACAATTCGGAGTTAACTTACACCATATGGATTCAGAATGATGGGGATAATGCTGTCCTTGTCATAACACTGTACTGTTGTGTGATTTGAAAATATTTCATGATAGTTTCTTACAACACTTTAAATGCACCCGCTTTACTGGCAGGCATTTTAATTTTCGATCCATCAGTTGAATTATTTCTCGCTCTTTGAATGTTCAACACAACTTTCTAGAAACGGAAGGGCAATCAGGAAAAGGATCAATGAACAAAAGACATGTCAGACAGTCGGGATATGCGATATGCTGTTTTGTTCTTCAGCAATGCACAATAGCAATAGCGTGGCTTGAATAAGAATAATGATCATGTACAGTGTGAATGGTAAGGCTATCTGGTACAACTTTCTTTAATTACAATTATGTACTATCTTCCTTTAATTAAAATTCTGAAATCTGGGACGGCCGGATTGCTTAAACCCTTCTCCCTCTCACTTAATGTCTGAGTTTGTCCTATTTCACGAGAACCACACCCATCATAAGCCTGTACGTACCTGTGAATGATTCCTTTAATGCAGTCCATCCGTAAAGGAGAATCTCCATTGAGAAAAACTTGGCGAAATACGAAAAACTGCTAGCGAAATGCGTCAGACATGCGCAGTGACATAGTGAAATACTGATGAGATTTCTAGAGAAAAAAGTCTAACGAAATAAAAGTTGAGTAGAGTTCAAATTTTTTGGCAGTTCGCTTGCGAAATTCTGTCTTAGGGCAATCAGACTTCATTTATCTTAGGCTGTCTGTCAGCAAGCATTCACAAAACACACAAATATGATCACCTAGGTAAACTGGAACTACAGAAAACTGCACTGTGATGAAAAATATGCATTTCAGTCAGGTACAGTAGTGTAGAAGAGGGGGAGCGCAGGGGGCTCCAGTCCCCTAGCTGTGAAGGGTGTTAGCTCCCTAGTTGGGTAATTATCTTAGAAGTCAAGCACTGTATAGTTATTACTTTACACTTTTTTTTTATAAGAAAACCATCGTTTTGCCTGAGCCTTAATCTTCTTAAGTATTCCAGAAGTTGAGCCTGAGATTTTCTTACATTTTTCATAAATTTTAATGACATTAACTGGCTCAATAGTCTACACCAGTGGTCTTCAACCTGGGCGATAGCGCCCACTAGTGGGCGAATTCAGATTTCAGGTGGGAGGTAGCATAATTTCATTTTATATCAAACACATCCACAATGTGTATCTTTAGCATAACGCACCGAATCCTTTACTGGAAACCGATGAAACGAAATGTCACTATCCGCTGTTTTTCTGTTAGTGCAGTTTAAAAAAAGGAATTTCAATCCATTACATTGTTTTGCCTGTCTTATGTAATGTATTTACTTTCGGGATCAAGGTGTATCAACGATGGGGGACTGTTTTGATCACATGTTAGTGGGCTGTGAGAAATTATACTTTTCCAGAACTTACAAAAATGGGCGGTACGTGGGAAAAGGTTGAAAACCACTGGTCTACACTTTCATTATTACTAACTGTATACTTGAAATTGAATTCCACTAAAGTTGTGAAATTGAGCCTCGTGATTTTATTGAGATTTTCTTAAGATTTTGACCATTTGGGCCTCATTTTCTTATAAAAGAATATCATATATAGTAAAAGAATAATTTAGACCTAAAAAGCTGTCATGAAATTGCAAATAAAAATACATGCGTTGTTTACTGAGCAACATTCTCAGTTTCTTATATAACTTGATAGTTGAAATTCTATGTTTCTTATAAAACTGCAAACACGACATGATCCTCCAGCTATCAATTTACTTTTACACCACACTTCGAGGAACGTGTACATAGTATTGTATGTTATTACACTATCTCAGTTGTCTAAAACAGTTTGCTTTACCAAAGTAAAAGAATAGATACGACAGCGCAAAATAGTTCGACAAGGTTGATTTAGAAAGAACTACAGCCTAGCAAGACTGCTAAAATCTCCTTTCTCCCTTCTTTAATCTAAAATTTTGCGACACTCACAACTAGTTTCTATAACTGTTAAGCTTCCTTCGTTAATAAATAGCGAGCAAATTTAAAAGGTCCTCGCAAGACAAATTCATTATTAAAGTGATTTAAGTCTTACAAAAAATCTTCGCTACGAAACTTCGCGGACTGTAAATTGGCAGTCGAAATTTTTCTCGAAAATTGTTTCTCGAGAAATACCTCCCACGGAAAATTCGCTCAGTCTCTTTTCATTGGAGATTCGGCTTAACATCTTTTGTTTATAGAACAGAAGGTGTACCGGTGAAGTGAACATGGGCTATTACAAATATGTTTATCAAATGAAATCACCCGCAAGATTCACCAAATTCTATAATTAAGTTGATGTCTACGTTAGGTAAACCACTGCAAGTAATGGTACAGTCAGAACCATTAACCTACTACGAATGAACAGAATGTCAACAAGCCTCCAACACGGTAATGCTACATTTGCAAACATGACTTACCTTGAAAGGATCCGGGTCTCCAAC
>OLMO02000324.1:730936-753159 GCA_900291935.2 Cassiopea xamachana
AATTGCCATGCAGCAAGTGAAGGTTAAATAGAAGAGATCTGAATATCTAGTTGTAAATTATCCTCCATAATGAATGTGAGAGTAATTAGGCCAAGATCACGATAGCTACACTTTTTGAATATAATTTTTTTATCACCTATTGCACGGTTCGTCAGTCTGCAGCTCTTTCTATGCTTAAAATTCTGAGCATTTTCATCGTCAGTATGCTTATCTGCGCTATGATGATGACAGGTGTATCTTTAAGGCTCCTTTAATGTTTAAAATAATGTGTAGCCTTCCTTTATAATGGTATTGAGTCTTTGATGGAAGCCTCTGTTCAATAATAATGGCCATCGATTGTGTAGTAAAAAGGCCATTTCGTTAAAAATTTTAGTTGACACTGTGTGATTATAGGTCATTGCTGGATTCCCTGACATATAATCTCGCATAGTTTTGTTATCATATATAATCACTTATTTTATTGTATTATAATGCTGTAACTGTTGCGTATTGCCTTCTTCCCTTTTAATTTCAACCGAGGGGCAATTCCCTGATTATAATCTCGTAAGCTTTTTACAATAATCGCAAAATAATCTTTAATCTTAAAATTTTCAACCAAGTGATGCAGATGAAGACGTTTCATTCAAACCAGTTGATGTGCCTTTCGCTTGCGGCTATGTCCCTGCAAAACATTATGTGGCAAATTGACGAAAGCATGATTAGAAACAGTGAGAACCATTCATTTTGTGTCCCGGTTAAGGATATTGAAGCAGTCCTTCCACGTCGGCGTATACTGATGTCGTTCTATGTCATTTGAGTATTCAATAAAAAACGTGATTTTACGTGATTATCAAGAACGATAAGCATTGGCAGCATATTCAGGGTGTCCTAAAAACTTTTTCATTTTCCCTCCTTTAAATCGAGAAAACAGCATATGCAATTTTTCATCAAATGTTATCTGAGTCAACTTCTCAGGATATGTCGAATCAACTGTTAGCAAACCAGTGTCATTACAAGTTTTAGGATGAATAAGAACGATTCATTTTAACAATGAGGATGAATGAATGAGAGACAGGTTGGGGACTAAGGGATTGCACAGCTTTTTTCAAAATCCAAGTTTTTGTTGTGGGAATAATCAAGATGCATGACACCCTATACTTTATGTTCAACACAGTGACAAAATGAAAAAAATCCCAACATAATCTCAAACTAATCTTGAAATAATCTTTCAATCACAAAATAATCCCATGAGATTAATAATCTCGTACACTTTTGTGGTAGTGCTTTGCCCCTCGATTTATATTTTTTGATAATATGTAATCACTATGTTTACTGTAGTAATGCTGTAGCTGTTGCGTATTGCCTTCTTCACTTTTAATTTCAACCAGGTTCTAAGTAAAAAGTAGACAATGTAAAAGTCAGAGACAAAGAATTTTCGGGGAAAATTTGTGAGACAGCATAACGCATTTTCCTGAAGAATAGCAAAAGTACGAATTGGAAAGCAGTTGCCCCTTGCATGTGAGCTCGATCCCTTTTCACCATGTTGCATTTAACTTGGTGGGCAGTGCCATCTGAGCTTTGAAAATAGGGAATTACTTATATTTTCTTGCCTTTGATGAAATTCATCCAACCACCCAAGGGTGTACAAGCCAATGGGCACAGGGGAAAGTGCACCTAGCTTGCATTGCATTCTTTTTTCGCTTGTGAGGTTCTACCTGAATGTATATAGCCCCTAGTACCAGATATTTGCTAATTTTCTGCACTTACATAGAAGCATTAAGTGGTTCAATAGAAGATAACTGAAAATCTGATTGTGAGGTATCTTCGATCTTTTAAGTTTTGCGAATGCTGTTTTATGCATTCTAGCGATGTTGTTGACTTTAGCACACTTGATTTAAGGCAAAACGTTTTTTAACAACTAAGTTTCTCTCTTGTACATCTGGAGAAATTGAAAGAGGAAAAGGCAATTAATTCTGTATGTTATCATGCTTTCTGCTTAACAATATTTAACCTTTCTCATAATCATTTCATTTATGAAAACCCACATTGTCTGTTTTTTTATTGCTTTCATCCCTATGCAAGATGTTACTATTTTTGGAATGATATGGCACAGATATTTAGTGAGGGCGTGACGCCCCGCCCACTAGCGTGTACGAAACTGTGAAAAAATTGATCGTGTTGCAGGAGATGTAGTATTTCATTGCTGATAGTGTTTTTAGCACCTGATTGTTAGTCATAATTGGTCAAGTGTTTGCAAACTATGCCCCTATGCTAAGGGTCTAGATGAGATTTGTCTGAGCATATTTAGTAGTTAGGCGAAGAAAAAAGAAATAGCTATCACGAGGAATAATAAACATGAAGCATAAAACAACTTCAGCCCCTGCCTCCAAAGTTCTGCCCTTCCATTAAATATGCTCTGGCATTCAATTATTTTGAGCCAGAACAAATTTAAAATGAAGCACCTAAGAAAAGGATTATGTCTTTTTAGCCATGAAACATTTGTTGGCTTAAACTAAAAGTTCCTTGAGCAAGTCCCTCGTGTAGTTGATTGGCTCTTTTCACTCATACCCTCCAAATGAGGAAAGTAAATGTTGCTAAAGAGCATTTAGATGGATAATTGTTAATTGATGCGTCACTCATCTGACACAGCAAAGTGCCAGTGATAATGGTTATTGCAAAGCTTTTCAGTAGTAATAATCGATATTGCAAGAGTTTTTCTATGATTTTATGGTTGCTTGTGAGATTTTGCTTTAGAGTTACAAACGCGAGAGACTGAAGCAATCCGTGGTAGCGTTGGTATTTATGAACTCTCTCCTTCAATGCCTAACAGACATTGAGAGAATATTTAGATAAAGGAAGTCATAGGGGCTGCATTGACACATTCTCATAGAGTATATCATTCAATTAACCACAAAAATCCAACTGAAATATTGAAATTAAAACAGAATGAGTGGATTGGTTTTAAAAGTGCTACTATGAGTTAGATCACTTTTGAAGCAACACGAACATTTCTCATTTTATCTGAATAGTGAAGTATCAACAGTTCTCAAATTTTAGGGTCATTGAAACCTTAGGCCGGGGAGGCACTATGCCTCCACTTTCATAACACAATCTGTTTCATTTTTGCTACCTGAGCTTATCCCCTACCTTAGTGACCAAGTCCTTCCTCTTTGAAAGTCATTTCGACGCCCTTTAAATAGGAAGACATTTGGAAAAAACGCAGATATTGTGTTCTAGAATGGGAGTGGAATAAGGTGATGGTTGGGTTGAGAAAAATTCCAAAAATTTAATAAATGGAGAATCATTGAAAGATGACCAAACATGAATTAGAAAATGTAATGAGTATTTTCTACACATTACTAACAGAGATACTTTGCGAATTTTACAGAATGAAACAATACACCATTATACAGCATTTGTAACAAACGTCATTTTCTTAATGATAGCTTTTTCCAAATATTAGTAAAAGTAAAGGGAGTCCTGTATACTTTCGTACTTACTGTCAATAGTGCAAAATAAATGGGGAAAGGATGGATAAATTATAATATTTAATGCAATGGGAGGTGTCAAAGTAAATGGAGAGGGGTTCGGACATTGAGAAATGGCTTTAAATGATTATAACATGATGGAAAGAGCAAAAGCAGGTTGTCATAAGGCATAGAGCTAAAATGTGTATATAATCTCTCCAATTAATTTTGAATATTGGACATGAATAGTACTGACAAAGAATTTGAATGATGTTCGGTGTTCGTAAAAAAGTAAACTTCCTTATATTTAAGAAGCTAAGGGGGGCTTATAAGGTACGGAGGTTGAAAAAAAATCGAAAAATGAATAAGGTGAGAGAGGTTTATTAGGAACCTGAGAGTAAATGAGTGCCTGTTTGAGAGGACACTTATCCTGATCCATTGTGGCATATGAGGTGGGTAGAGTGGCCAGATTCTTTCTTTGCTGCCCTTAACTGGCCAGTGTTACCAACAGGTACCATTGGCATAGGAGTACGCCACATTTACTGGGGGGCTGCAAACTTTCTGTAAACATTTTGCCCGAATTCCTACTGTTCTTTCAGAGACATTACCCGAATGAAGCAAAGTTGTGCCACCCTCTTCCCCGCCTCTTACACTTATGCCAACACTATGATGCCAGGTACCCATTTGCTGCTGGATGAACATTGGTTGAGCATTCAGTCAAGGTCCTCGAGTCGGACTCAAACCATTGTCCTTCCACATAGGAAGCATGTGCTTTAACCACACTGCCATCTCAACCCTGATGCCAAATAACCTCCAGGGGCCCGCTAGCATTTTTTCGACTGGGGCTGACTCTTCCGACAAGGGGTGAAAATATGGTTAACACGGTGCTTTTAATGAAAATCTCTCCAAAAAAATGCTTTTTCGCCTTCTGACGGGACGTATAGTCCCTAGTCCTCCTCTGGCGCCACCACTAATTATCCCCCTTAAAAATTATCTATTTGGTATGCCAAAGACTTGAAGGTTGTATGTCTTGAAGCTTATTTGTTTCTGACCTCGTTTCCATAGAAATTAGTCATTTCAATATTGCCATAGCAACTCTGGCGCCAATGCACCGAAAATGAACAATCGACGTTTTGTTCGAAGCAACCTGACATCCAAAGAATGAAAATTGTTCGAGAGAGAATACCTACAACAAATAACATTGCATATATAGTGAAAAAGACTTTAGGAACAAAACTAGGTGGCCACTGTCACCACCAAAGATCGGAATTTGAGAAGCTGATCAGACTTCAGCGAATCAAGTAGGTACTGGATGAGGGACTTGGTAAGCAGTAGCTATCTTTCGCACTTGAAAAATTCATTAGTATGTTAAAATTTCAAGCTAAATATTGCATTTCGATTAACCAGTTAGCAAAGCACTGGCATGCTTGACATAGCGTTATGCCAAGTGTCCCAATTCTATACTAATGCGTAAATTGTAGCGTTGAGGCAAAGTTATAACTTCTCATTTGTGCAAGATCTTGTAAGTGTATTCTTAACAATGCACTCGGTATCATGTGTACATTTCAAAAGTTTACATGACCTTTTGGCTTTTTAAATGATTTAACTGGTTTACAATTCCCTTATTAACATTTTTAATATTATTGATAATTGATTATTAATGTGAATTCCATCTTTAACATATATTGAATGCTATAACAACGAAATATCGACGTTTGTCCAATAAATGCACTATGTTCTGGATATTGAGCCTCGTGATTATCTTACGGCATTTTTAAGATTTTTGTCATTTGAGCCTTATTTTCTTATAAACTTTTTCGTATTGAAGAAGAAGTGTATGATTGAATAGCTTTTATTGCCATACATTTTGCTGGCAATTTTAAGCGATATTTTTACTGAGCATATTTATATAATGATATACGCTGATTGAACCCTCCCAAAGTGACGTCATTCCGATGCCATTAGAACCAGTACATTCATATAACAAGTTTTTTTAAGGCGCTCACTCACTTTAACGCGACACTGTAAAGAAATTGATCATGTTGTAGGAGATGTAGCGTTTCATTGGTGACAGTGCTCTGCGTGACCTGATTGTTAGTCATAATTTGTCAAATGATACCAAAATGGGCTCTATCTTCTAAGGGAAAGAATCTAGATGGCACATGTCTGACTATAGCATACTTAGTAGATGAGATATCTCTGAGAATATTTAGTAGCTAGGTAAAGGAAAGAGAAATAGGTATGACCAAGTATGACAACCTTGAAACGTAAAACAACATCAGGTCCTGTCTCCAAAGTTCTGCTCCTCCATTAAATATGCTCTGGCATTCAAGTATTTCGAACTAGAACAAATTTAAACTAAAGCACCTAAGAAATGGATTATTTAATTTTAGCCATGAAGCATGTGTTGCTTTAAACTAAGGCCTCCTTGAGCAAGTTCCTCATGTAGTGGATCTGCTCTTTTCATTCATACCCCCGAAATGAAGAAAGTAAATGTTGCAAATGAGCACTTAGATAGATAGTTAATAATTGATGCTTCACTTATTATCTGACACAGCAAAGTGCCAGTGATCAGGGTTATTACAAAACTTTTCAGTAGCAACCAGCTAAATTGCATGTGGTTTTCTATACTTTCATGGATGCATGTGAGATTTGCTTTAAAGTGACAAACGCGGGAGACTCCAGCAATCCGTGGGAGCGTTTGCATTTATAGACTCTCTCCTTTTATACTTCACAGACATTGAAAGATTACTTAGATAAGGGAAATCATAGGAGTTGCATTTATATATTTTCACAGAGCATATGATTCACTAATCAACAGAATTCCAACTGAAAAATGTTGAAATATTGAAATCAGAGGTGAGTTGATGGATATTCTACAAAATTGCAACTAGGAGGGAAGTAATTTTTGAAGCATAATCACAATTTCTCATTATATCTGAGTAATGAAGCATCAGTAGTTTTGAAATTTCAAGGGCGTTGAAACTTTGGGGCCGGGGGGGCACTATGCCCCCACTTTCCTCATAAGTCGGCGTGTTTTACTAATGTTTCCTGAAATTATCCCCTACCTTAATGACCAAGGCCTTCCACTTTGAAAGTCAATTCGAGACACTTGAATTAGGAAAACACTTGGAAAAAACGCAGATATTGTTTTCTAGAATGGGATTGACATGAGGTGATGGTTGGATTGAGAAAAATTCGAAAAAGTTAATAAATGCAGAATCATTGAAAAATGACCAAACATGAAATAGAAACTGTAATGACTATTTGCTACACATATCTAACAGAGAAACTTTTGCGAATTTTACAGATTTAAGTAACAGTAAAGGTAGTCTCATATACTTTCGTACGTACTGTCGTGTCCCAAATAATCGGGGGAGTTCTAACAAACGGGGAGGGGTTGGAAAAATTATATAATTCAATAAACCGGGTGGTTCACAATTAACGGAGGGGGTTCGGAATTTGAGAATTGGTTTTATATGATAATAACATGATAGAACGAACAGAAGTAGATTGTCATAATGCATAGAGTTAAAATATGTACAGAATCACTTTAATTGACCTTGAATATTGGACATGAATAGCTACAAAAATACCCTGTAGGTACGAAGGAAGGACCCTTGCTGACTAAAAAGATACGCCAGTTCTAGATAGAAAACAGTGGGCATGGCCGTTAGTAGTCCAATATCCATGCCACAGTTTAGTAAACGAAGGAGGGGTGTTGATAAATTTGGATAATTTGAGGGCCCTCCCCTTACTATTTTGACCACATTTGTTAATTTTGGCAGTTTTTGAGTTGCTTCGAAATTGCATTAATCAGTTTTCCAAACATGTGAATGTAAGGATTGCATTCGAACTCAGTTGATACTGACTTATGGTTTGTTATTGTTAGGTGATCCTAGCATTTTATACGAACAGACATGTTTTCTCCCCCTTATTTTTAATCCCCTATCATTATTTCTAGAAATTGTTTACATGCCCCGCTTATTGTGTCCATCATTTAGTATGGATTTTAGAGTTTGAATGTAAAGACTTTTTACTCTAAATCAGCCATCAAGGTGCTGATTTTGTTGGTGATTTGAGCGCTTCTTGGAAGCACACGCTTAGATCATGCGGGGTGCCACAATCCCCCCTAAATTTCCATCTCTTTCCTACAAAAATCACTTTACAACTTTTCAGATTCGCAACATTTTTAATTTGTAAAAATGTGCACTTTAAATTTTGATCATTTGGCATCGTACTATGAAGGGCCTAGCCGCATAACATCTATTTTCTCCTATATCTACGTCCTCAAAACTGCCTGTTGCTGTCTCGCATGCTGAAGCTATTTTTATATGATAGCTTCATGCTTTGACAGGGAGCCCAGCATTTTGGGAGATTGTTCTGTAATTTTCCATACATGCATAGAAAATTCTCTGACTTTAGTGATCCACAATTTTATTCACCGACTCGCCAAGAATGGTTGCACTTATCTTTAGATAGTTAACTTCTGCTATTTTTCAACATCTTTTTGGAGTATGTGGAAAAATGCTTGAAGTTCTTTAGTTTTGATTATATTATTGCAGCTTCTGCTTGGGCGTAAACTGAAAAATTATCAAATATTCAGGGAGAACCTTTCGTACGGTTTCTTTTCAATGTCAGGAAATAATGTTTTTTTTTCTATCCAAATCAAGGAACATTATGCTATTAATGGGCCATTTTCTACCAATATGTGAGATACTGTATCTGTTAATCCAATGATGGGATACACGTTTTTTTTTATAAGACAACCGATTTTTTGCTTGAGTCTCAGTTTTCTTAACTCTTCCCTAAAATGAGCCTGAGATTTTTTTAAACGATTCTTAACATTGTCTAAAATGAACTGCCTAAACTGGGCCATATTTTCGTTGTTTATCGTTTATACTCGAAGTTGACTTCCATCTTTAACATTTTGGACACACTATTGACGAAATATTGATTATTGGCCAATAACAACAGTTAATTTTGGAAATAGAGCCTCGTGATTTTCTTAAGATTTTCTTAAGATTTTCACCATTTGAGTCTCATGTTAGACTAGAAGTAAATGCTTAAGAGGTACTCTCGAACTCATGTAATTCGAATCTTACAGGGGTTTCAGAAATTGTTCGAATTACATGAGTTTCGATTTATAGGAGTTTGACTTTTTCCGGCCGAATTTTGTTGAGGAAGTGTTAACGGGTTTACAGTGCTGTAAATTATCAATGTTGTAAAATGAGGTGTAGTATTTGAGAAATAAGTTGTTCCTTTTATGTAAAACAAGCGTTACAAAATTTTAAATATCATTTCTTCTCATAAAAGTCCATGAGTTTGGTCTGTTTTCCTATTAACCATTCTTCTTTGGTTCATATTAACTGACATTTGTGACAGTAGAATATCAAACTTTGGGCAGGTCTCAAACAATGTCAGTTTCTTCAGAGTTTCTATGGCGTCTTCAATCTCGAATTGCGACGGTAGCGAAACTGGCTCGTCGCCAGGACAGTTATCCTTTTCATCATCAGAGCTAGTATCAACATCAACAATCTCGACCGTTTGATACTCATTCACTATTTCTGCGACAGACAATGGACGTGATTCATTGGTCATAAACTTTATGTCGAAATCCACAAGGGACTCGTTCCATTGCCAAAAAATTGAGATTTAGAACTTTGAACGGATTAAATTTTTTCAAAATTCGAATTACATGATCAAAATTTGCTCACGTGGCCAAGAAAACTGTTTGATTTACATGATTTTTCGAATTACATGAGTTCAAATTATAGGACCTTTCTTATAAGGATTTTAGAGTAAACTCGGACTGGACCGGAGAATTCGTTCGATTTATATGATTATTCGAAGTATAGGAGTTCGAATTACATGAGTTCAATTGTATCTCTTTCCAATGAAACCATTTCTTTGACCTAAATTCCTGTTTAAAATAGTACCGCTCAGGTTTACAATTTCCTGGAATCGCTGAGATGGATTACGGAACAAATATTAGCATTATTTGGCATTGTTGGCCAAAAATGGAAAAATTAATCAAGATAATAAGCATTGATAACTAATAAATTATCGTTGAATAAATCGTTGAACATGCCATGCTTAAATACAAAGAAGCCTGTGGTGATGCTTGGAACTTTTAGAAAACTATTTTCACATTCGATTCAGAATATTTACGAATTAGATTAATAGCGAATAAATAAAATGGCTTTTAGAAAGCAATGCATTGACTTCAAAGTGTTTGAACGCCATTAATTGACGTCAAAAATCGAAGATACTTTAAAACAAAATTTTGCGATACTATATGTTACTGTTTTTCATCTTGTGACTTGAGAGCATTTTAATAGTTTGGTAACAATACTTTCTAACTACAATGAATACAATGCTAACGAAATGCTACGTTGGCATAACTCACTTCCAGTAAAAACCCACTGTGTAGCAGATCTTTATTGCAAATGATTTTGAAATAGGGCTGCAGAACAGAATGAAAGAACTTTTTAAAATATAGCACAAAAGGTCCTAGTTTCAGAAAATATTTACATGTAATATGCTCTGTCTGGGCATTTTCAAGATTTCCACAAATATTTTGCAATGTGAACATTTCTTATTCAAGCAATTTCAAACTTGCTCAGTGCTAACTAAATAAATGGTGAAATTTTCACGGCAAAAGTTTGAAAGTTCCATCATTATAAGAATTCCCAGGATAAAAGCATTTGAACGAAATCCGGAGGTGATAAAAATTTTTCTGCATGTGTCAATGACTACAAAACTAAAATGCTATATGTTGAAAAAGGCCTCACTTCTCGATTTTACATCCGTTTCCCCCAGTTCCTTGGAGCTTGGAGGGTGCCTCTGAGAGGTCTTTATTTCTGGCACGAGCATTTAGAACCGGATGCCCTTACTGATATCACCAATGTCCTGCGTTGGGCCTCAAACCCATGTTTGGTTTAGGTCGAGTTCTTCACCGCTAGGCCATTGCTGAGAGATAGGCCTCAGTATTCTTATGTAATTTCTAGTAAATTTTAAGCACTGTGTAATTATCATAAGTTTAACTTTTGCAACAAATTGTACAATAGCTTCCATAATTTTTTCCATGATTGGTTTACAAACCAAAAATGGAGCATGCTTTCATGTAGACCTCTCATAGTTTATAAGTACAGTATATTGTTTGTATGAATGCTCTTGGAATGTTTGCCCACATGTCAAAAATTTCCGAGTATGAATCTCCTGCTTCTCGTAAACAAATTTTGGCAGCCATTTCCTACAAACCAGTCGAATATTTTTGTCATGAGAGTGTATTTACATTGAAAATGTATGAATGTTTCAGAGTTGTCATAGCAACATCAGAGCGAAGCTTTCTGTCTATAGCAGTTGTTCTCAACGGGGGCGGTAGCGTCCCAAGGGGCGTTTTTGAGATCTAACGGGGCGTTTCGGAGCATACAATGATATTCTCATGTCAATGCATTGTGTTGGTAAATTTGTGCATTTCATTATTAGAACCAGGGATATGGTGAGTGGAGGGCGTAGGGGGCGTCACGCACCCAATGTCCTCAAAATTTCAAGAAAGGTGGTGAGGAGGAAACCATGATGGAAGAGATTTGGCAAAAAGTATTTTCTGGGACCTTTTTGTTTAGTAACAATAATTAGTCAATTGGTCAAAACGACCCTCCCTCAACAGAAGGTGTCTCGGCAAATCACTGATTGGAACAGGTTGATTAAATTACTGTAAATTATAACATGAGTAAATTTTATGTTATGAAGCATGTCCTCAACTCTGGAAAAAGCAGAAATTCAACTAATGACTTTCTGACTTCGCTTCTTGTCAAGAGAGTAAGGCCTTTTAACATAGAAACCTGGAAGGGAAATTGCCCCCAAAATTGCTCAACATTGTTCCCGTAGTAATTGGAGTTTGCCCCCAGTAAATTGTCCCTTTTACTACAGGCAAGCCTTATAGTAGAACAGAAACAGTCGCTTGACAACGTCAATCATCTTTCAATTTGTGATGGTCAATATAAAGTTTGTGGGTGTCTTCTAAGTCAAATTGAAGGATGCTTCTTTTATAAAACAGATGCAACAAAATTGTCATAGGGTTTAGCTCATATGTGATAAGTCCTTATTTTTATTAGGAGATTTATTTTAAGCCAAAGTAATAATCACTACACCAATAATTGTCATGGGGGCGATGCCCCCAGATCTCCTTTCTCTCGCGATTTACAGCAATTGGAGGCATTATGCTACTTGCTACTAAAGCTGAATATTGGCCTTGTCAAAGACTCTGATCATATGCAAGTTTTGCTTGAAAATGGAAGGTTATTAGAGAGGGGGCCTTAATAGAACTTACAGGGTAAGGATCATTCATCCGTTAAGTAGCACCTCTGTGGAGGAGGGAGGGTACCTTCTTTTGTGGAGCTAGTATTTAATTTATATAGAGAATTATAGTACAGAGCGTTACAACAAGGGGAGGAAGTCAAAAACCGCAAACTTAGGGTTACGCCAAAGATTGAATAACCCCAAAGCGCTTTTGAACCGGTTAACACGAATTCCAACCGATGAGAAGTACACTGCTGCGGAGTCTCCTCCTCATTTACCCAACGACAACAAGATCGTAGCCGAGTATGCATACCAGCTGGGTTGAAGTTCCATAATTCAACAGCATTTGTTTACAACCCAAGTTTTGCTATATAACCATTGTGCAATGTAACGTCACTTGTAATTGTTGTTTTGAAAACGTCAATATGCCACTTTTGCATGAGTAGCACAATAATCCAAGGTTTGATACCAAAAGAGTGCAAGAGTAATGAGGCTAAACGAAAAGCTAGGTATACTTTTGAAAACGTGACCAAAGGTTTTTTAATAGGAAACCTAACTCAGGCCTAGTACTAACAGTTTTTAACTTTTGATCACATTTTAGTTCTAAAACTTTCTCAAAAGTTTCTTAATTTAACGAGCTAAATTGTAGTGAACACGAAAACAAAACTTGAATGCAATAAACTATTATCAACATAACAAGCAAAATGCTAATAGATTTACATTCTAGAGCAATTTCATGCTCAGAATGTTTTCGTTCAGGTTTACGTTTAACTAGGTAAATATTTCAATGTTTTATTTGTCTAATGTTTCGTAGCTCTTTTCTTTTAGTTTTAAAAGTTTCTTATATTCTAAGGTGCCTTTTACTCGGCTGCTAATAATCTGGATTCTTAGGGGCCATTCAAATATTACGTCACACAGGGGGTGGGAGGGTCTATTGATTTTTGTGACAAAGTGTTGCAAGTGGAGGGTGGGTTGTTTTTGCAATGTGATGCCACATTGTTTAAACAACTCTATATTTCGTACATTTTGCTTCATAATAGAGAAGCTAGCTTCACAGCAAAGGAAGAAATGTGGCTTCTCATCAAAAAATAGTCTGGCAGTCCTATTTTGATGCCATTTTGAGGCGAATAAAGACATAATAAAGACATTATTATGAGAGGAGAAATGTATCATATTGAAATTCATAATGTGACGTCACACAATGGCGGTGGTTGGGTAGTTTTGAATTTGATACAAAGTTTGACGGGTACGATAAACGACGTGTGATCTTTCAGATTTTCACTTAGATGCTAATGGTTTGCGGAGGAGCATCCTTTCCACTTCAAAAAAGAACTTCATTGAAGCGACAGAGCGGAAACGATGCACGCCTGCTCACTGGGGGCTCGAAAATCGAAGGATGGAATACACAATTGCACATTCATAAATACATATATATTCTTTCCTATTGTTATCTTTTTTATTTCTTTTGTAGATCAAATGATCTTCTCTTTATATACTTCTATTTCATTTCTAATCAGTTTTAGCAGACAAGCCAATTATACATTGCCTATACTCTAGTGAGATGTATTATTGTATAATTTAGTGATTGATGAATTACATAAAGGTTAAAAACAAATTCTTATGTTGCTAGTTTTCTGTTGAGTACAACCCTTTACTGAGCTATATTCTATATCCTAGGAAAGTTGGAAAGTAAAATTTCACTCACCTTGTGACTGTGGCACTTCGATAGTGTGACCTTTGATTGTATGAAGGCAGTAAATTCGATCACATTGAGAGTACATGCTGCAGTAGCTAAGCTGTCCCATTCAGCACTATCTTTTTTAATTTTTGCAGACCAGAGTTCCAAGCATAATATGTCATATGTATCCTTTGGGCTCTGCCACCTAGTGAGGAGTGAGTGGAAATGATATTGGGGGTCTGAAGGCAAAGCCCCTGGAAAACATTTAAGAGGTGATATTTTAGATCTTAGAAAAGCTCGCTTCTTAACATAGAGAGGCACCTTTCTTGATAGACAGCGGTACATTAAATTAATAATTTGAGACGTCTCGATCCATGAAATAGAATAGAGAAGAGAAATGTAAAAATTAAGTAGGATATATAACACCACAAGGCATACCATGGGTTAAGGTGGCTAAACCCCGTGGAAAACGTGTAAGGATAGCGCTCTTTAGATCTCAAGAAAACTCCTTTTGCCTTTAGAGATATGATTTATTCCCACGAAATAGATTGCGCATTTATTGCAAATTCGACATTGGCTGCTCTATTTTATACTTAGCTAAAGAATATGAATGATGGTGTCATGTGCTACAGTTTGGCAGGAGAAAAGGTGGACCTTAAAGAAGAATCCGGCTTTAGGAGAGAGAAAACTGAGTTGTCACTATGCATCTGGCTTAAGTCTTTTGCTGACGAAATGTCAAGCCGACCCCCTCAAACTATTGTTTTCAAGTATTTTAACAACATCGGAATTCCTGTTTAGTTAGATATTCCATCATGCAAGGTGTCCGATAGCACATATCCACTTGATAGAAGAGGTCTACTGATAAAAATGTTTGCACACAATGCATCGTAGAACATGCAGCCCTAATAAAAACGAGGAAATATGCGATAATAATATCCTTCCGAGTGACTATTGAATCTCCAGCACCCAGAAAGCTGAAATTGATTAGGAGGGCACGTTGAATTCTGCTTTGGAATGACTTCATGATAGTGCAGACCAATTCTAGCTACAACGCAAGCAATTTTTTGGGGGGGGTGGGTATTGTCCCTATAATAGTCACAGTTACCTGTGTGATATTCGGGGGAAAAGTTCTCTCCATAGGCCAGAATGATTTACTTTGTTGGTTAGCAGATTGGAGGCAATTAGCTTTCATGCAGACTTAGACTGTCAGTTGAGAACAGTGGTGATTTCTAAAGATTTTAACAAGGGGGACTCTACGCATAACTACGCCAATAGTGTGGGTGTGGCCCAACTACAACTACACCCATATTTCCAAAGATGGAAACATGATAATTTAGTTTAACACTGATATAGTATAGTCAACAATAAGAAAAGCCTCAATAACCATATAGCAGTGCACAATTTATCATAGCACTTTGGAAGCAAGGCCAATAAACTCTGAAAAGCCAAGCCAATGCAAAAGTTTTAGGGGAGCTGAGGCCCCCCAACATGAGCAGAAAGTTTAACAAGGGGGCTCCACCCCCCTGGAAATCACCCCTGGTTGAGAGTCAGATGTTAAGTGGAGTGCATGCTAGGAGAGAGACCTCTTTTCTCTGAGCTCTTCACAGTTTTTGTACTGTGGGATGGATGTCGTAGGGTTCGACTGTTTGTGGTTTCCAGCCCTTTTTCCGACGGTTCCATGGTTCCCTACATTAAAACAACGGTCTTGCCGTTATTGCTTTTGCGTAAGGGCTCCGGACGTTATGGCTTTTGGGAGAAGCGTTTAATGGTTTTTGGTCTTAAGAAGAACGATATCCTTCTGTTCTTAATTATTTTTTACGGACAGTGAAAGGATGTCAAAGCTAGCTGTTGTCTCACAAAGCCATGGTTACCATTTGGGATTTTTCAGTCTCAGGTTTCATGAAACTAGGATTATTAAACATGTGCTGACATCAGCGTGTAACTGTGGTTGAGAGTTAAAATTGGGACTATTACGGTATTATGAGGCATGAAGGGATACTGTACAACAAATGGCACATAGATTTCCAGATTGCCTACTGTGTTAACTCTTTTGCGCATCTTAAAACCAACATTGTGCATAGAGGGAGAAATTATGCTTAAACTTGTTTCTCATAACACCTTGCGTTATTTTAAAATTAAGGTTGGTTTCAATCAAGGACGTAGGAAACCCCTAAAAAGTGAGCGGGCCAAGTCATAAAATGGGCATATGACTACGCCCATAAATTATAAATTTTATAATCTGAGCATGATTAGAACTTGTGGAGTGGTGGCAGAAACTTTCAATTTTTTTTGTTAGGGGGTAATATTTCATGAAATCAAGGGGGCACATCATGTACAGTATGCGCTGGATCATCTAACCTACAAGCTTAGTAGAAGTGGCGTAAAGGAGAGGGTGCGCGGGGGCGCAACTCACCTAGCTCTAACTCCAAACGGAGTGTAGCCCCCTCCATGATCTGTAAATGTCTTTGAAGTTCAAAGCTATTGTGGTGGAAATTTGTCTTTTGAAGACAAAATGCTTTACTAAAATTTGAGATCAGAGACGTAACAGCCAGGGAGTATGAGGGTGTAGCACCCTGCCAAGTTGTGGAACTTGAGAAAATTCAGGTAAAATGGGGTCATTGCATATTCAAAATCAGGTAAGCGCTGAGGAGTTGAAGGTTTCATACTGCTTTTACAACAGGTGATAAAACGTATAGTTAAAGGAAGTATTTACTATATATGCAAAACCAATATCAAAATTGGCTTTTCCAGCCATATGAGTACCTTTACTTGTAATATTTTACTGTGAATTTTTGTCCGCGGGCCCAACTATGGTGGGCCGTATAGTAGGCTCTAGATACAACAGAATTTCTAATACACTTTCAACAGTTTCTACTTAAAAGATTAGCAAATTTGTTCTCTTAAGAAATACCGTATTTGCAAAAATCAATCTCATAATATCGTCTTTGTGACATCTGAGAAGCTGCACTCTAAAATTATTTTCTTCGGGCCCAACCATAGTGAACCCTATAGTAGACTCTACATTCGAAGAAATGTACAACACTGTCTGTGAATTTACTTAGAATACATTACTAAAATATTATCTTATGAAGTACTGCATTTGCAAAAATCAATCTCAAAATAACGTTTTCCAGCCGCCTGAAAACATTTATTTTCATAATTCTTTCTCCGAGCCACACTATAGCGGACCCTCTAACAGATACTAGCGAATGCCTTGCACACTGAACGTTTTTTGTAGCCATGCTTACCCTCCTGTCCCTACCACATGTAAATGTCCGAGCAACATTGCTTCAAGACAATTGAAGGAAAAGAGATTGGTATCGATAGAAGAGCTTCCTAACCACCAGGTAAATTCAAGAAAGTTCTTCCATACATCCGCCTAATAAGCGGAGAATGCCCTTGCGTGTAAGAAGTAATTAGTTTATTAGAGTTTGAGCATTAAGAACGCCTTCTTTCTGGACAACTTCCTGAGTTTCTTATATAACTAGGTGCACCAAGTTCTTATTTCTTTATAAAAATAATCGAAGGAAAAGCACCTCCCTAGCTGCTAATTTACTTCTATACCATTGCTTAGTAGTTTGAAGGAGGCCAAATAGATCGCTGGATATAGCTATGAACAAAACGATGCACGATTAGGAAGAATCTTGGGGTCTGCGTGTTTACTCCCAGATAACATTTTGCATGCAAAACCTCCTAGAGAGGCAGAAAATATCGTTCTGCAAAATGAGATACAATTCTCGTTCTGTATTGACCTTTAGACGGAGAAGGAAAACTACTCCTAACATGTTCTCATCGGAGTTTGTATGACGTTAAGCTAAAAAGAAGAAGCTATACTGATCTTATCTGTACTCTAAAGCAATGCCTAGTGGCCCTGTTCTTTGCTACCTAATGACTGTACTTCAAACCTTCAGAAAAGCAATCAGAAGCCTGTTTAGTGGTTTATACATTATTGCTTCTAGAGAGGCAGAAAATGCCCTTCTGCAATATGAGATATAAATCTCTTTCTATATTGACCTTTTGAAGGAGAAGAAAAACTACTCCTAACATGTTCTCACCGGAGTTTGATGACGTAGAACAAAAATGAAAAAGCTACGCTGATCTTATCTATACACCAAAGCTATGCCTAGTGGCCCTGTTCTTTGCTACCCAATGAATGTACGTCAAAGATAGAGAAAGCAATCTGACGCCAGTATAGTGATGTATGCATTAGTGCCTCTTGTGAGCCATCACTATTGCAATTTTGTCACATCTTGCACGTCTGAAATCATTGTAGATCGCTGCCCCTCTTTGTCTCCCAAGTGTTCACCATTTCTGTGAAGTACAATGTCATGTTACATTTTGTTCTAAAACTTTGATCAATAATAATAAAGTTTATTAAATATACAAGGCATTGTTGTGAAAAAAAATTGAGAAAATGCTCACATTTATCTACTTAGAAAGCCACGATTTCAAACATTGCTCCGGATAACATCCTATGTTGAGAACTTGGACACAAGAATTATGTGAAAAAGGCAACTTCGTGTCCGTAAGTGATACTTTTGGGCTTGAGAGGGGGCACTTTTGGGTGTTTTGTTAAGAAGTAAGGGGCATGACCCCTCTGGTCCCCCAGTTCTTTCATCCCTGGTTTCGATATAATTTTCATGTGTTGGAGATCCACTGACGACATTGACTTCTTTATTGGAAATTCTACATTTGAACTGCAGATGACCCACCTGCAACCTATCACAGACATAGAAGAAAGTTAAAACTTCTTCCATTTCTTTTCCATTGCGGTACCAGCAATCTCAAGAAATGTATATGGAAACATGACTGCGATGGGTCACCGATGGGTCACCGATGGGTCACCGATGGGTCACCGATGGGTCACCGATGGGTCACCGATGGGTCACCGATGGGTCGCCGATGGGTCGCCGATGGGTCGTTGTCACTTTGAGAAGTTGGTTTGAGCTCAATATTTCTAAGAATGACTTTCATTTCAGTTTATGTACAGTATAATTTAACACATAAGAACACTCTTGATATTGTAGCAATCAAATCAATCACAATCAACTGCAATATATGAGTCAAAAATTGTGGCAAATGCTACCTCCCGATGTATGAGTCCCCATCATTAATCCTCATCATTAATAGCATTCAAAAGGGAATTGAGACCCTGCAGAATTAAGTGTGGCTGCACATTGTGCAAAACTTTTATATTTAAGGTAAGTTTGTTTTAATTTCACATCGTTAAGTGTTTATTTACTTTATCTAATTACTTAAACTAATGGTTGGCCATGATTAGCTTTATATTTCTTTATTATTACCAATGTAAGCCAACTTAAAATTAGTTATTTATTTCATATTACTATAATTCATTTTGAATGTCCCTGCGGAGGAGCGCTAATCCCCAGTGGGCCACCAGTGAGTGAAAAGTATATGGAAACATCTTTCAGTAGCAATGTCTCCAGTGCGACTCCTGTGGGTCGTCCAAATTAGAACGTTATATGGAAATCAGGCTTTAGAAAGAACTTATTTAGGACCGAAGAAAGATGTTGAGGACAATATCCATATAGCAGCTATAATTTCTATTTAAGCTAACGTTTTGATATCATGCATTCCGATCCTTCGTTTTCAAGTGTCGAACTTTCCAATAGCCATTAAGATAATAACAATCTTATTATCTACTTAAGCAAAACATTTTGATATCATGTTTTTAGTTACTCGATATCCTAACAATAATCCTTTATTATTTGCTCAAGAAGATGCTCATTGTAGAGTTGTTTTAACAGCGTAGTGCTTTTATTTTTGGAATCCTTACAATCACAGTTGGTATCTCATCACAAGATTATTCCCTAATCTTCCTTTCGAGTTGCCTTGAAAATTTCCTTAGGCTATCAAAAGATGCTTTGACTGGCTTTAATCTTTTATCTAGGTTGTTATCTTGCAAGTAACTATCGTTAATTGCAGTGGCGGATCCAGACCAGGGCTACCAGGGCTTGAGCACTGGTCAGATTTTCAATCCTAAATAGCCGGCTGAATTAAAACGGGAATTATCAAAAGTAGTCACCAGTATTTGCTCCTCATGGACAATGCTAATAAAGCCCTATCGCTGCTTATTTCAGTCTTCCTCAGAATAATCACCTCTAAGATACTAGGTGTCTCTTGTGGACGCAGAAGGATGTATTATCCAATCAGGTATCACATTGGGAATATGCTCGTCAAATCACTATTCAGTTTTTCTATCACATGCTGCATTCCTTCCGAGCCCTGGTCAGTCTGTAATATAAAGAGGCTCAACTACCCTAGATCCAATCAGATCTCTCTATTTTGTAAGCAATTTTTGGATGAGCCCTGGTCAGATGTAAATAATCTCTTTCATCCAATGAAACATCGCCCTGACCAGGGCTCAATTTCTCTTAGCCAATCACAATACTCCGTGACCAGGGCTCGACTATGTCAACATGAGCACTACACCTGATATTGTTGATGTTGAAACAGTGCCCTTCGTGGCGACAAAGACGGTAGGTGTTGAGTACTTTGCGTGACAATTGGCAATTACTTTGAGGTACTAGAAATGTCCGAATTGGTTAGAGAAATTCATGATGCTAATTCTCAGAGCTGCAGTTCCATGCCTGTCAAGAAACCAAATGCCCTAGTATAACACCAGTTAGGTAAGTCGCTTCTGTTAGTTGGATAATATTACGGCCATTTGACTAAATACGTAGGAGCCCTAGGGTAAAAGGAGGCACGTACCCCTCCCAAGTTTCATAAAACTGTTGGTAAGGTCCCCTTTTATAGATTTGTCTCTTTTGTTTGTGAGAATGCCCCTTGCCTCTGAACTCAACATTTTGAATGCTTCCTACTTCCTTGCATTTGGCTGTTGCGCTGAGTTTTACTTCCGCCTAACACTATTTCCGTTGTCAACTGTTTATTTTTGTGACGAAGTAAGTTATTGAACCGAGCAGGTGCTGGATTTCAGCGAGTCAAGTTTATCAAGCCTCACACGTAATGCCACACCCATGTTGGAAATGCCCCAACCTTGTGAGCTTCAACAGATTGAGAGAAACGTTTGCGGTTTTAACCATTTTATAAATTTAACAAAACAAAACGAAGTGAATGACGTACTTGATTGCTTCTTTACTGAAGTCTAGAATAACGAATTTCAAGTCAATAATAAAAGTCGGACGAACTGGCCCTGTTTTGTTCATAGTTCTGAGATATTGCTACACCCATATTGCCACGCCCAAGATCTTTTTGTTGAGCCCTGGTCAGATTTCTCCCTGGATCCGCCCCTGGTTAATTGCCATATAGTCATCCAATTTGTCATTTCAATACAATCATATATTTCATTCGTCCTAGCATTGAAGTCGCCGCATTATAGAGCCAAATCTTTTCAGTCGAAAGAAGCACATTCTGATTGGAGGCTCATACGTGATAAAGCTAACCCTGTTTCTCATAAACGTTGAACTGCTTGGGGGAATATAAATGGAAGTGAAGACAGCAACTTGGTCCCAACTAAATCCGTGTTTGTTAAGTGCACCAAAAATGGCAAAACAAATTCACAACCTGTCCGTTTTCAAGTTCGAGCTTTGGAACTTCCGAAACTATTGGAACTCCATACAGACGAATTCAAACACTTTTGAATAGGTAGACATGATTTTGTTTTTGGGTTGCGATTAAATTCTATAGTTGTGCGAGTAAAGGTTAAGCGTTGATTTAAGTTTTCAGTAAAGAAATTAGAAATGCAAATCAGTATAAATTAAGGGCTATTTTTGATGAAACAGCAAAATATTAAGACAGTCAAGACTTTTAACATATCATAACCTAACATAACAGACCATACCATAGCATAACACAAATAAACTTTGCTTAGGCCAATGGCCTATTACACTTCTAATCTCTATACTGAGAACAAACAGTAGAGTGGTGTTGTGACACTCGCGGTCACTCAACAGTGATCTGTGCTGTAGTTTGGATTAAATACAGGGTCATTAGATTAGTTGGTTTGTAGCTTCTCCTTTTTCTGATAGGGGTTACATGGTAACATGGAAGCACGATTAAAATTAAGCCTATTGACAGACTATTGTCGATAATACAACAAAATATCGAAAAAAGACATTTGGTGTGAGACGTAAGTGTTGGAGGTGAGGGCAGGGTGACTGCAGCTCCCCCTCTCAAGTTGGGCAGAAAGCCGGCTGTTTCATTCAAGCAAATTTTCTGAAAGATCAATACATATGAAACTTATCTTTGGTCATTACTGCCAATTGCGTGGAGGCTAAGTCTGATAATTATGTGATTGCGCATATGTTCACGCATAGTACATTCCTATTTGCAAGGATACAAAATGGCGACACGCTCCTCACAAAGAACTCGATTTCCCGTGAAGAGATTAATCAACGAAGTTTACACGCGCCCCGAAAAGAATTCTAGAGAAAACAGAAAGAAGAAAGATGATAATCTATACGATATCTCTGTTGTAGAGATTGATTCAAGGTCCAAACAGATAAAAGTGCACTATGTGGGTTGGGATGCTAAATATGATGAGTGGAAGAACTGCCAGGGCAGCGATTTTCCTCTTGTAAAATACGAACGACTGAAGCTTCCAACTCCAGAAACGATCTATCAGCGATCAGAAATGTTTTGCCAAACACTTTCACTCGAGATTAAGCGTCATTTGTGTTTCGGATGGAAAGATAACCCTGAAGTTCGCATCGAATTGAAGATTGATGGGGATGTTTATCTACAAACATTCAAAAACTTTGGCATGCCAGTGAAAAGAGCTTCCAGAAAGGGGGAAATGAGAGTGATGAACAACA
>OLMO02000324.1:758769-777650 GCA_900291935.2 Cassiopea xamachana
CATAGATAGTTGCTACCGTGTAACTAAAGGAAAAGGCCTTTAGCCAATCACCGTATAGCTCCGGTTTAATCACGTATAGAGTTCTCTTTGCAGTCTCTTTACATATCATTCAATGGTGTTGACCGCACGCTCCACGATGCAGTTCGAGCATCAAAGGAACAATAAATCAATTGCTTAACAAGAAGGAAGCTGAATTGTTGATTGAAAAAGGTTTTGTTTACTATTCCACTCTTGGAAGGTGTTGAATTCTTGTCGACTGGTAGATTTGATGGAAGGCAAGGTGCAAGAGAACATAGATATTTGAAGTTTATTTCTTTGAGCATCTGAGGTATGTACGTGATTAATACCGATTAAGTTGCACTCTTATATGTCTGAATTGCCAAGTTTGCATGTTGACTGGGTTGAATACTTAACAAGTAGCCGTTTAGGTCTGTTTCTTCATGTATTTGTAGGCTTAGGCCTTTCTCCTTTGAGCTGTCTCGATATTTACGTTGTTTATGACCACTTTTGTGATTTTCATGAAAAGGAGCAACAACATAAGAGCAAAAACCAAGAGACAGTAGTCCTGTTTTTGACATGTTTTGAAATCAATGGAGTATGTATATATGCCTAGTATAAGTAGCTTTATACATGAAGCAAATTTCTAACTTAAGCAAGAAATGGGCGTAGGAAACATTTACTAAATGAGAGACATATCGTCATGGGCAAATTCAAAAGCTCGAGGCCTCAATATTCTACGCCCAAATAGCGTCTCTTCACTTCACAGTGAAGTTTGTGTTCTACTTTGCACTACTTTCTCATAAGAATTATGGATAAAAATAGGAATGTGAACAGAAGATGCTTAGCCAAGCAATGTACAAGGTACTTCTTTGAGCTTAAAGCATTGTAAGTCCTAACGCAAATGATGGCGAAATGAACACTGTTGACAGGGAAGGCCTAGCTAAGCACTGTCCCGGAAGTCCTCTTTCATTCATAAATCGGAGAATGGATCGTAAACAACATATATTAAAAGTATTTATGGAACATTGATAGATATCCCAAAACTTAAACTAAGCAATCAATATATGACTGGAAAATAGAGGAATAGATAGTAAATCATAGGAATATGAATTTCCAGTACTGTTGTCACTGTAATCAATCATGCATAGATAGTTGCTACCGTGTAACTAAAGGAAAAGGCCTTTAGCCAATCACCGTATAGCTCCGGTTTAATCACGTATAGAGTTCTCCTTGCAGTCTCTTTACATATCATTCAATGGTGTTGACCGCACGTTCCACGATGCAGTTCGAGCATCAAAGGAACAATGAATCAATTGCTTAACAAGAAGGAAGCTGAATTGTTGATTGAAAAAGGTTTTGTTTACTATTCCACTCTTGGAAGGTGTTGAATTCTTGTCGACTGGTAGATTTGATGGAAGGCAAGGTGCAAGAGAACATAGATATTTGAAGTTTATTTCTTTGAGCATCTGAGGTATGTACGTGATTAATACCGATTAAGTCGCACTCTTATGTTTCTAATTTGCTGTGTTGGCATATTGAGTGGGTTGAATACTTACGAAGTACCGTGTAAGTCTTTTTCTGCATGTATTTGTAGGCTTAGGCCTTTCTCCTTTGAGGTGTCATGAAACTTGCGTTGTTTATTGCCATTTTGATGAGTTTCATGAAGATGAGGAACGAAATAATGGCATAGCTAAGAAACAGTGGCGTTGTTTTTGACATTTTTAGCATCAATGGAGTATATAGATATGCCTAATATATTTAGCGTTATACAAGATTCAAATGTATAATTTGAGTAGGACATTGACGTAGGAAGCATTCAAAACGTGAAGGGCATATACTCATGGGCACCTTCACAAGCAAAATATGGCAACTATGTTCGCTTAGAAAGGGCGACATACATGCAAATTTGTGGAAAGGGACACGCGAGCCCTCAAGTTTCTACGTCCAAATAGCGTCTCTTCTCAGTGAATTTTGTGCTCCACTTTTTACTACACTAAACCAAAGTTAGACTAAATTATCATGTCTCCATCTTTGAAAACATGGGCATGACTGAAAATAGGCCACACACAATTTCCGACATTGTAGCTGGAGCTCTCCTTGTTGAAACTTTTAGAGGCCCAAGCGATAATTAATCATAAAGCATGCTTATCAACTGTAAAACTATAGTTCTTGTTGAGTTATGCAAGATAAAGTTGGCTTTGTTGTGCTATCAAATCATTTTTATTTTGCGCCCAACTCTGTTCCACCATGCCGTTGATTGCGCGCCTACAATTTATAACTGTGGAAGCACTGTACACCAATACGAAAACGTGCAAGAAATGAATATTTAACAAATATTTAAACTATATGTCTCAATTTTTCTCCAGAAGCATGGCTTTCTATTTTCTGTGGAATTACCCATATATCCAAGACGGTTCATTCGATTGAGACTTCTATACTGATGATTCTCTGCAAGCAAAACAGTTTTAGCAATGCCTAGATCTTAATCATGGAGGATTTTAGCTCAAACTAGAGCTACGTAAAGTTCTACTTGTTATTTGAGAAACTCTATTAACTTGTTCTATAAGGAAGAGAGGTGTCTCAGCATGTAGCGACTTACAAGCCATGCTTTTGGGCTCTTGCTTGATCATATTATAAAAGTAGACTAGAAATATGGCTTCTTTCAAATCTGTTGCTGCTATCATCGAGCACCTGGTGTTCTCCTATTGCAACCTATTGTTCTTCCCCATTAAAAGGCTGTGCAGCATTCCATTCATGTGATAACCAGCCTTAATCTATCAATTGAATAAGAATCAATAGTTCTCAAGCATACCACATGCATCTATATGTGTATGGGACAATGGAGCCTCCTACTACCATCAATAATTTATAGATGTGTGAATGTGACTCCACAGTTCGGTACAGGCACAGTCCAATATACATTTACGCAAGTAAAATACATGCTTCATATATTATCCATAGAGTCACCTCACACGATCAATCACAAGTTCTTGTATTTCTAACATTTCAAATCTATAAATTTTTCCTGCTTGTAATCTAAATATCATTTTAAACTTACAATGTTAGAGAGTGGGCATCTAAGATGGAATATTTGTTAGACTTGGAAATAGTCGGTAACAAAATAGTTATACCTGATGATAAGAAAGGAATTTGATCAATAATTTTAGAACATGAAAGCGTTTTGAGATTTAGTTATTGTATGTGGAAGGAGGGATTTGTTGAATTAATAAAGGTGCTAAAATCACAAGTTCAAGTTGGAGTTAAAGTGAACGAACCAGTGAAGGGTCTACACAGTACTCATGAAATTTTGATTCAAAAAATAGAAATAGGTTAGAAGATAAAGTATGGAAAGTAACAGATGAAAGAAGCAACCGATGAAGGCGGGATGAAATCGAAGTATGTTGCATTATCATACATTATAGTCAATGGTGTTAAAACAAGCCATTCCGAAATTATTCGCTTGTATCCAATTAACAGAATTGAAGATAGTAGTAGATGTGCATGAATATTTAAAGAGAAGGTGAAAATAAAGTACAGACTGAAAAGTTGAAATTTCAACAGGGATTACTAATTGAACAATTTATTTTTTGTTTTAGTAAGTAATGTAGGGGAAAGGCCGTAGGGCCTTCAGAAAAAGCCGTGACAAAGCAAAAACTGAGAAAATAATGAAGCTTAAGTAGAGAGGAATATAAGATCAAGTTTTTTGGTGTTAGATCTAAAAGATGACAAATTTTAGGGTTCAGGGAAAGTAGTGGGTGGCAATCAGTTCTACTATTGAGAATTTCTAGGAATGAAAGATGATTTGTAAGATAAAGTTCGTGGATTAGGTAGTGTAACTTGGAAAGAATGTGAATAGATAGAGTTCTGGTGGTTCAAATACGTCTCACTGAATCAGTAATAATATTCTTGATTTCCTGAGAGCAATGTCCTTGAAAATAGTGGTAGAAAATGGAAAGATCTGCAACAAAACGACAATGGGAGAGAGACCGTAGAGAATTGGTGAGGACTGGATTGTAGATGAGACTGATAGCTTTAGACTGGACTCTGTCAAGAAGATGGAGAGAAGATTTAGGAGCACAACCCCAGATATGAGAGCAGTACTCCAGAGAAGGACGATTCTGCGATTTGTATGTAGTTAATAGTTGAGAAAGGGAGAAATAGCCAAGGGCTGTAGAAAGAAAGCCAATTTTCTGAGATGCATGCCTTGTAATGGAATTGATATGGGTTTTCCAAGTGAGATTAGATGAAATAGAAAGACCATGTTGAGTGGAAGAACATGAAATGTCCAGTTCATGGCCGTTCGTCAAATGCGGGGGAAATCTTGGTGATGTTGACATGATATGACAACATATGTTGTCCTTCTTCATTGAACTTTACAAGGTTGTCACTACCCCATTTCTCTATATTTGTCAAGTCATTGGTGAGAAGTGAGGCTGAAAAGGTGTTGTGGATTGGATCAAGAAGATGAACGTAAATAAGGGTCGTCGGCAAAGGAGAACATACTGGAAGATATAGAGGAAAGCAGGTCATTTATGAAGAGGATGAAGAGAGCAGGAGAGATAACAGAGCCCTTAGGTACACCTGAGCTGATAGAATGAGAATTAGAGAGGTAGCCATCGACCCTAATTGAAATTGACCTATCAGATAGAAAGTTAGAAATCCATTTAATGAGGAAGTGGTGAAGACCAAACATTGACAGTTTAGCAAGAAGACGTTTGTGTCAGACGCGATCAAAGGCCTTGGAAAAATCAGGATATATCATTCTACTCTCACCGTAGGATTCTAGAGCAGAGGATCAAGCATGAACATCATAGGCTATAAGGTAGGTCTGGTAGGTCTTGCTTATCGAAACCCATTTTGAATGTCAGAAAGTTTGTTTGTTTCATGAAGCAAATTTATTGTGGATGCGTTTGACAAAGGAGGATTTGGCATGATTGATGGTTTTTGAGCATAGGTTATGAGCTTGAACAAATCAAGCTCTTGAATGCAGAGGATGGTGTAGTTTCCATTGTTTAAAGCAATGGTTTTATGTTTGACAGCTTTTGCACATTGTGAATTGAACCACTTTGGTGAAGACTTTTTGCCAGGTTTATCGGAGGATGGAATAAAAGGATCCATACCAAATTGAATTGCGTTAGTGATGAAGGTGGCAAAAGAGGAAGGATCGTTAGATAAGCCAGAATACCAGGCATAAGCAGCGAAAAAGTTCCAAAGAGAGTCCAAGTCAGCTTTGCTATAGTGAAAAACTTTTTGAGAAGAGGAAGATCTATCCTGTTGGGAGATAAAGTTATGCTGTGTCGTGATAAGGCAGTGGTAACAGTTACCAAGAGAAGAATCTAGAATAGGGTTAGAGTAAATTTCTGGGTGTGATGTAAGAAACAGATCGAGTGTATTAGCTTTGTCCCGCGAGCCATCAGAGATACGTGTGGATTCTGATATCAATTGTGACAGGTTATTCACAATGACAAAGGCCTCTGCATCAGGACGAGCAGGGCTAGTCATATGTGGAGTGTTGGTAAGCCAGTTTGGATTGTAGACATTGAAATCACCCAGGATGGCGATGTTAGAGCGTGGAGATTGAAGAGTAATTGTATCAATTGTCTTAGATAGATATGTTATATGCCAATGCAAAGATAGTAATATATATATATATATATATATATATATATATATATATATATATATATATATATATATATATATATATATATATATATATATATATATATATATATATATATATATATATATATATATATATATCAACATTACGACAGAGAAGAGAAGAAAGGAAGAAGTATTAATAATGATGAATTATTGAATTGCAATGGCACCACAAGCAAAGAAAAGTAAAGATGAAAATGATAAATTTGTAGATATAGATAAAGTATGCCAAACATTAATGCAGATAGCAAGTTTAATCTACGAAAAGATATTCCATAAAAGTGCCAAGTACCATTCTGGATGTAAAACGATATATTCTGAAGTAAGAGAACATATCGGAAAAATGCATTCTAGCGTTCTCATTCACAAAGAATTGGATGCTAATGCAAGCCTGGCACACATAGATGATTGGTTTTGTTTGAAATAGTATATGTTGGTTTCTGCATCATCTCCAATTATTGTTGCTGAATTAATCGTGCATTAATGATCTCTGGAAAGGAAAGTCCCACATCACAAATAAAATGAAAAAATGGTTTTCAACACCATAAGAGAATTCCTAAAAATCTGTGATCAATTAAATGAACGGTTGCTTTGTAGTCAAACAGTAAATAAAATATTATCATTATACTAGTATGTATTGATTAGATGGTGATTGGTATGGAGTTGAATACTCTACCTCTCATTCAATCTCTTAGAACAAAAAGTCAAAGCCACATCTAGCAAGAATTGAATGCCAAGAAAAATATGGCTAAAATCCTTGATGATAAATAGGTGGCATGAAACGACATCAGAAAAGCCATCACAGAAAAATTTTATGAACTCACAAATTAATAGCAAGCAAATCTTTAGAAAAGAATGCTTAGTAAGAGGTCATCACTATTTCTGATTGTGAAGCATATATTGAGAAACTACGAAGAGTTAATGTGAATGATAAGCAGGAAGAAGGATGCGATTCCTGACTTTCAGAATCAGATTCATGATCAGATGAAGACAATGGATTCTAGGTAGGGGATGGAAAATTGGTCATATAGCTGTTCATAATATGACGAAGGGATCTATATGTATGTATATATATATATATATATATATATATATATATATATATATATATATATATATATATATATATATATATATATATATATATATATATATATATATATATATATATATATATATATATATATATATATATATATATTTATATATATATATATTTATTTATTTGTATATATAATCAAAGCCATGTGATGAGTATGTTTATGAGGATGGAGAATGATGCTACCATCAGTATAACAGCTCTATCTTTCGAGAAATAAAAGCGCATAATACTCATGCAAGTTATATGCACTGTGTTTATGACATTAAAGGTGGATAGTTGAGTCCATGGAAAGAAGACTTTTTGCTACGATTTATTTATGAGAGGTGAATACAGTAGATAAACGTAGTTAATGGCAAACACGAGTTGGCTAGAAAGCTTAAATCACTGGCAGCAGCAGGAACGAATGAGGCATCAAAAAGCGAAAGACGCAGAGAAATTAGTTAATTTTTGAGGAAAAGGATAGAATCTACTTTACGGCTATTCAACTTTATGAGAAGAAGCCTGATTTGGACTCTATTCATATTTTAGCAAAAGTATCAGAAATGATCTCTATTGAAATATAAACAAAGCAGTTGTTGAAAGCATGATAATATAACACCTGAGATCTTTGACAGATCAGTACCACTAGTTAATGACATCATTTTATTCATAATGATAGAAAGAGCAAGTAGCAAGAAAATGCTTGTAACTCAATTTAGCACTAGATCATAGAGAAGAAAATCGAATTTAAATAAGGACATGGGAATTTTTCCTGTTAATGAGTGAACGAATCCGGGGGAAAGGAATTCGAAAGGAATGAGCGACGATGATGGTGCAGTATCCAGAAACAGTCAAACAGGTTGATGAAAAGGATACAGATAAAGAACCCATTAGAAAAAAAATAAAGATGAAACTGAAAAAGAAGCTGGTCTAGTAGATACTTTCGAAAGAAATGCTAAAGTGTTAACATCAGTATTACTCATAGTAAAGTTCATACAGTTGAAATATCAACAGTTCAAGAGGAACGATATGATTTCTGACTTTCAGACTCAGAATAATACGCCAAATCCCTATTTGGCATGGACAAAAGTTTGAAATGTTTGCAAGTTGCTTGCAATAACGAAAAGAATAGTTATAATCTATGACCATATTATAAGTTTTTCAAAATCTGCTACCAACAGAGTGCTTACTTATCTTAACACAAACTATAGACTTCTAGCTTGGGTTTGAATCCTAGTTTGATGGGGGTTGCTTGTAATACTGCAAGCAGTATTCAAACTTAGAGACTAAGTAAAAAATACACGATCTCTTGCTTAGTTTCCATTCTGCTTCATTACAGCTACATGTTTTAGATATCTCACTCTGAAAGGGTGTCAAAACCAGAGGACACTGGTCCCTTCGTACCGTTTGCATAAAATGCTATTTTTTCCCTTGTTTCCACCTTTTCCATAAGAAGGTGCTACTCGAATAGAATGTGACACTTTGTTGCTAACGGAATTTTGACTGGATTATTGTTGCTAACGGAATTTTGACTGGATTATTATTTCTTTTGCTGGGGAAGGACAAGGGTGTAGCAATTGAGAAACATGTAGTATAGTATTCCGTTGAAATATGAGAGTATCTGCAATAAACATTATCAATTTTATGAAAAGTAAGCTATGATCTGATGTACAGTCTGAGCAAATTGATTGGATTGAATTCTTGGCAAGCACCGTTGTTAGGTCATGTTTTCAATGTATTTGTAGATTTAGCCTTTCCTTGTTGACTGCAACAATGGTTTTGTTCATGGCGGCTTTGATATAGTTGTAACCATGGGTCGACTGGCTGGTCGGGCCATTCGGGCGATTATCCGAAGTGCAGGCTGCATGAAGCGGAGATATCGTTAAATTATGAACATGCAATCTCAACATGAAAGAACTCACATTAATATCAAAGCTTTTCAGCTCTTTTCAATGTCTCTACCCACCACTTTAGATTTCATCTAAATTTCAAGAGTCGGTATAATCAGCCACTTCCCATGTCGAAAAAACTAGCCAGTCCATCTCTGATGGTAATTTAGCCAGTCCAGCCCTGTGTTCTTTACTGTGTGTCGCTTATCGAATTGTTGTGTGCCCTTCTCTTAGGAAAGAAAAGTTGCAGTTAACCAGCATTGAATAGGGCTACTTTGTGTTGGAGCGTGCGCACATAGTAGTATGTAATGAAAGTAGTCTTAATTTGTATCAAAATGAGTACCAACTGCATCTAAATACCGTTCACATTGACTTTATCTTTCTCTGTTAAAAGCGCATCATGATGTAAAAGTAACGCTGATCAAAAATTAATTTGATATTTGTAAAGTTTGTTAAATATTTGGTTTAATCAATCTGCTCTTTCATTCAGACAGGACTTCATATAAACTTTGCTTTTAAAGGGAGAGAGGGAAATTTCAACTCTAAGGCGAAAATATCTTTAACTGTCTTTCTAGAAATGCAGCATCTTCTATTATATTTGTAGACATCAGACCTGCCAACTCTCCCGGTTAAGACTGCTGTCTCTCAGTCTCCCGGTTTAAAATGGTGTCTCCAGGCATTAAAAACTTCATCTTGTAGCAATAGATGGATCTCTTGCTGCTATTTAATTGGTTTTCTGACACATCCTTTGCTTTCTTGTGCTATCTACTAAAAAAATTCTGATTTAGAGTTGTGGTATAATGATCACATTGACTTTCTACATGACAATAGTTCTTCTTAATGCTTTCTGAGTTGCTTTCACGCAGGAGCGGTGCTACGGAGGGGGGAGTGTGTGAGGTGCGACACCCCCTACAGACAGAAAATCATGAACTTACTCCGCAAATTTGAGATTTTCAGCAGTCTACTCGCCAGACAAAACACCTGACCCACCCTATGTTTTGTGTCGCCAACATCAAGGCCACAGTTGCTAGAGAAAGACACTGTATTTGCTTAGTTTGCAAGGGAGAGGTCAATATAAATTATTTATGAGGTGTACCAATCTCTGTACATGGACGTGCATGCACATTTAGGAAATACTCTGGTGCGCTACTTTTACTTCTCGACACACAACACAGGTAGGCAGTTTTTTCATAACTTGATGACGGAATGGCATTCTCCAGCTAAAAGCAATTAGCCAGGAGGCTTGCCGCAGAGCTTTCTTGGAGTATCAGAATTTGCCTAAGTCCATCACTTTTGCATTTGCCTGGTAGTCTCTCTCATGATAAGACTTATTTTTCAAAGATCAAACTTTTGAATCTATCAAATTGGTGCAACACACATTGGAATGTAGGATGATGTTTTCCATTCCGGAATTAAGATCACTCATACAAACATATTTTCCTACCACGCACAAGGGCATCATTTTCTCACGTTCCAGAGAGAATAACTCATTTTTTTCAGAGGGCATGCCCCTATACCCCTAGGTAACTCCCAAAGACATTCATACTTTGGGACATGAAAAGTGCTTCCCTATCGATGGCCTAAATTTGAAAAGTATGTTGTTTATACAGGCCAACTAGGGGGCCTTGGAGGTCTCTACATTCCGACCCTTCACAACATAAGAATGAAAGCGTCACAGTGACGATCTCCACTCCTATTAGAAGGATAGAGCAGACGTCTGTGGGGAAGATCATTGAGAAACTAAACAGGTAAATCCGCCCTCTCAGACTGAGCACTGTTGACAAAAACAGCATAGGCTCGAAAGAAATAGGACGTGCATGGCTTCACATCAAGGAAAAGGGAGTGAGTAAACTCGCCTCCAATTTAGATGCTAAATTGCGTAGTATTTAATGTTGCTTTTAGTCAGCATCATTAGCATCTTTCATCGAAAAAAAGTTTGGTGATTGCGTCTCTGAATGTTAATGAGCTTTGTAGGTATTTGAATGAGGCTCAAAGCATCTTAGTTAACTTAGATATGCATATACGTGCTCTAAACGAGAACAAATGTGATAGTTTATACCTTAAAGAGCTAACACATATACCTGGTTACTAAAAAGTCCGCCATGATAGATCCTGTAATTGAGGGGAGGGGTCTGAATCTATATCCGACATTCTATTAAATTCAGAAATTGATGTGAAATCCTAGCTCAGGAATTAGACCTCATTTGTCGTGAAATGGAGTCACCAAAAAGCAGTTCATTTATTGTTCTTGCTTGGTACAGGCCACCAAGTGATCTTTTTAATGTATTTAATAGACTTGAAATCGCAATCTCTTACCTGGACAGGGAAGATAAAGAATTGATATTACTTGGTGACACCAATTGTGATCTTCTCAATAGAGTAGCTGGGCTTTTTACAGAAGGTAATGCAAAGCATATATGTAACCTCTATGAACAATTTAGCTTTACACAAGTACTTGAAGAACCAACTAGGGTTACACTCAGCTCAGCAACTATTATAGATCATATTGCTACAACTTGCGAAAAGAATAGTATCGAAGGAGGGGTTCGCAAAATTTCTTTGAGTAATCATTTTATGGTATACTGCATGCGAAAACAAAATGGACCCATAACTAAAGTCCACAAAATGATAAAAACAAGAAAGATGAATAGTTTCATGGAAGGTAAATTCCTTGGTGATGCAGCTATTGCATATTGAGAGCATGTGGTCACTTTAACAGACAATATCAATTCGCTTGTATATGATTGATCACAGCAATTTTCTCTGCATTGATTTAAAAGCATGCCCCACTGAGAGAAATGCATTTATCTGAAAGGTACTGCTCCTGGATAGATCGAAATGTGAAGAATTTGATGCGCACCAGGGATACGTTAAAAACAGCTGCTCTTAAAAGTAAGCCCCCTTGAATACTGGATTCTTACAGGCAGGCAAGGAACAGGGTAAATTTGTTAAATAAACAACTAAAGAAACAGCATTACACTGATAAGAGTTCTTCCAGTAAAGGAACTCAAAAGACTCATGGAAAACGATTAACGAAATTTTCAATAAATGATCTAAATCGTGTAATATAGATTGTCTTAAGGTTTCTGACAATGTCGCGTAACGCACACAGAGGATATTGCCAATACAAGGAACAGTTATTTTTGTTCCATAGGTTCTGAGCTGGCAAGTAAAATTGGTCATTCATCAAATGCTCTTCTATCTGGGGACTATAATGTCAATGTGAAATCTCAAAAATTTAATTTTAGACCTGTTAATGTACAGGATAACAGGGGCGCATTGACTAAAGCTAAAGCATCAAAAAGTTTTGGGCATGACAACATGTCCTATTTCTTTTCCAAACTTGCTTATCCTTACAGAGAGGAGTCTCTGGCAATCATGCTTTATATATCTATAGAAACGAGCATTTCTCCGGATACATGGGAATTAACCAGAGTTACTCCACTTTTTAAGGAAGGGGAAAAGGATTATAAGTGGAACAATCGCCCCATTTCGGTCTTACCAGCTATCTCAATGCTCCTTTTGAAAAACTGATTACCGGTCAATTGTGCCAGTTTATGGATAACAATGATTTATTCTCTACTGATCAATCAGGCCTTCCACTCCTACATTTCATATTAACGAGTTTGTCAAACAGTACTGATGACTGGTACAAAGGATTGGATCAAGGAAAGCTAGTTGGTTTGGTCACAGGGATCGTGTCGTGGACACCTTCTATTCCTCAAATATAAATATATATGTATATATAAATATATATGTATATATAAATATATATGTATATATAAATATATATGTATATATAAATATATATGTATATATATGTCATATATACATATATATTTATATATATACATATATATATAAATATATATGTATATGTGACATATATATATGTATATATATATATATATATATATATATATATATATATATATATATATATATATATATATAACATATATATGAAATCGATGTCATTACTGGTAAGTTAGAGTTAGAAGCCTCCAGCAATTGCCCATAGCTTTGCCCCTGATGTCAATTATTGTGCTCATTCCAATGCAGTTTATCATAAAATTTATTGCTAAACTGAAGTACCAAAAATGCGTATTAAAACTAAATTTAAGCGCAGAAGAAGCCCTCATAAAAAAACTTGTTCTCATAAGAACCCCTAGCCATTGCTTATGCCCCTAGATAAGAACTCAAAAGAGACTGACAATGGGAATGGTGCTAATATAGTAGGCTTCATGTTGCTTTATTTAAAGATACAGCGCAGAAAATTTCATTGCCTGTTTGTGCAACATAAGTCGAACAAGAGTTAGTACGATTATTATTATTATTATTATTATTATTAAAACATGTTTAGGGAGGGTATCCCTTCAGCCGTAGCTGGTTTTCAAGGGGCCCTCCATTTACATACAAAGATACCATTAAAATCTAAAACCTAATTACAATTTTCCTCTAACGATAAATTAAGAAAAAAAAGTCAAATATATAAATACGTAAGGTAAATACATAAATACTAAAATACTAAAATAGAAGTCAATTTTGGCTCAAGTTTTTAAAACTGATTAATGTTGGTGATTATAAGAACAAAGTTTCTGACTTTAAAGAATTCTTGTGAATTTTACAGAATTTTTATTGACAAATCCAATTATTATTGACTAAGCCGTAGTTATGGTATAATGTTGACAATTCCGAAACGGCATAACCCCGGAACATTTTAGAAAGTGTTTGCCCCATCCTCAGCCTATAAAAGTGAGAGCAGAGGATTTTCATTGATAATAATTGAAAACAAGATAGATACAAATCCTATTTCATTATTACTTTTGATTCAATAGGACATTGTTGATCCTAGATACGTCACAGGATGAGCAATTATAATGAGAGCAATTGCTGTCAGAAGTTCGGAAAGTGCAACTGGTGTTTGCTTACAGAAATTTATGATGTGTTTCACCCAACTCTCATCTACTGTATTGCATTTTACTTACTGCAGTGTACCAATGACATATAAATTGCAACTCTTTCAGCTGTAAACACTGTTCTAGCACGTCTCCCTCAATATTTCCCACCCTCCTTCTATTGCAGACTAAAAGGTACTTGCATGAATATCGCCAGCACAAATACAATTGACTCTTTATATTTCTTCTAGATTGAATAGTCAAAATGGAGTCATGTCCTGAGCGGGATTATTTTGTAAAACTTTCCTATGTGCTTTTGGACGTTGTTGCGCAGCATTTAAGAGAATATTTTGTAAAACTGTGGGATCAAAAGTATCCAAATGAGAAATGGCATGATGACGTAGGGAAGAGGAATCTTAAGCTTCAGAGCTTGCTAGTTACAAGAGACGGAAGACAGAGGCAGGATATATATTCGCAGAATATTCTGAAAGGAAATGAACAGGAATGGGACATTACAACAATAATACGTGCTTTATTAGACTCTGGTTTCAAACTAATGGAAGGTTGTCGACCTCCTGATGAGAGGACTATTCCATTGCGTAAAAGTGAGGAAATTGAAATTATCAGGAAAATTCGAAATGAGGACTATGGTCACGTATCAGGAATGTCATGTTCATTGGATAAATTCATTGACATTATGGACAGCATCAAAAGTGTTGCAAAGAATCTGTTTGGTAAAGATGCCGAGAAGGAGATTCGTAAAACTGAATTGTCTCCGTCCACGCAAAACATGAGGGAACAAGTAGATAAGCTTCTTAAGGGTGAGTTTCATGTACGCAATAAGTACCTTTTCACCGTCACCTTTCCATTATTGCCATATACCTTTGATTCTCAAAGGATTCTTGTCTTTTCATACAGCAAGCAATTTTTCAAATACGTTTTGGTGGTTATGGCCTATGATTGGTTCAAAATGTTTCATTGCACTGTTGAAATAAAATCGTGCATTTTCAATCTAAAAGAGAAGAGTTTGAATTGCTAGCCCTATTTTTGGTTGTAATAAATTCAATTTCTGCAAAAGCTACGCTTTCATTGATCTGTATCTAAAATTGCTTTGTTTATTACTAAAGTGTAGTTCTTGAATAAAATACTTACGTTATTGAAAACTCGGGGGATTTTGTAAGTTACCGATCTGCTCCAAGTCTATTAAATGGAAATCTGAGATTTTGCCCCTAGAAAAATTATTGGCATAGCGCCCTTTCAGACATCAGAAAACAGCCTTTGTAGAATAGAATGTAGCTGTCCTTACAACTGATCTTCATACTTATGAAGAGAAGTTAACCCCTTAGCTTGGTTTCATCTAAAAACAACTTTGCCAGTGGTGCAAAAATGTTTCTACTTGTCTCGCACGATGTATCTTTTTTGTTTCCTGCTAGATTCTAGAGTGGATAAATTTTAGAATGGCTAGATTCTATAGTAGCTATATTATAGGGTGGCTATAGCTAAATTGAACAGTGATAAAGACAATAGTGTAGAGCGCTTCTATATTCAGCCTTTGAATTTTTGGTGGTAATCCTCCCTACCGTCAGTTTCTATGGGTCTTAGAAAGAAAGAAGTTGGGGTTGGAACCCCCAAGAATTTATTCAAAACCATGTCTTTACTTTGGCAATACACGCAACCAACGCTCTTCTTATATGCGAATATTCATCTAATCGGAAAATGTAAAGGTGGAAGGAATTTTCAAGCCTGTTAGCAGATAGGCTTGGATTCTCCTACTGTCTTAGCTCTCTGTCGTTGTCCAACATAATTTGTTCCAAACAGTCGTGAATTTCCGTTTGCTGCATTTTCCAACTAATGCGTCACGATTATTTGAGCCTTAACTTCAGTTACTGTGAACTGTTATAATTTTTCCGACTACTGTAAACAAATTTGAATCATTCGCAAAAACTGAAGTTTTGAATCAAATGAAATTGAGCAATTTATCGGAAAATGAAGCTGTGTTACAAATTTTGAGTACTCAGAGCTATCTTCCTTCTCAAACTCAAATGATTTAGGTACAGACCCTTGAACACTAAGGGAGGTGGATGTTGCTCTCAATAATACAACTGGGTTACGTATAGAGCTGCTCTATTTGCAATGTTTAATCATTTCTGAATTATTTGTCTCAAATAAAGAATCTAGGTGCATCACGCTGCAGATATGAGTGAAACGCAGATATCATGACTATGTTGATTAAAGGCCTATGCAAATCGCCTACAAAGGAAAAACTGAGAAGATGGGAAATTTTCGAGTAGAGAAGGAGATAAGATCAAGTTTGTTGATGTTAGATTTAAAATATGACAAATTGAAGGATTCAGGAAAAGTAATGGGTGGCAATGAGTTCCACAGTTAAGAAGTTCTAGGATTGAAAGATGATTTGTGAGCTAGATTTCGTGGATTAGGCAGTGTAACTTGGAAAGGCTGTGAGTAGGTAGAGCTTGTGTTGGTTCAAGCAAGCCTCACTGGATCAGGAATAATATCCTTCATTTCCTGAGAGCATTGTCCGTAAAAAAAGTGGTAGAAATTGGACAGATTTGCAACAAGACGACACTGGGAGAGAGACTGTAGAGAATTAGTGAGGTTTGGATTGTTGATGAGATGGATAGCTTTAGACTGGAGTCTGTTAGGAAGATGGAGAGAAGAATTAAGAGGACCACCCCAGAAATGAGAGCAGTACTCCAGAAAAGACGAATCTGGGATTTTTATATAGTTAATAGCTGAGAAGGTGAGAAATAGCCAAGGGCTCTAGAAAGAAAGCCAAGTTTCTGAGAGGCATGCTTTGCATTGGAATTGATATGGGGTTTCCATGTGAGATTAGATGAAATAGGAAGACCAAGTTCAGTGATAGAAGATGAAATGTCCAGGTTATGGCCGTTCATAAACACAGGGGGGAAATCTTGGTTATGTTTACGTGTTATGACAGCCTGTTTTGTCTTTTCTTCATTGAACTTAACAAGGTTGTCACTACCCCACTTCTCTACATTTTTCAAGTCATTGGTGAAAAGTGAGGCTGAAGTGTTACGATATTGTGAAATATTAGAATAGGCAAGGTGCTGTGGACTGGATCAAAAAGATGAACTTAAATAAGTGTTATCAGCAAAGGAGAAAATACAGGAAGATGAGATGAGAGCGATAGTTTGACGGATCAGATTTTTCACTTTTTTTAGGGATAGGGAAAATATAAGCTAGTTTCCAAGAGGAAGGGAAAATACCAAGATTGTAGGAAAGTTGGAGAAGCTTGTTGAGAACAGGGGCGAATTCATGGGCACATGACTTTAGAACTATAGTAGGTATACCATCAAGTCCACTAGATTTCCAGGTGTTGAGCTGAAGAAGGACATTCTGGAATTTGCGTGTAGGGAACTTAATAGGGGAAATTGTGATGGTGGATGTAGGGTAGAGAAGAGCTTGGAAATCTTGGTCATCAAGATTGGAATTGGAAGCAAAGGTTGATACGAAAAGGTTAGCTTTAGAGGAAGGAGTGCATGAAGATAAGCCAGAGTCATTTTTTAGAGATGGATAAGAAGAATGGCAAACGTTTTGTGAGACGACTTTGCCTAAGGATCAGAAGGAACGAGATTTTGTTTGACATACAGCAATTTTATTGTTGATGCGTTTGAGATAGGAGTGACCTAGAGGTTAAGCGAAATATATATCCAGATGCAGTTAATGTGTTAGGATGCGTCTAATTGTGCAAAGAGAATGTTGATAATGTGCAAAGATACACATTGTTTTAATAGAAGCTATTTTTTAAGAAATTAGTACTATGTTGACAAAAAAGTCAAAAACCGTAATACTATGCTCAAGACAATTAAAAAGCTGAAAAATATTTCATTTCTTATAGAAAAAGAGTGCATTGAACTGCATCTGCTCGTTGCTGAAAATAAAAAACTAATTAAGAAACTTTTAGTACTAGGTGTATATCCTACGTTCTTATTAATAAATGTGTATCCGGACGATGGAGGTAATAGAACCAGAGCGCTGACTGGCTAATCCCATTTTAACAAAACAGTGGCCTGCCATACAAATCCATATGGCACCCTAATTAGGCAGCAAGATCGTCTACACTAGAGGCAAAAGGGAAGTAAACCATGTTTCCGCTGTCTATTTCACAGATATAATAATACATTATCGCTTTGGAGAGAGACTAGGAGTTTTTCATTCTTGTTGGAGATACATTTTCGTTTATTAGCCTCGGACATAACCATGGTGGCTCAAATATCGAACATTATTGCTGCGTTGCTGTTGATACCTTATAAAGTTTCCTCAAATGCTGAAGGTGTTTTCGCTCTATACTTTAAACGAACAGTAATGAAGGTTAAAGAGTATGGCTAAAATTCATCTAGTGGCAAATACTTTTCAATTTAGAGATCTTCTCAAAGTAGTAGCTGACTATGGCCTCTTAGGAATGAGGTTAAGGCCAGCAAGAGCTTAAACTGTCTGTTTTATTTATCGGTCTATGCGCGCCAGAAATAATAACAAACGTAAAGACACCTTCTGTCAATATTGCATATCATTCAATAAAAATTGGTTTGTGAGCATCTGTCTCCTAGAAGGTGTACTTTGTTTTATAACGTGGTCAGTGCAAATTCTGCTGAGCCTGTGAGAAATGATTGTTAATACAATCAGGAACAGACTCTATCAATGATGTTACATGGCCATCTCGTAAACTTGAAACAAGAATATGGCTTTCTATGGAGTATTGTGCCAGTAAAAGAATGCAGATTATTTGTTTCATAGAGGGCTTTCACTAGAATTTGAATAGTAATGCAGAGGCCTAATTGATGTGTTGTTTTTCAACTGGTTGACAGAGTGATGCAAGAGATTATAGACAGTTGAGTTCCTCTAATGAATGTGAGACCAAGCCATTTGTGTACAACAGATCATTCCCCTTCTAGGTGAAATTTGAATCCAAGTTATCATCAACACGAAACGGAGAATTCTGAGGAGTATGCATCTTCTCTATAATGTATTTTGCATATTTTAAATACCTATATGCTGTTATTCTGGGACAATGCCCTAAAAATCAACTTAAGCTGCAAAGAATTGGGAGTATTATTCTAACCATTATCTCTTTGAATCTTGCTGTAAGCCATATCCAGAGACCTTCGAAAATTGCATATGTAAAAGCATGCTCCAAAGTAGACTTGTTTTTGAACAATAACCTTTCTGTGGTAGCAAAAATGGGCTGTTTTGATGCACCACAGCTAATAGTAAATGCATTTCTGAGACCATCAATAATTATAATGCCAACAGTATATATATATATATATATATATATATATATATATATATATATATATATATATATAT
>OLMO02000324.1:777710-824356 GCA_900291935.2 Cassiopea xamachana
ATATATATATATATATATATATATATATATATATATATATATATATATATGTATTTTCCTTTCTGGTTCTAAATTTTCAAATTGTTTTCCGGCGTTTTAAAGGACATGATTTCAAGGTTTCTTTAATGGGTAAGCCCCCATCCCACCAATTGTCACCTTCATATTAATAATTGACCAAACAGTCCAACCAATTTCCATTAGCTTAACTGAAGTTACGCATGGCTGTGTACGATAAGGAGTTCATTGGCGACCATGCAAATAGAGGAACAAAGCAACTCATATTCTGCCAACTTTCGGTAGGGAAGTTAAACTAGGGGTTACACACCTTGATGCAGCAGGGCCACTAGGCCTAGATTAGCTGAAAAAGCTAATTTGAGCAGTGTACTGAAACTAATGAAAACAAAAATTACAAGCATAAGTATTTGGAGAAAGAAGAGAAAAAGAAAACAAAGGATATCATCAATGCAGGATTTGGGTCAAGCTTCAAGAAGTTGCAAGTGAACGAGGGTAGGATGAGAAAGATTCAAGCAGTCATTCATGCAAAATGTGCCAATATATGCAGATGACAAAAAACAAAGTTTTTCATTCTGATGAATGAGATGCAAAAACATGAAGGATTGGTTTAAAAGCATATATAGCAGCTTAAGTGTCATCATATCAATCAATTTTAAGCTGCGTTTGAGAAAATTTTGGTTGAAATGGTTTCATGCATGCTCCTGCTAAAGCGCTCAGGACTTAATGTCGCAAATACAATTACTTAGATCAAATGGTAGCTTTAATTTGGGATGCAATCGCCTTCCACATGCAGACAAGAACATCATAGGAGAGAAATGACACGCACCTTTTTAATTTCTCATTTTGTGTATATGTTGGGCGTGTCTATTTTTCACGATTGCTTCGTTGTTAAGAGGTGAGAATTGTTTGTGCTAAGGTAAGAAATCAAATTAGTCGAGATTTCAATACCCATTATGATTGAAACATGCCAATATCTCCCTTTTAATGTCTAAAAAAAGCTGTTCTTTATTTGATTTAGATTTGGATGCTTTGGCACAAAAGGCACCTTTAAGTATGTCTTCTTTTACAATTGTTGAGCTTTGTTTTTCGATGATATACTTCTGATAAAAAGAATGAATTTATTTCTTGGTCAAGTTAAGAACTGCATGAAGTAATATATTGCTTAAATTAATTTTTTGATTACTCTCGTGTGATTCATACTTTTCTGAGGATGCTTATGAAGTTCTCAGACTTTTTCCCATTCGGATGGACTTTATTGAAATTCCCTCCGTTTATTAAGTTTAGAAAGTTGTTGTGTTCAGGCTCATGTTAATAATAGAGAGGTTCAGATTCAGTGCGAGTACAACAAAAAAAGCAACAACAACGAGTGCGAGTTTTCAACTGCGCAGCTGATCTACGCATATTGAGAGAGAATCACCGTCAAAACTTATACACGAAGAGCCGTCCAGTACGTCTTTAGCAATAAACCTCGAACTGTAAAGAGCAAGTTTGGAATTGATAATATTAGCCAAAGTAAATTTGCAGTTCATAAGCAATTGCTTTGATAAAAGGCAGACGTGCAGAGGCAACCTTTTCTTTTGAAAAAGGAGCTCAATATAAAGGCTTATTTACGAGCAGTTGTGGTGGAGCCACCCGGTCATAATAAACTTCTGGATAGGGCCTAGACATTGATAGCGACTATACGGTGATGTTTCCATAGAGCGTATATTCCATAGTTAAAAGAAGGACCTAATTTCTTAAATCATTACAAGAATACTTGAACAGCATTCGCTCTACCTGGAATGCCATTCATGTTCAAGCGAATTTCGGATAGCGATTCATTTTCCTTCATGATAGCGAAAGTTTAGTAAAAGTAGGCACAGGCTTTTGGGGGATATAGTACTAGCTTCCCTTCCGTCCGATAGCCTTATGGGTCATCCTTGGGCAAGATGTAGTACCCATTTAGCCTCCCGATCAGGGTTACGTGAAGCCATGACTAGCAGGTGGTGGATGGTCGCTGGGAGCAATCTTCAAATAATGAACCTAATGGTTTCAGTGATCATAATGCAGGGCAGACGAGCTTCTCTTAGAAGTCAATGGTCAGGATTATCATCTATGTACGTAGATACTGCAGCTGAAGAAGGCAACGGGAAACCACTTCAGTATTCTCCCTAGTTAAACTATGACAGATGAATCTAAACAGAATAAACCACAACGGCGTGAATGGGACTACCATGAATCGGGATGGTGCCTCGCCCGGTAGGAAAGCTTATGAGCATCAGATAACTTCCGACCGTCATCAAACTACTGCTGCAAAAACAACTAAAACGACTTCAACTGATCTGAATTTACAGATTGGTACATGGAATGTCAGAACGCTTTTTACATCCGGTAAGCTTGCAAATATAATACTGGAACTGGAAAGATTGAACATTGATATACTTGGGATTTGTGAAACAAGATGGACTGGTAACGTGCAGTTTCTCTCAGACAACTATGCCATTTTTTACTCAGGTGGCGAAGAACATGCAATAAAGAAAGAATTGACAAAATTTATACTTGGATGCTGGACTCTTTCGGATAGAGTCATGATGATAAAACTTAAAGGCAAGAGGCTTGATATCAATATTATTCAAGCTTATGCAGCAACTTCTACGTCAACTGAAGAGGTCCTAGCCACCTTTTATGAACAGCTAGACATTGCATTCAAGACTTGCAAGAGTCAAGAAATAAAGATTTTAATGGGAGATTTTAATGCAAAAGTTGGTAGATGTAAACACGAAACAGTACCAGGTCCTTTCGGACTCGGAGAAAGAAACGATCGGCGAGATACTTTTATTCAATGGTGTGAGGAAAAAGAATTAGCCATAATGAGCACTTGGTTTCAACAGCACAATAGAAGATTGTACACTTGGATAAGTCCTGGTGATCAAACAAGAAACCAGATTGACTACATCTGTAAAAGCCAAAGATTTAGAAATGGAGTAAAGCAGTGCAAAACCATGCCTAGCGCTGACTGCAACAGCGATCATATTCTCTTAGTCACCAAGGTAGCCATTCGACTGAAGAAGATCAAAAGTTCAATAAAGGAACCAAAGTTTGATTTTAGTATCCTAAAAAGCAACAAGATCATTGCAAATCAATTCAAAATAGAAGTAACAAATAGATATAATGTACTAGCAATTGAAGAAACTCACAATGAAGATCCATCTGCAAAATGGAATCAACTGGAAAAAATACTAACTGAAACCACAAATATAGTTTTGCCAAAAAGAGATAAGCAAGCAAAACAGCCATGGATGACAACGGAAATACTAAATCTAATGAACCAAAGACGGAAATATAAAAGCAGTAACAGCAAAAAACAGTACAAGGAAATTGAAAAACAAATCAAACAGAAATGTGCTAAAGCCAAAGAAGAGTTGGTAAATAAGCAATGTGAAGAATTAGAAGATCTGGCTAACAAAAATCAAAAGCTATTGTACAATAAAATCAAAACTATGACCAAATCAAAGATGAAACTGCAAACACCGCATTGAAGAACAACAACGGAGATGTAATTTTTGAAAAAGTACAAGTTCTAGAGAGATGGGTAGAATACATTGGAGAGTTATTTAATGATAATAGGCCTGAAATAACATCAGAAACATTAACAGCAAAATTGACAGGAGAAAACATATTGAAATCAGAAGTCGAATTAGCTATAAAATCGATGAGAAATGGTAAAGCTACAGGGAATGACAAAATTTCTAAAGAAATGATTGAAGCTTGTGAAGATCTTGGGACAGAAAAGATTTTAGACTTGGCAAATAGTATATACAACAGCGGTGTAATACCTAATCAAATGAAGAATCGGTTTTTATACCTATTCCAAAGAAAGGAGATCTTTTAAACTGTAGCAATTATAGGCTTATTAGTCTTATGAGTCACGTAACCAAGATAATTTTACGTGTACTTATGAACAGAATAAAAAAGAAAGTTCATGCCGAAGTATCTTGGAGCCAGTTTGGTTTCAGAAAGTGCAAAGGAACAAGGAATGCGGTTTTTGTTATAAGAATGTTAGCTGAAAGATCAATTGAAATGCAGAAGAACTTGTACATAGTATTTATCGATTATGAGAAGGCCTTTGATAGAGTTAAACATCACGAAATAATGAAAGATCTGGAACAAATAGGCATAGACCAAAAAGATAGAAGGTTGATAGAAAATTTGTACTGGGAACAGATGGCAGCTATATCTATAGATGGGGACTGAAGTGAATGGACAAACATCAAACGTGGAGTTCGAAAAGGGTGTGTTATATCGCCCGACCTGTTCTCACTGTATACGGAGCTGCTTATGAGGAAAGTTATCGAAGGAAAACTTAAAGTAAATAGGTATCCTATTTCTGAAATACGATATGCTGATGATACTGTCTTGATATCTTATAATGAACGGAACCTTCAGGAAATGTTAATCAGTTTGAAAAATGAAAGTGAAGTCAGAGGATTGCACATTAACAAAAAGAAAACAAGGTTGATGGTAGTTAGCAAAAGCAAAACTATCCCTACGTGTAACATCTATTTAGAAAATGAGAAAATTAAACAAGTACAAGAATTCAAATACTTAGGAAGCATGATAACAAATGATGTCAGGTGTGACCAAGATATAAAACGTAGAATTGCGATTGCAAAGAAAAAATTCATGGAAAAGAAAAACATCTTAACAAACTCCAAGATATCTATTGAAACGAGGAAACGATTTCTAAAATGTTATATTTGGTCTGTTCTCTTATATGGAAGTGAATCATGGACGATTAGTGCAGAGATGAAAAATAGACTCGCATCAATGGAAATGTGGTGTTACAGGAGAATGTTAAAAATACCATGGACTGAGTTTGTGTCAAACGAAACGGTGCTTGGAAAAGTTAAAGAAGAACGGCAGATTCTAACAACCATCACTCAAAGACAACTAAATGTTTTTGGACATGTAGTCAGGGAGAATGGCTTAGAGAAACTGGTTTTGGAAGGAAAAATAGATGGTTTAAGATCCAGAGGGAGACAGAGAAAGAAATACTTAGATGACCTGGTTGCTGCAGTGGGATGCTTACGAAAAGGGGAACTCTTCCATCTTACTCAAGACAGAGAGAGATTCAAATGCATAGTCGCCAACGTCAATTGATACGGCACAAGAAAAAGAAGTACTAGCTTCATGTTTATCTTCAAAGGACAATAAGACCCTCTAGCGTCTTACCAGTCTCTAAATTGTCTGAATATAGATGCAGATCTATTGATTTCAATAGATCTCTAGATTGTTTTGAAGGTAGAGATATCTTAACACGAAGTAGTAGGGTGAGTACGAGTTCGAGAAGTTGAGCTACGTGAGGATGGGGGGGGATTAACTCGTACTCCTACTTGCACTGGATCTGAACCTCCCTAATGTCAGAAGGTGCTGTTATCTCTTACATTTTGGAAAAGATACCATGCCATTGCATTCATATTTGAGTGTTCTTACTAGTTTTTTTATCATATGATCTACTAACTTTTACTGCTAATTTGTCCAGATGGTGCCTTGGAATGTACTTAACCAAAAGCATGGTATTTATTTACTTGGCACATGACAGATCTGCTATCTGGCAAATCCCGACTGGCTTTTATGACTCCAGGTGTATTAGTTTTTGAGAAAATATCTCAATCTCTCCCAAGTTTTAAGACCTTGCTTGTAGTAAAGATGCGAGAGTAGGTTGGTTTGGAACCATATTTTCATCATAGGATGGGACACTTTTATAGCAATATGTTGGCACATGAACATCATCATCACTTTAATTTTTTAAAGACAGTGATCCATTCAGCTAAGCTGGTTTGCAAGAGGTCTTCTATTTACAAAGCAAAAGCCAGTAACTGACGAAAAAAAGGGAAGACAACAGTACATACTTTAAAAGGTCTATATTAAACAAGTATGGGGGCCAGAATGGTTCAAAACTATGCTCTTTTTATAAAAGCTATGAACATGAATTAATTTATGAACAGAAGTAATTAGTGGAATTTCAATTTTGATTCAAGGTAATGTAAGTTAATAAAAATAGTTTTAGAATTAATTATGTGCGTACTACTTGAATCAATTTTTATCCACACTACTGGAATAAATTATCCACGTTAACCAGAACTAATGGTTTACTGAAATTTTGCCAAACTACCAATATTAACTGTAAATTAGACGGCAAGCCAATTCTTGAGAGGCGCACCCCTCCCCCTACACCTCTCTATGTGCATGTTGAGAACCATATCTACACTTTAGGATGAAAAGTTTTATAGCAGTATGCTTGTCCTCTATGGCTATCAGCATTGCATACAATTGGATGTCATGTGATAAGAAGCTAATGGGGATGCTTCAAGGCACTAGTGATAGACCAATGAAGGAGCTAATAAATAATGGGCAAACTTTATATGACGGAAATTCAAGTTTAGGACTGTGTACCCTGACAGAAATGCAATCTGTTTGAGTTCTTTAAAGTGTATGAAGGAATGGGCCATCACGCCTCTTGTAGGTAGAACTAGTGACGACAACACATAGATGCAGAATGTAGATCGTACATAACGTGCTTATCAATTTTCGATATCCTACATTTTTTAATGGTGATAAATGTGGCCCAGAGTGGCGTTAGACTGTCTGGCGTTATAAGGACCGGCATGTAAGGGCTGGTATTAAAATACGGCCGGCGTAGAAAGGGCCAGTAAGGTATGTAGATTGCATGCCCTTATCAAGTACTTTCACAATTAGTTATTAGTAGTTGATTAGTGTAGCTGATTATCTGGAAGTTCTGGCAACAGAATTGAAAATTTGTGATGATGCTATAAGTTTACATAAGATATGTTTGCTTCTAGAGCCATATACAGACAAAGATATTGGTGAGTGTAATTCATCATTGCTTTCATATGTAATAATAAATTGCAACTTCATCATTAATTTTACCACTTCTATTCGCTTGCTGAATGTCAGCAAAAGATTTTGCCATCCAATAATTATAGAAGGAGCTCTATATATTCCACAGTTCGCCCCGTTACTGGGCAAGGTAGTACAGTCGAATTGTAGCTAGAGATTGCAGTGATGGGAACAATTCTAAAAGGCAATGGTAAGCTTCAAGAAATATTAGGCATTTAGAAAAGCTGAATCGTTCATAACCACCATTTTTATGGTTAAGTTGCTTGTCACTGATGTCAATTATAGCAAAGAACCCATTGACTCCAATAAGCATTGTATCTAGTACACTATAAGTAGCGGGGATGGTCTGGTTGAAAAGCCATGTAGAATACTGTAAGGGCGTGGTATCATCCAAGGAGCAACGATTCGTCATTACAAAATTTGCGCTAGACAGGCCAAACCTGTTCTTAGCCCATTAATTTTTATAATTACAGCATATGGCCAAAGCATGATATGATAACATTATTAATTATGTATAGTTGATCTAAGTTGTGGCTTTACAGTAAAATAGAAGAAGACATTCTGTCCTCTCTATCCAACTGCTTATAATTAGCAACAAATATTCGGAATTCTTATCTTGTATTAATAATAAGCTTTTTTGAATTGCTGTTATTATTACCTCCTTTTCACTGAAACGATTTACGGATTCCTTTAAACTTGAAGTAGAAATTGGATTATTCCTAAGTAGGAATTTCTAAGTAAGGAGAGCGTTTCCTACTCCCTAATGCCAGTTTTTACTTCTTTTCATAAATCTGTTGACATTACAATTCAAGTTAAGCATTTCAAACTACACAGTTTGTAGGATAGGCTTAAGAAAAATCTAGTTTTGATAATTTGAAATTTGTGGGAGTTGTATCGACATGATTTGGCTCAATTCTATGTCCATGCTAAAAGCATTTACAGTTATTCATGCTGCTGAAATAATTAAAAGGCTCTTCCATTTGGTAACATGCTGCTTTGCAGAACAGAAAGGCGAGTTAGAGGCAGTTGTGTAGAAACAGATTGGTAGCCAAGTTGGCGGCTTTTGTACTTTTATTTTATAAGAAACTAAGATTTTCACTAACATAGTTCTATAAGAAGCTGTGAGAGACTTCAAGTTAGTGAGCTATGTTAATTCCTGAAAATCTTTCCCTCCCACCATTTCTTACACATTTTAAATTAAGCAATGTGTTTCCAAATGGAAAAATTTCATCTACAATGACCTTTTACTTCCATGATGTTTACCAACTACGGGGAGCTGTGCCCCCTCAAATCACAGCTTGGGGGTAGGTCTGTGCCACACCTCTTCCACAATACTGGATCCAGGTCAGGAATGAAAAATTCTCATGAAGGAGATTACTTTGTTGACTATCATCATTAAAACAAATTTTAGTTAGAATGAATCCATCTTATGCAAAAACTGTATCAGAGACTTGTGTGATATCGAATGAAAAGCTAAGACCATTTGACCAACCTGCTATAAATAATCTAGACTAGATGTCATCAACCTTCAGCTTTGGTGTGAGACCCGGCCAAAGCGACAACCTTATCTGGCACCAGTGCTTGCGATAAAATGCACATATTGTTGAGGTATTATGCTGTATTTTACAAGGTGCAATGCTTGCTTTACATTGTGTGGTCTTTTTCTCTTGCCAATTTTAGCTCTCCCCATTGTAGACCCCAAACTGACTAGTACATTGCAAAATAGGACTCTTAATTGTCAGTATCTGGCCAGGGATATTAATAAGGAGAAACTACTCATCTAAAACTTGCATTCTGTCAAGTAAATGCCAAGAAATATATTGTCAAATGCAGAGCAAAATAAAGTGCTAAGAAGTATTATTTTTAATGTCCCACTTTGTCAAAAGACTTTAGGAAGACAAAAAGAGCAAAAAGAGGAGTTATTTCCTCATAGCATCTATCTTCACTTCCTATGGTGACAAACATCCACTGCCTGGGCTATGCAAAAGCAATATTTGACTCTTCTCAAAACGTGTTGCATTATTTCCAATAGTATAGTCAATAGCAACATTCTCTGTTTTGAAAGCTTTGTAACGTAATGAAAGAGTATTTAGTGCAGTCCATGCAGCCCATGCTGGATATATCCATCGAGAGGTTTCTTTCATCTTGATTTTGACACACAAGCATTCAGCTTCCAAAAGGAAAGGTAGGTGGAACATTCTCCCTTTCTAGCTCTAAGTCTCCAAAATTAAATGAAGGTTCAGCTTTTGAGGGATCAGTTTTTGCTTCTCCACATACATTTGAATGATCAAACCAAGACATAATGGGTTTCTAAAAGGAGCATTTTTCTGACGTTCTAGAGGGCGTGTTCCTGAAAAATTTTCCAAGGACAAGTGCCCAGACCCATATCTCCACTGGTTTCTTCCATACCTTACAAAAGTTTCACGGCTAATGTCGTCATATAGCAGTGCAAAAATACTTCTCTCAAGCCAAAAAACATAATGCACAACATAGTTTGGAAGCATTCCTATCACAAATGCCCTCAATAAAAGTCTCATTGGGTAGTGATCAAAATGTCGTGCAATATCTTGTACACAATCCAATGAAAGTCGTAAATTACACCCTTGATTCTGCCCCCAGCAAGATTGTTGTACAGCAAATTGGTGCCAAGCCTAAAAATGTTGGTGAGCCGCCCACCAAAACATAATGCAAATTCCAGAACGTTCGGATGAGGTTTTTGCTTTGGCAATAAAATTGCCTTTAGTCTGGTCTTTTAAGGCAAAAAAACTCAATGATCGTGCAATATATTATATTAGCATGAAAATTTCACATCATATAAAGTTTGAAACATAGAAAACGATGAAAAGCAGACCCAAACTGAGAAAAGCTCCAAAATCTATTTTTAGAGCAAGGGACTCATTCCCAGACCTCTAAATTATAGCTTGATTTGAAACCCAAGTAATAACATTTGATATTTACAAACATTAGGATGCCTATTATTTAGTACATTATAAATCAGGCCGAAAATGATCGTGTCATCTATGTTTTGAACAGGAGACTCAGCCCCAGGCCTGAAAGATATAAAATTGATTTGAGGCCAACTTTATAGTTCCAGGTCAATGAAATTTGGTATTTACAGACAGTCTGATGCTTATAATTTGCTAGACCATAAACAAAGGCTATAAGCTACTTTTTTTTCTATTGTCAGAACTGAGGATTTAGCCTCTAAACTTAAAACATACAAAGTTGCTTGGGGACAGATGAAGTAGTTCTATGTCAACAAAGCTGGGAATTTACATACATTCGAATTCTTATTCTATGATTCGTTTTAAATCAAGAGGAACATCACCCCATTTTCTATTGTGAGAATAGGAGGCCAAGCTCCTGGCCTGAAGCAAAAGAATGGGCTTGGTACCGATATTGTGGCCCCATGCCTTTGAAATGTGGTACTTATAGACAATTTGGTCCGTGTAACGTGATGCAAAATACATCAGGCCAAGTAAATACCAATTTTATTTACCTTTCACTGTTAAGTGCTTGTAGTCCTCATATTGAAACTCACTTCTTTTCATAGAACAGTTAAAAGCAAATGTTTTAATTACTGATTCACCACATTGTCCACTTCATTGAAGCAATTTGCTAAACTCCCATTCAGACTGCCTTCGTTTGCATTTAGAGGAACACGTGATCCTGCAGCTACATTTGACCAATTCGTGGCAGGTCTTGGATGCTTCTTGTATAATTGTCTGAGGTGTTGCTACTGCTGAGTGCTTGTCACCCTCCGTCCCTTGACATCCATATTCCATATATTTAAATATATTTTGGCATCAGCTGAATGACTGATCCCAGATAATTCTTAAATTAGCAAGGAAATCTCCTTTATCTAAGTCTTAGAATCAATAAGCTTTGTGAATGTGTGCGATTTGATCTTGGATACTATTCTGAAGTTGCTCATTTTATGGATTACATTTGTCATATCTTGATCTTTAGCCGCCTTGATACAAATCCATCTTGGTGTGTTCTGTTAGCACATATGTTGTTGGCGGCAGACCCACAATACTTCGACCTTTCTTTGTAAATTACATTCCTCTGCACTCATCTATACTCGGCAGCGACAAGAATGATCTTAAAGAAGAATCACGGATATCTCAATATGTTTGGCAAAATAACAGGGTCTTTTTGTGACAAAATTGTCACCAGGACAGTACATCTCCCGCGTAAACCGACCTAGGATGGAGACTGGGTGATAAAGGCGTTTCCTTCGTAGGTATCTTCCACCAGATTCAAGAACATATAATGGGTCTTTCAAAAAATTCTTTATCCTTTTAGGAAATGAGCGTGATTGTTGTTATGTTGCAAGGAAAATGTCCAGAATAGATGGAAATGTCACTTCTGGAAAGATATAAGCTACATGAAAAATTTTGCTGGCAGTGGTAGCGGTAGAAGGGACTGAGGAGGTTATTAATCCTCCATCTGAGCTTTACAGCCCTCTTTGGAGAGCTAAAGACCTTTATTTCCGGAGTTGTTTGAGCAGTTTTAGAAGGATTTGCTGCTTTAAAGAGGATCTTGTTAAACACTTACAAAGGCACCACTTACAAGAGATCAAAATAATAAAGTATAGGTTTCTCATGCAATACAATGCAATACAACTAAGGAGGGCTTTAGACGGCCGCACTTTGGTCACTCCGAATTTAGATCATTAAGTTCGACCAAACTGCAGCACAAGAATGAAATTCACTTTATGTGTATTTTCAACGTCCCTTCTAATCCCATTCTCATCAATTTGACATGACGTATGCAGTGGAACATTGCAAGAAACAAGCATGGCTTTCATGAATCAAGAATTGAGTTCATGTTGTATTAAAACGAAAGACAAATAGATCTTCGAAAATCAAAGAAGTTAACAGTGGTGCTAATCATGGTGCTAATTAGACCATTTTAATGACAAATAGCTTGCTTCCATGTCTTTTCAGATATTACATGCAGTGCTCCTCAGAGCTGTTGAATTGTCTTGGCCTAGTCATTCTCACTGACATCCAGCATTTTCATAACCAAGAAAGTATTATCACTTGCAAATACAAGAACGAAGCAAATACATACCATAATACGTACATGAAACGTATTGTAAAGGCGACCAAAATTCGGTCGTATGAAGTCATGCCACATTTACCTCACACTTGTGAATTGAGTTCGGCAAATCCTGCCGCCCTTAATTCAAAGTGTTGAACGTAACTCAAAGGTTACTTTGTACAGCCGCAGTTGTGCCATACTTAATTCACATTCTGCTCTGAATTGAATTCGACGCGAACAAATTGCGGCCGTCTAAGGCCCTCCCTACCTGAAAGCAGACACCTTTGGAAGTCTCATCTTGGGATTTTTTGCAGGTTATTGTTTCTGAAAGCAAAGTGCCATAAAAATGCCACTTTTCCTAAAGTCAATTTTATATACAAATAAGCTTCATCGTTTTCCAAAACTATCTTATGCAATTTGAAGAAATTTGTAAGTAATGACACATAACTATGTATGCTTCAATCTAAATTTGTGTGCGAAGTCACTCCCAGGGGTAGTCATCAATAGAAAGAAAGACATAAACATCATGCCTTCTCCGAGGGAGAAGTCGTCCAGATTTTTCTTCTGGGTTCAACATCAGCTGTTGTCCAAAAAGAAATCAAGGGAATCAGACTCCCTAAAGTAAAGCAAATATTACTGTGCTTTCTGGCCCATACAACGGAATGAGAGGCTGCTGGCACAGTTGTGAAGCCCTGATTTATGATTGCAGAACCTCCTAATTACAAATAATGATGATTTCTCGCCAAATTTTTCCTCATTGTTTGTTTGTTGGGCAATTCTGGATACTTTCATTTACGAATACAGTATGTGCATAAGCGCTTGAATGGACAATCTTTTTGAAAACAGTTTATCGGAAAATTTAATTGTACAAAACTTAGCTCCGTCCGATAATATGTCATGCCTATTTTTTATATTTTCATTGTTTTATGAAAAATTTATAAAAGTAATCGAGAAACCCGAAATTAAATGTTCTCTGAATCCGAAGAAATCTTATGAGAAGGTATATAATAGTTTAAGAAAGTATTTCTTCGAGCGATTTATCAAAGTTGTTGTTAGATGGCTCTTTGGCTAGTGCTATTATTTACTCGATTACGATGCTGTGATACAAAAGGGACTCAAAACAGAGGGGTTTATACCAAAGAGTAATTGAGCTGGCTTAAAGAATTTTCCTGACAGAGGGCTGTGGTTTAAATACATTGAAAACAATGTCGAAGTTGGACAAGATGATTCTATTGGCATCAAATCATTTCTCTTTGATATCAACACCTCTGTAAATAATGAGTAGTTCCTTATTATATGGTTTACATTGTTCATTTCATATCATTTATCTTATTTAAACAAAATCCTTTGCAGCTATTAGGTATAAATACAAAGAAAAGTAAATGAAAAGTTTTTAACTAAACTAAGTATCATGCTTTGGGGAAGGATTTTAACTGTGCAAGAATTCTCTTAATTTCTTTTTGAATGAGGTAATCGTGGGACTTATTCTTATATGTAATGGGATTTCGTTCCACTTCCGTGCAACAAGTGCACCACAATAGAAAACATTCCTTTTGGTGAATTCTAAATTTTTTCTTGGAATGTCTAGGCGCAGCTTCGTGTTGAATAGTTAGATATTTGGGATCTAATAACAAGTTTTCCTTTTAGGCTATGGGGGCAGAGACCGTTTATTATTTTGTAGATCATTACTGCCCTGTTAAATTTTATCACATTGTAGACCAAAAACAAATTGCAACAGCACCTGTCCTTTAATCTTGAGCCTTCTATAAGCGTGCCTGCTCTCTTCTGTAAACGCTGAAGATGATCAAGGTTTGTGCTAGACAAATTGCCCCATAGATCATCATTGTACCTTAGGTGGCTCTCAAGCAGTGCATTATACACCTGATCCAACTTAGATTGCGGGAGAGTATTTTTAGTTTATGCAGGGACTAGGGGGCATTTTTGATTTTACTTTTAAGGATTTATATTGTTCATTTCACGTCAGGTTTTTGTTGGCTATAATTTCAAGGTATTCGCCCTTCACATTTCACAGAATCAAGCCACAGCAACTGCACTCTTAAAATTACTTGAAACTTTGCGATGTGTGCATGAATTGCCGAAATTCAGAAGAAATTGAAAAGACAAGATATAAAACGTGACAAGAAACCACTCTATTCACTTAAAATCCATGCGCGACTTTATGAAATTGGCCCTTCCTTTTCTCTAATAATCGACGTTTTTCAACCACATAGAGCTTCGTCTTGTTTGAGTAAAAGTTACGAGGTGTAGACTTCGTGTAGGTAGCATTATCCTTCAAGTTCTCAAGTGTATGGATTGAATGCTCCAGTTTCATAATCTTTATTTTCTGGCGATTATGATATCGGCTTAGCCATGGCTTCTTAAGAAGTAAGTATGCTAGTAGTTTGGTGTCTTAATTTTGAGGATTTTTGATTTGGAAGGAAAGCTGAGCCATTTTTATTAGCTATACATTAGGCTGGAAATTTTGTAACTAAATGAAGAGAGAAAGGTGAGCCCTCGTCAATTAAATGAATTATGTTGAAAGATTATATGTTGGATTTTTCACTTTTTAATGCTTTCACATGCACAATAGTGAAAAAAAATATTAGTGTCAGAAGTATGAAAAAATGGGCGTAGTCAAATGTGTGGTCCATATATTTCCTACAACGCAGTCCCCCCCCCCGTTACAGTTATGGGATGGTACTACTTCTGATAAGTAAGAAATAAGTCAGAAAGTACTATAGAGGTTGAGTGCTTTTGAAGCTGATTCATAAATAATTGTGCTGAAATAAATGTATGGAAATGAGTTGGTGAATCCTTACAACAAAAACCATTGGAAAGCATACACATTCCTTCCAGCATCATTTAGATTGGCTCAGACTCTAAATTACGGTGATTTGAGCCTGAAGAAACGCTTGACTGTCCTGGATTTGTCCATATTCTAAAGTAGCATGCTTGCAATCATAGGTATAAGTATGTTTGTATGAGGAATAAGACACTTTATAAATTCAATGTGGCTTAGTTTGCTCTGTTGATTACTACTAAGTTGACGTTTTAAGCATGATGTTGTGAAACACCCGGATATGTTGAAGTTTTTTCCTAGGCTCAAGATCTGCTTCAGGCATGCTTGAAATTTTGAGCATATTCAGCCTAAAATTACCTTAAGCATTTTTCTCTAAAAAGGTGTATTTGAGAAAATCATAAGGAAGTAGAAAATTAGGACAAGTTTTGTTGAAATGTTCAGGAGAGAGGGCAATTTAATGATCTTTGTCAGTAAACAGGAGTCTGATGGCTGCCAGTGTAACTCCAGTATGCCTCAGAAAAATGAAAGATTGAAGAGGGGCTAGGGCTAGACAATGGACATAGGTTCCATTACAAATACTTGCAACTTTTTTCACATGAATTGTTTGATGATGCCCAATATACTTGTTGCATTCAATGTCACTTGTAGCTAAAGTTGGTATATTGTATGAGAAAGTGCTTCAAGAAATTCCAGATCCACAGGAGAACAATATCAATTAAATATTGCCTAGGAAAAGACCTAACTATGTTAAATATGCTTTTTCCATCAGTACTGAATATATTTTAACAACCTCTGAGAATTTTCTTGAGTTAACTCCTGATAACAGGACTTTACGCTGCTCAAGTAGAGTGGAGAGGGCAGCTTTACTGAAAGTCAATTATGCATCGAATAAAGTTGACAGTGTAGGGAATCTTTATATTCAACCTCAGTGAATCACTGGATGAAGTGCCACATACTCCAACTGCCTACATATCTGCCAGGTGCTCTGACTATGTGAAGAGAGGGCAGCTACTCATTAAATTTCTGCCCATAACCAGGGAGCGACACTTCAAAATATTTTGTTGAAGGAGAGGTATCAGAAGTTTGCCCTGCAAAAATTCTCTCTTTGACCTTTTCTTAAGTATCAGTAGTTGATAAAATGGTCTTAGGTCCAGTAACTTGCCCAAACAAATGTGCATTGGACTACCACTTTTCCCTGCAAAATGGCAATTTTTCAACGTTTTGGGGTGCCTCACCTCCCATACCCCCCTTAGATCTTGTCCCTGCCCATAACTAATATGAATGCCCAAGGACAGAATTCCGGATTTGTACAATAATCTAATTGTTTTTCAAACACTTTATCGTTCGGCCATATTTACTAGTGTTGACCCCAGCGCAAAAAGAGGCCGTATATGTTGATCCAATCAACTAACGGAAAGCCAATCAATTGCACAATACAAAAAATTATCGTTTTCATGCAAAGCTTCTTGTTATGTGAAGCTTCTTTGGAAAAAAGTAGCTTCTTTGGATAAAAGGAAGCCCTTGGAAGTATTTCTCTTTTGAAAAAGTGACTATGATATATTCATTATTCTAGGAACATAAAAGTAAATCTTTTTGCTATAAATTAGCGGTTGTTTGGAGTAGCTAGAGGGCTCTAGCCCCCAAAACAAAGAAATACATAACTAAAGGGGCTGGGACCCCTGAGTCCCAGTTCTACATCCCTGGGACACTCACGAAAATTCTGAAAAAATATAGTACTCTCAGAATTTAAATCATAGTACCATGTATGCAAAGTGTACCAGGACTGTCAACCTTGATTTTTATAGAGAACTGTGATGACTTTTGATTTATAGGCTATGAATTGACTTTCTCTCACTTTCACCATAGTTAGGCAATCAATGGTTCTGAATATCCGTAATATTCGCCAAAATTTCTCGGACACTTTGTGCATTTTTCATCTGCCATAGCTTTTGTGTCCTCTTTTCCCTAAACAATGTTGAGTTTTGGGAGAAGAGCATGCGATAATGGAAAAATTTTACTTGCAAAATGATGCCAAGTATTGCATGAACGGAACACACACATTGCCAAAAGAAAAGGAGATATGCATTGCACAATATTTTAAATGCTGAGAGGACTATAGTTCATCAAATTGTTTGTGAGTGCCCCAGGGACATTTTGGCAACTATTGTACGCTCTTTGAGAAATACCCTTCTCCCTTATATTCAGAGCTTAAGTACTTTTTTAATGACACAGTGCTCGAGATTGCATTAGTGACCGCTTTTTGTTTTGAAGCTGAGGAGTTAGTTGCATACTATAGGCTTCCAATCCAGATTGTAATCTATAAAAACGTTGCGTATTAGCTGATCAACAATGAAAGAGGTGCATAAATGATTACGATCATAACATTTTTGAGGAATTCCAACTACTGGGGAAAGTTTTCGAAAGGACCAAAAATATCTGTAATATGTTATGTGGGTTATGTGGCTATGCCCTAAGGACACATACAGAAATTAGACTATTTATATTACACGTTGACAATTTCAAAATCATACCTGCTTTGCAAAAACAGCTAAATCTTTAGAGAGACAAAGAGAGCTACAGAGTACCATTTGTTATTTGAAACAGCTTTCTACTAGAACCTCTGTCTTTTTAAAGTTCATCACACAGTTGCCTGTTCCGTCATTCCTTCATTCTCAAAAACTGAGAACCAGCTGGCCTTCTATCGTAAAAACAGTGACATTGCCATTTAAGGAAACGTGCATTACGCCGTTGCCTGTTTTCTGCTTCAATGATGCTCACTTCAATGATTTAATATTGTTATAATGCGAGACTGCTCTTTCAGTAGACATGCTGTGTGGTGCCAGTGTAAGAAATATTGCAAAAAAATTTATCATGATTCCATTAATAGCTTGAGTCAAATTTCGTAGTTTCAGAGCGTATATGCTACCTGAATCGTCCAGAGCTACTTCCTTAATTTCAGAAATTTTGCTCCAAGATGCACAAACATTGCCAATAAGTTCTTCAAGAGCTTCGTATCCAAACACCAGCAATATCAAATCTCTACTAGAAACTAAACATTCTTTTTCAGGCTTTGATTCTAGCACTTTTTTCAAGTTTTAATTGTATTTTCTTCTTGATATTCATTCCTTCGTTCAGGAAATTAATGGCAGATTACACAATTTCAACACTTACTGCATCATTTCTTCTTCTCATTGACGCTAAAAACTGGCTGTTTGTTTGCCTTGAACTTTCAATTTCTTCTTCACTCAAGTACCAAATAAATGGGGGGGGGGTTCTAATAGATCGGGGGTTGGAACAAACTCCAAAAATTAATTAACAGGGGGTTTTGAATTTGAAAAAAGCTTTCAATTACTATACCAGGACGGAAAGAACAAAAACTGGTTGTTATAAAGCATAATACTAAAATATATACAGCAATATACTATTGTGTTATGAAAATTTTGCGTAAATATAATTAATAAAGAATGGAAATAAAATGAGTAGTTTACAAAGAGAGTCATTTTCCCCAATATTAATAATTGGGGGTCCTAATAAGGTCTGGAGAGTTGGAAAAGTTCAAAAATTAAGAAAGCAGGGGGATATTTATGTGACACCTGAGATTATTTTGCAATTTTGTAAGTGATGTTCTATTTTCCACCTGGTATGAGAAATTCTGTTATGATTATGAGATGTTTGATTGCAGCATCTCATGCACTTATTATATCTACCAAAATGAGATCAGACCTCTGAGCAAGCTTTTGAATTCGTTGAAACATTGCATATAAATCATACATCACGACTGCCAACCAGAATTGTTGGGAGCCAGCTTTCAATTTGCTCAAAAATCTTTGTGCCATGCTGCGCTCTTTCCTTTTAGAAGTGACTGTGCCTGATGCCATTTTCTGAAACATCTTTTCAGCAGCTTCAAGGTTTTACAGCACTGCATCCAGCGAATTCAATGCTCGGAAAATCTCACTTCAATATGCTTTAAGAACTACAAACATTTATCATTTTCTTTGTGTAGAAGCTGTCCTGACAAATGAAACAAATGGCAAAACATTTTTCATCCACATGGACAATTCAGGTACTTCTGCTTGCTCTGACTCCAACGCTAAATCTGATTGGTGACATAAGCACCGTGCAGTGAGACTGTCCCTGCCAACATGATCATTTATAACTTTCCACAATCCTCCTTTCTTCCCAGAATTTGCGTTTTCTCCATCAGTGGTTACTCCAACCAGGTTTTCATCCACACCAACGTTCCCAATACATGTGCGAAATGAATTTAGCAATCCATCTGCTCCTCCCTTGTCGCTGCTTGAAATTCCAAGAAAGAGAATTTGGACTGATATTTCATTGCTTGGTGTGAATCTTGCTGTTACAGACTTTGGATCAATTTGTTGTCTATCAGCAATGCCATCAATTTGAACTTAGTAGCTACAGGCAATTCTTTAAATCCCTCACTGCCTTCTTCATTTGCAATTTTGCAACAATACTTCTCATTTCAGCATATGTCACTGGGCCTCTATAACGATATAAGCGTGATTTCTCAAATGCTACAAAATCGGCATCCCATCCATTTGATTAAAAAATGTTAAGCAAGTTTTTGCTGTGCTCATGAGAAAGTGAGCATCATGACCAGCGTCTTGCACTCAGTATCTCTACACTACAATCGTTGTATGCATCCAATGTCAACCTGAGAAGAAACTTTAGAGTCTTTTCTGGCACTTTTCAAACATTCTTATCCAAGGATGCTCAGAGGACTTATTTTACCACAACTCATCATGTGCATTCAATCTTTTAGCTTTTTCATGTGCCCTTGATATCAAATGATCTACGACAAATTTCAATCGCTCTTTTCGATCAGCTCAAATCCCTGAGGCCGTAGGAAGTCCTCCATTGACAGAAAATTGTGTCACTTGGTTTTGATAGTCGTTAAATACAGATCAAATCATCAATTGCTGTCGCTTGTACATTTCATTTCAGTTTTTACTTCAAGACAACTTTCCGATAAAGATAAATAGCTAATGCTACGTTTTATAGTTCATCATCTATTTTATTTTGCCTGTTGTCTAGGCATTGCACTAATTCGTCAGTAGGTTGACCTGAACCAGTTTTTTGTAAGATTCGAATTTGCAGCTGAGTTTCTAGCTTTCTGAACATGCAAAGCAGTGATTTCTGCACTGGTGCAGAGGCTGCTGCGTTCCATGCTTTTCTTATTCTCAGTTCTTTTTTGCGATTGAGGCATTTCTGTATTCTCTTCATTGCTGCTCGACTTCGCTTGGAATCGTCAAATCGTAGAAACTTTAAGTTTTTTCAAAACATTCGACTTACACATTTGAAGCTTTTTATATGATTACGGGAATTTTATAGCTAGTACGTATACACCTGAAAGTAGACCATTTCCGCTTTGACCTTCACACGGGAAAACAGACAATGGCACCTTTATAAACATTTTTTTGCCACGTACACACTTGAAGAAGCACTCCTTGTGAATAATTTGCTCAGATTTGTTGACACAAAAAATCTATTTGGAGTATTTTATAACTAAGAAATCTTTACAACTTGACAAGGTGTCCTGTGGACCCAAACAACCGGGGAATTTTTCTGATTTTGCCTGTCATTACTGGGGAAGGCATTTGGACTGTTAGAGAAATTTCCCTAATAGTTTGTATGCTAAAAATGGCCTCATTACTAAGTGGTGATTTTGGCTTCTTTATGGAAAAGACTGGTAAGTACTCTAATGTCCCTAATGGATGGGGACACTACACACACTGGTCCGGGAGAATTTTCCTTCCCCCATTGCTTATTAACACCCCATTCTATTAAAAGTTACAAATCAATCTATGGTCAGAACAATCAGAAAATTAAATTACCATTTAATAAAGCAATGTAGGATCATGAACGACTGTCTCTTTGCACTCTCTTTCCATTGAAAAGCTGCCGAAATGCATACACCCTTCCATTAGCACGTTCTTGTTGAAGTCTAGCTGACATGACTACCTTCTTCTATTAAAAATTGGGTGATATGAATACCCGTTCAATTGCCTCCTCCTTCCATTAGGGACACTAGAGGATTTATCCAGACATTTATTCGTCCGAAATTACAAAAGATTGTTCCTAAATATGCTGGCCAAATGTAACAATATTCAATCCTTTAAATATATATTCAATAAAGTGAAATATATTCAATACTTTACTAAAATGTATTCAATCAAGTCCTAATATGTATTAAATTCAATGTTGAAATATGTATTAAATTCAATGTTGAAATATGTATACAATCTGATGTTGATATATATTCACTCCGAGGGTAAAATATATTCAATTTAATGATCAATATTTGTATCTCCATGGTAACAAGCTTACAAAGACATGTGGCTGTCAGAAATAGGAATGGAAGCTCGGTCTTTGCTACGGAAAAAATTCAGCCTTTAATACACGAATAATAATCATAGAATACGCCAAATGGAGAGTCATTTTAATAGTCATTTTTAATCTGATAATAACGAGCAATTTCAACAACTCATGAAATCCACTCTTACAAATTTTCTTAGGCTTAAATATCCAGTACTGAACTGTCTTAACTTTTTGAGCAACTGGGTACTACTTCCTTATGAGCCACTTCCTTATGAGAAAACGTGCATTCATTTTAGTGGCTTCTGCCTATACTCACACAGAATTTAAATAGAACGACAACTTCTTAGGATTGGATGGAGCCCTACTTTTGCCTGATGGAAAGCAGGCCAGTAGCAAGAAAGTCTATAAAGGGAGGGCATAGCAATTGGGAACCCTAACTTCAAGCACTGTGGTATGAAACAGGGAAGAGAGAAATTGGGGTTACACACTCTCTAGATTTCCAGAAAACCCCCCTTTGCAAAATATGAATAAAATTGGTGTCTTCTATATTCTTTTTCCTGTGGTATGAACATGTTCTGGAGTTTATATACAGAAGAATTTATCCGCATCAATGCTACCTTGCAAAGGGGATGCAATTGCCCAACAAATTGCTCTCTTTTCTGTTGGGGGGTCAAACCCTATACCCTCCGCAGTATGTGCAATCTGCAGCTACATACGAGATAATGAAAATCTGGACCTCAGAGCAATGCATGTAAGATGGGATTTCCAGTCCGGATTCGCATTCTGCATGATTGAGTTTCACTCTCACTTTATGAAATGCAAGAACTGCAAATAGAGGATAATACTTAAAATCCTTACAAAGAATTTTATTGCTTAGATTTGTAGCACAGCCCCCAGATAATTCTATGAAGTAAAGGGAGTTGTCAGTATTTGAGCTTTCTAGCTACCATAATACGAATAAAAATTTCTTGGTCAGGTGACGTACCACCAAGAGTCAGTGAGGCAATGTCTTCCTAATGTCTTTCAGAAAAAGCTAAATTTAGTATGCAAGATATATTGCTTTGAATACACCTTTTCACTATCTCTCTGCCTCTTTCCTGTGAACGAGGCTCCAGGTGGAAGAACATGTCGGGAGTTTAATATTGATATATTGGAATGGGAAAAAATCACTGCCCCCCATGTTCTTTAGTAGAATATTTCATCCCACAACGGGCTTTAGCAATATAAAAAATTGAAGCTGTGGTAGTTTGGCTTTGTGTTATCTCAGCTTTCATAGCTTTTTCACGCTTTCAGTATCTCTAATTTCATATGAATGTCTTAGCAGATGGTTTCAAAGTTCCGCTGTTAGGAGCATGCATATTTGTCTAAAGTAAAACAAGCTATGTTTTACACCCAACATGTTTATAAATCTTAGCCAATAACAAATGACTGACCATTGAAGATGATCCCAAATTGCTTGTGTTACATTGTATGCATGGATCGTAGTAATATTGATTAACATTTGAAACTTTCGACTACCCTTGATTTCTTGGACACAGTTCTGAAACATTTTAGCTTTTTGAATGGTTGAATGTTCATGTCTCACAAGTCATTCCCTTATAAGAACAACAGCGTGTAGTCTCATTGATAACAACTAAATGTTTTCAAATCAGTGATTCCATATACTGTTTTCTATCAAGAAGAGTCATACCAATATAGTCCAATATGGCTTTCTTCCGCGTACTAAAGTAGGTTATTGCTAAAAATGTTCAAGGAAGCTTCATCCCCCGATCCCTCTCTTTCTTCCCTGTTTCATCAACACTTGAAAGTGTTCCTATCTATTGCAAGCTTGTAAAGGTTAACCACAAATTACGGGCACTTTGTAAAAGTTGACACAATCTTAGATAATTCTCAAATGCAGTAGTTTTTGAATATTCTGCTATGCGCTATGCATCTAATGTTCCATAGAAACCTGTAATATATTACCAGTCTGGGCCAAATCCCAAAACTGATGTAACTACTTTCTAAGTCAATGCATGTTTCCTGCATCTCATTGACCTTTGTTGATGCATTTTTTCTCTTGTACTCCCCACCCACATGACACGTATTTCCAGGCCCATCGAGAGTCAGCCTGGGCCCTGGGGCTATAAACAGCACAGGGGCAAGAGTCGATTGCATTATGTATTGAAAGTAGCGTTATTTTCTGATAAAAAAGGATACAATCACTTTTTGAGAAGTGAGTCATAAAGCAATATCTGTTTCTCAGGACCTTTAGTCATATCTGAAAGGGAAGAAACAGGCCCTGTCCTGAGGAAGAGATTGATGAAACGATAAATCAAGCGCCAAGTATTAGATCAAACCTGACAAGCAAAGAAGTCCTTAGAGAGCGAACGAATGAACGTCCAACAAACGACTTTTTGAATGTAGTTTTGCAATAGCAAAATTTTCACGGGCCCCTTTGAGGCCGGGGCCCCGGAGTTTTACCCCAGCTACCCTCCCTCTTGATGGTACTGCGTATTACATAACACAAGAATTGAAATAAGCCCCGTTATAAAGAGGTATTGTTTCGAGCAAGGCATTAGGAACTTTTACAATGCTAGGCTAATCAAGAGATATCATTTCGAAATTGAAAAGAGCAATGACTTCTTTGACGACTTTACTACAGATAAAATTATAATTAATTATACTACAGAGAAAATTATATTTAACTTAGCAGCTATATGTCAAGGCTGAATATAAAAGTGCTCTAAACTGAGACTTTTGATTATTTCCAAATTGCTCTTACTCAATATAATATCTAAAGGCATCAAGCCACAGGTATATTGTGAACAGAGATCCTGATTGTATTCATAACTGGTTCCCCAATAAGTGCAGACCCTTTTACATTGAAAGAGAATTAGAAGGTTGGATCCATGAATTGCATGTGAAGACCTTCAATAGCCCTTGTCCTTGCTATTTCATATTTCCAAAACAAATAGAATGGAGACTGAGTGAAAGCTCTCCTTATTAGAGTGAGAAAAGTAATTCTTTTTGGAAGTGAGTGTAAGAAAGTGGTAGAAGCAGTTGGTGGAAGGAAGTGTTACTGCAGGTGTCATACATTTATAGAAGGTCTCAAATATTTTAACTATATAGAGTATCAATTTAATTCTCCTTCCTTCCTATATACTACAAATTAATTTTACTTTGAGAACTAGTTCCAGTAACTATACTAATAAATATTGAAACCAATGCACCCGCCTTCTAGTCTTAAACAGCTTTGAACTAAGGATTAGCTTTCAACTGCTAAATACTTTTTGACAGCAATTACTGTAAGTTCTGTTTATATGTAAATTGGCTATTTACCTACAAATACTTCTCGTCCTTGCTGACTTTTATCCCAATGAATTCTTTCTTCAATTAGCTGGCCTCGATGGAAGTTGCGTCTATTCTACTGAATATAAACTGATCCTTACAACACCGACGGATTTCTAGATCACAGTCTTTAATTTGTCGTTTTCAAATTGTATGTATTGTCTCTTCCTGTCCTAGTTAAGCGCATCCCCATAAGGAGTTATCACTATTCTAGTAATTTCGTGTTGGTTGCCTAATAAAATATATCTTGCCCATTTTAGTTTATGACAAAAAATGCTTCTGTCGGACACAGTTCTTAGTGATATACAAAGAACAAGCACAATAGTACAGGATACTGTGACCCAGAACGGCCATGACACAATTCTACTGTTCCATGGCACAAATCAATACTTTTAACGGTAGAAATTTACTTTCTCACATCACAAGTCTACTTTCGCATGGCAGAAATCTACTTTCCCACAGCCCAATTCTACACTTGTTCACAGCACAAACCTACTTTTCCACGCTGAAGGTCTACTTCTCTACTGTGGATGTGAAAATTTCCAAGTTTCAATGATTGAAGAAACAAAACATACAGTTCTTACTACAGGTTTCTGTGGTTAAAGTGGATTCTATACATGGAAGTGCTAGGAAGTGTTGGGAGTTCGACACTCCTCAAAAGTTTTGTACCACAGGATAATTTAAGTAATGCTCTTTGTTTCCTTAATTTAAAGTTTATTTGACTAGTAAGGCTCTGAATCACATCATTTAGCAATAAGTTAAGAATACACTCTCTTTCATATGAATGCCTAATGTTACTCTGAGAGTCAATATTCTTAAATCCCTTGGATTATAAGCATAAACTGTTCTTAAATTACATTCAAGCATTACTAGTGCAGCGTTACCTGAATATTAAAAGAATAGGTACTCAATCACAAAACAAGGCATGGGAAGATAGAGGAATAAACATTATATCAAACTGCAAAAAATTTGTCTGAATGCTGTATCATGACTTGAATACACAAACAGCAATGCCTAAGTGAAGTTGGAGCCTTGCTGTATTCCGAAATTAACCTTAGATTTCAACACTTTCGGGCTTCAATATTCTTATACACTTTATACCTATAAAAAGTATGCGATGGAGAGCACAAGTTCTATCATGACATATAATTTTATGTATTGAAGATATGATATTGCTTTTAGATCATGTTTTGCTTTATAGATGCAATGCTTCCACCAGAATTAAGACGTCAACAAACATAGCAATACATTCCTTTGATTTTCAGAAGAAGATAAATCTTTGGTACTTAAGGATGATTTTAAAATAGTCTTTGAAATGAAATAAATTAGGAATATTAAGGTTCAGCGAAAATTAGGTAGTCTTAGTTAAAAGAGAGTGTGTGCATTGCTTTCACTTCTTTCAGTAATTATAGTAGGCTAATAATTGCATCAAATGAAGGGCTGATGAATTTTTGCACAGAGATAAACAATATAGGCAGTGGAGGAATGAACACTGCTCTGTGATGATGTTAGAGAAACACTGTTGTGTATTCCATATAGAACTCACGCAAAAAATGGGGAAGTAGTTCCTCAGGTGTACGTCAACATACAAAATTGTCGTACACCTGAGGTGCAAAGATCAAAAAAGCAGTGTGCTGATATATAAATTTTTTCGCGCCAGTACACCTAATAGTATAGTGTAGGCTATATCCACTCTTCCACGCTGATAGAAAAACTAACTCCACTCCTGAGATCTTTGGGCCTAAGTTCATGCATACGCCTTGCGAGAAACATGGTGCTATCTGAAGTGTAGAATTGCATAATTCTTCTAAGGAAAAGTAGAATTCCACCCAGAAATAGAAGATTTGTGCTGTCGAGAAGTAGAATTCTACGCTGGAAATAGAGACTTGTGCCATGGAAAAGTATAATTGTGCATTGGAAAATAGATTTAAACCTTGGAAAATAATATGCAATTGCTGTTCTGTGTCACCGTATTAGAGGTAGCACTAAGCATCTTTTACATTAGGGGCAGTTTTCAAACATCGTACACTGCTCAGGCAGGAAGTTCAATACCACATCCTTCGATAACCACGCGTTTTGATTGGACTTCCCATTTTACCGCAAGGAATCAACTATCATACTATTTCAATAAAAATGCGAGCAGTAGATTTGTGTAATAAATGCGTGATATGGAGTAATGATATAAATTTACCACAGCACGAAAAAGCGGCAACATAATTTTGACATAATGAAAGCTTTTTTTCGTCCGACACTCATCAGAGTATGAAAACGTCGGATAATGAACTAAAGGTAAACCTAAATATATAAAGTGATAAAGAATTACACCTTGTTAGAGTTTCCTCAATGCACCCCTTTCATTTTCACATCCAATTAAGATGTGTTAGAAGATTGATTGAATAAATAACTGTGAAAAGCTCCCTCAATTCTCCCCTCCCCATGGAACCACTGCTGGTTCACATTTGTGATTCCTGCTGAAGACTATTGCCTACTGAAGTTACATCAAGGTTTAGCAATACTGTCCTCATCATCATCAGCAACGAGGGTAGCCCATAAACCCTGAAAGCCCTGGAAGACCCTGAAAACCCTGGATTGTCCTTGCCCCTTGAACACTACCCTGGAAAATCCTGGATTTTCTTTGTCCCTGGAAAACTACCCTCGAAAACCCTGAAATTACAACCCACCCCTGAAACATTCTGTTCTGAAGCAGACTTCCGTGTAAAAATATCTGGCCTTGCAGTACTGCTACGGTTTTGACTTGTGATAGACTGTCTCTTCTCTGTTAACTGGCATGGATTCAGGAGACCATAGATGGACATAATGGTAGGCTTAGGAAGGTGCAACACTCCCAATGCTTTCCCTCCTTTTAGTAAATCCTGCAATGTTTTCGTACCATTTGGTAGAATCTACAACTTACCATTCGGTAATTCTCCAATATTTTTGTATGATTTGATAATTTCGGGATTGTTTGTACCCAGTAGTGGCTTAGCAGAAGTTGGGGCTCCTTGGCCACCTAGCAAAGCATTGAGAAGGTGAGCCAGGTAAGGACAAACATCGCTGAAGCTCATTAACAGTACTATAAACAGCCATAACCAAAAGAAGGTTTTGGACGCTTATGGTAATGTAATGGATGTTGCATCTGGGAAAGCAGATATGACAAACCGTTTTACAATTCTTTTTATTGTTGAATAAGACAGGGAAACCTCTATGAATGCAAAATCAAATTTATCTGGCTGAAAAAAAAGACATCCTGTTCTGAAAAGGATGTTTTCTGAAGTCCTAAAGGGCATTACCTCAACAAAATTTTCTGGGGGCAAGCCCCCAGACTCCATTTCCTAGTATACTACCTTTGGAAAAAGGGAAAATAATTTTGATTTATTGGTGGATATATTTTACATGTAAAAGCATCAAGCTTTTAGCTGGATTTCTACATCTGTGGCCCCTCGGTGCAGCTGGTTATATTTTTGTGGTACTTTTTCATTACGTTTAGGGAAAACATGATCTTTTTGCTACATGGGTCATGGAGGAAAGTGTCAGTTTTACCTAGAAAATGAGGGAAATAGTCATTTCGTTCTGGGATACTTTGTACTTGCTTGGCTTACAATGATAATTGATCAAATGCATGCTAATCTTAATATCAAAATAAACTATGTAGCAATAATGACAAAGAAACAAAAGAACAAAGCAAATACATTAAGGACATTAGTAGTTTAGGAGCTCCTGGTTGCATCATGCTGTGTTTCTCATAAATAATATATAGTAGGTTCTGTTGATAATTATTGTTGATAATATAGAGATAATGAATCTAATATCAAGATTTTCAATGAATCGTTCAATAACCACTTTCAAGAGATGAGTCAGAACAATTATCAACATGCCAAGATAGCTAATGCAGAGGCTCATAAATTTATTTTATTTTAATCAATTGGAAGACCTGCAAATAAAGGATCAGCTACAAAACAACCTGATACTTAAAATCCTTACGATGAGCATTATTGTTTAGATTTGTAGCAATGTTAACAGATAATTATATGATGTAAAAAGAGTTGTCAGCTGTAGACAGATGGAAATCTGGGCAAAGATTTTTCCCAGTAATGGTGCGAAGAGATAGATTGCCATGCAGATCTACATATAGCTTTGCAGATTTTTTGGATTGCAATGATTGAGTGATAATGCTTTATACTGAGTTATGTTGCCAAGTATAACACCCTCCATTTAGATATGTCCTACACCCCGAAACTATGAACATGAGTGACTCAAACTGAAGGCGAAAGTAACAGTTTGATTTTGCGGAAAGTCTCAGGAAATGAAGACTTCTGTAGTGTCAAAATTATTTCATATCAAACTTTGCTGTGTCACACGATGCCTTTTTCAAGCCCTCAACAGTATTAAAAGTCTCAGACATACTTAAATTTCAATTTCCAACATTTTCTTTAAGTCCATCAATACAATCGGGCCACACTTTTTTCATACCACTTTTTCATCACATCCTTCAATTAACTCATACTAAACAGGACATTCGACTAGTCAAGACTTATATGTAGACAATCAGAATACTCTACAAGTTGGCTTAATTAAGGTCCATTTGATACAGTGGGGCAAAATTATTTTGCTAGGACATCAAATTTGGGGAGCTGTAAAACTTCTATAATTCTTTAAACCGAATTTCCTATTAGTCTTTCAGAAGAAGTGGACGAGGGAAACGGTCATCTGCCCAACGTGGGTGCTTCGGTTCCCCTGCCCCACACTCCTCCTACACGTCTGATTTCCTCCTCCTACACGTCTGATTTCCTACAACAAAAGGGGAGGGACCAATCTGGTTTTCTTGTAGCTGTGGCTTTGAATGAAATATTTGTGGGTAGCCTGCTTTGTGCTTTAGACCACAATAAATCAATTCAGTAATTGAGAGTTCTTTTCGAGGCAGATACTAATCAACTGAGACGTCTTCTTCTTGGAGACAAAGTGAACTTTTTGATATGAGCACTGACTATTCTGTGATTTTGTAAATGCTCTATGTTAGGGATACACAACTGCAACATTAGACAGGCAGGAAGAATCTATAGAGAAAAAACTTGATGACAATATCCTACTCGTGGGAGCTACAGAATATTTTGAAATTCATGTACTCAATGACGAGCAAATATTCTTGGGCACCTTGTAGTATGGGGGTATAATAGGAAGAGCTCCTTGCACTTTCCTACCAAAGTTTCGGGTGTGTTAAAATGGAATGTTGCCATCTTTCCCTATTATCGGTGAAGCATTGGGTGGAGTTTTTTAATAGACAGGAAGTAGAATTCAATTATCAGTAGGAGAACATAAATTGTTGAAAATTGTAACAACTATTTGATGCCCTGAAGTGAAGTAGGTTAACAGTTATTAATCTTTTTCGAAGTAGTAAAAGGGAAACCAATATCAATAACAGCTACTTTTTGAGGATCTCTACAAGTATGCACTTGTTCTTGTGTTCAAAACTGGGAAGTCCTTATTTAGTATAGGATATTGATAGATTGGTAGAGTTGGATTTTCTACACAGTTGTAATATATGGCGATCTTCCTAAATAGAAATTGGTCGTGAAATTTTCAAGCATTTGCATTTGGACCTTCCATTATAAGGTTCTCAAGAGCAGAGGATTAAATGAACAGTTTAATGCAATGTGAACAATGTGCTTTTTGAACATTGTTCTTGAGGATAACCTCCTACTCTCCTCTTCCTCTTTTTCAAAAATTGTGTTGTTAGAATATACTCCTAAAATAGGATCTGTTTGGGGGCTACCCTCACAAGAATTATAGTGTCATCAAAATAATAATCAGAAACACTAACATCCATCTCATTGGTGACCATGTCACGAATCACCACCACTACCACCATAACCACAAACACCACCATAACCACCATCACCATCATCATAATCACCAGCATTATCGTCATTGTAATGTTCACCATTGTTTTACTTATGATATCCCCTTCAAATTTCCCTGAGAAAATCTTTTAATAATACCTTATTTTGCTTTAAGATGAATTAAAGGGAAGGTACAAAGTTCAGTACCAAAAACACAGCATCAACAAAGTTGATGAAAATGGCAGAATTGTCATGGAAGCAGTAAATGTCCAAGATTTTGCTGTGAAGCTAAAGATAAGTGAAACCATGCCTGGAGCTGCGACATTCAGAGATGAAACAAGGCGATACTTTGCAAATCTTGAAGGCAAGACAGTTAAAGACATTCAATTACATGAATTACTCAATGATCATGATAAGCGAATAGTCCTTGTGAATGGAATTGCAGCAATTGGTAAATCTGTTTTAATGAAACAACTCGCATTTTCTTGGGCCAATAATGAAATGTACACTCAGTTTAAATTGTGCATTATTATGGAATGCAGAGAGATCAACAGCTTTGTAGCAAATGAAGGGGCTCATCTGAAGAAGCACGAACTATTCAGTGAATTTCTGAAAACGAAATTTGAATACGATTTGGGTGGAGGGGTGTCAACCCTTATTCTCTTGGACGGGTTGGATGAGCTCTGGGACATAGGCACTGGTGACTCCATGATTTGGGAACTGCTTGATGTTAAAAATACCAAATACGCCATGGCAAAAATTATACTAACAGGGAGACCCCATGTTGAAAGTAAACTTGACAGAAATGGTAAAGACACAGGGGGCATCAAAAGGTTTGAAATTCAAGGTCTAAATGATGAGCAAAGAAGGAATTATGTCACAAAAATTGCTTCTTGCGAGAAGGATATTGCAAATATAAATAGGACAATAGATTCTTCTGAACAATGTATCCAAGTTGCTTCAATACCTGGTTTTCTAAACATGCTTTCCTGTGTGGCCATGATATCAGGCGGGGAAACTCTCAAAAGCGTTGCAGAATTATACGTTTGGCTTCTTTATCTACTTTTAAAAGAACATGTTCAGAAAAAGGGTCCAAGTCAAAAACTATGTTTTGAAATTTTCAATGAATATTCAAGTGAGTTAGAGGCAATTTGTGAAATATGTCATCAGCTACTGAATGAAAACAAGATCATTTTTGAAGGAGATGTTAAGTCACGACTAATGAAGTGTGGCAAGGGGACAGAGTTCCTTGAGGGGCTCTTTGCTGATATTTCAGATTGCCGTACGAAGAGATATCAGTTTAAACATTTGACCATAATAGAGATCCTCTCTGCTATTCATATTAGTCACAGGAAAGATCGGATGGAAATTATTGAACACAATTTAAAGACTGAATTCTATCAAGTAGTCATTTTTAGCTGTCAGCTGATTGGTGGCTATAAGTATGATGGGATTATTAAAGACATGTTTGGAAATGATGAGGAATTAAAAGCAATTAATGTGGAGCAGTTCTTGCCCAAGGTTTTGAAATTAGTGGGCCAATGCATTAATAATGAACTGGAAACGTATAAACAACGACAACAACTCAACTATTTATTCCAACTATCAATTGAGATTATTATGTGTTTTATAAATAAAGATGTAAGTAGCAAGAATTTTATCATTTCAACTGTCAAAACATTGCGTTATAAGATGGATATGTTAGACGAGGGGAGCATGAGAAAGGTGAGTGAATTATGTGGCCATCTAAGCAGTGCATTCAAATGTGATGAAGAAGATCTTGAAGAAACATTCCAAAATGTTCTTGTTACGTGGGTTGTTGTTGATGACGTAAAATCATTGACTTGCATTAAATATTTGCCGAATGTTGAAGAAATCTATTTGCGTGGAATGAAATTTAAAAACTCATTTCGCATTCGAAGTGAAGCCAATGCAATTGCAAAATGTAAATACGTACAAATTGAATATTGCGAATTCGCTGATGATGGGATTATGGAAAATAATATGGCAATAAAGGATCATGAATTGCATGAGTTGGATATACAAATATGTAAGTTGAATAAATACAGCTTCATTAATGTATGCAATTGGGCATTGGAGTCATCAGTTAATACTTTTTGGTTATGGGGCATGGAGAACATTGAACATTCATGGTGGGGAGAATTAGTTGATGCCATTCAAAATGCAAAAGAAAAGAACAATGGAATTTTGGCATTGAGGAAATTGGACATATTTGATTGCACTCAGAAGATGAGTAAAGAAATGCAAATGAAGGTTAGGAAAATTTAATAATTAACTAATTGTTATTCCAACTATTCCAGTTTATAAATATATGCAAACATGTGAAGTCATTTGCTAACTTAGTTGACAATGAAATTCAAATATTTCTCACATGCAGTTTAAAAGCATGTTTGGTTAACATGTACACAGTTTATGAAATAACATTAATTTTTACACTCAATGCTTAAGAATTTCTTTGTTTTTCAATTGTAATTTGTGGAAATTTCTGATACTATGTGTTATGGATAGTTCTAATTGGAAGGTGCTTGATTGTATCAATAACAAAACAAGCACAATATTGAATATTTACTTTTTATGAGTTACTAAGTGTTTTTTTTACTGTAACCATCCATAGCTAGAAAGGTGGGAATTTAGGTAAAAGAGGATCAGTTATCTGTCAATGAAAGACAGATTTATATAGAATTACTATCATGGTTTTGTAGTTATTTACACTGTAGCTTGTGGGTTATTGACGTAATTTGTAATATTAATTGAACATTGCAAATTACTGAAGATTTTAGCTGAAACGGATATTTAGTCTTTGCAATCACCAGAAACATCCCTTGCTCATTGACAAGGACATGTGAATCATTCAAAAATTGGGGGTTGATGCTTTTAAGGAAATCCCTTGAGCATAATGGAGCAGCTTTGTGAACTTAGAGGGGACACTTCAGTTAGACATTTGAAGTTGTGAGGGGAACATTCCCCTTGCACCCACATAGGTCCTACATCCATAAATAGTGTGTTAAGTATTGGGAGCAGAGTCAGCTACCGCACAGTGATATCCATCAGTAGTTTTCCTTAGCTCTTAAAATATTTGTAAGTTGTCAAGTTAGATTAATTTTATTCATAGCAGTGCTTTTCAATAAGCTACTTTTTGAAAAGCATTTCCATGGAAGGAGACACTATTTGGTGCCCCCCGCAACGCTTCTTACGGCCACTATAAATGCAATGAGTGTCTATAAAAATTGAATTCGTGTGCCTGTTCTATACATTCATGTGCGCTGCTTTAGCATTGCTTTGCACTCCCCCAATAGGTGTGCACTCTATTTGAGATAGACTTTTTCATAGCAATTGGGAAGTGGATGCTGTCAACAGACAATGGCACAACCAACACAAGCTAGGATAAGCACACCTCCTATAGCCCCCTATAGCCTCTGAGGCCATGAATTTAATGTTCACATGATTACAAGGAAAGTTCCTTACGATGTCTGTTGAGAAATTTGATTTTCATACTAATTTACGTAGCGCTTTAGTATTGGAAATCTCTTTTCAGAAGGCCTTAAAGAGAATTCAAACTTTTTGGTTGTGCCACTGCTCCAGACTGGAAATTATGTAGTGCGTGCTGATGATCATTGTCTCGCAAGCAAACTGCTATGCACGCAATGGCCAATCAAATGCCCAAATTTCAAACAAATACTGTAAAAAAATAACAGTAATTATGTGAAGGTACTGAATGGGTGGTTATTCCAAGCATGCAAATTTGACGGGAAAACCATCTTCCTTGCGCATTACGCAAACTTTCCATTCTGGCCACTTTCAAAAGCTTTTAACATCATTGCTCCCATAACATTATCACTGCCTCTACTACAGAATAAGTTAAGACAATCATTTCTTACCCTTCCATGACATGATTTGCAATTTGATTTTATCCATTAAATTCATGCACAGCAGCAATAAATTTATCCATTTCGAATACAATGCAATTAATTGATGTACAATCCAACAAGATAGTGCTCAGCTATGTAATAAATATCCATACGGATTATCTTTGTAATTTGTCCGCTATTGTTTTAATACTCCAGTAAATAACGTCCACAATGCAAATATAGCAGTGCGATTGAGTAAATGTATAACATGCTTTTCTCATAAGATTCCAGTGCAGTTCCATACGGCTGAAGTTTTCCAAAAATCTGCGTACTTGCTTTACGCTCCAAGTTGTTGCTGTTTCTAATACTTTCACGTTAAGTTAAGGGAATGTGATTTTCTCCTCCATATTCATTCTCATACCAAATACACCTGCAGACATTTGCGTACTTCACTGTTTCCACTAGCTGCACAGTTGAGCTACAAGTTTGAAGTGAATTCATTGCCGTAAAATGTCTTCCGTACATATGAGCGCTGTGAAGCTAAATCCATTTCTTATTCATGCGTACATTTCTCTATAATAGACATTTCACTTATTCATGCGAGTTGAATGACCTTTACTATCTTTTATTAAAAGTTCTTTCTAATGACTTGAAGCGAAGAAAGAGTACTTGCGACTATAAGATTTGCAGTGATGTCGTGATTATGACATTGGCGCGAATTATGTGTCCTGGGTTCTAGTTGTCTTCATATACCTGCAGCTGGAGAAGAACTTTTGTGACGACTACATGTGATTGTAAATTTTAAATAGTCAATTGTGAATTTGTGTTTATGACACAATCTCTGCTTTATCGTCGAGCCTTTCCTACTTCAATTTTGTTCAAATTGTCATGTGTAGTGTGTGTAGCATGTAGTTTGACACATAATTGGCCTTGAAAGCTTTAGGAGAACTTATATGATATCGGTCTTTGCTGTATGATCCAATACGACATGCTGTGTCAGAAAATCATCAAGATTCTTCCATATGTTGAAAAGAGAAGTGACATTCAGTAATGATGTTGCTGTATAGTAACCTAACAAAACACAGTAACCTTACTCTTATTAAAGGTGTATTGTCCTCAGGCAGCTCTAATAGTATGTTGCTTTTAGGAATGACATCCATTAATTTCTGACAACATTGTTGGTACAAGCTATTCTTTGCTTACATGTGTTAACCAGCTCCTCTTGTAAGCAGAGTCTGATGAATCTTGATGCAATCACCAGTTGTTAGTCCTGTTGTAGAATATACAATCTAAGGAAAGATCATCAATGAAAGATCTTCTTTGTGGTTTTTCATTAACAGCATGCACAACTGACCCACGTTACTCACTTAGTCTTAATCTCATCTAAGTGAATATATGCTGTTGTACTACTGGAATTTTTTAGCTTCCTCTACAATTATTGCTTTTCATTTATTTTTTCTATGATTTCATGATTTACTAATTACTTGGTGTCATTGCTATGAGATAGAGTTAGTTGGAAATATTGGCATAGGAGACAAAGGCAAAAGGGCACGTAACCCACTTTCCAAACAACCACTCGTGCAAGGTTCCCCTTTTCATGTAACTTGGTAGCCCTTTTGAACACTTCACAACTCCAACAATCATCACATCATAACCTCAGAGTGCATCTGCTCATGAAAGAGTTATTTCTTGAAAACGAAAGAGGAAGAAGCAACCGTTCGTAACTTGATAGGTTGTATTCAACTGCAGCAGAATGAAATTTTTGAAGGAATAGTTTATGAAACTTTGTTTATGTTTTAGTTTAAATATGATGTCAGGTTTTCTTCTAAAGAAGTTTAGCAACTGCGCTTAGTCTAGTTGAGACTCAATTTTAATCGTAACTAAACTTGGTCTGTATTCTACTTTGGGGCGAAATTTTTGGGGCTTGGTTGGGTGAGAGACCTCATCCCAAATGCAATACTTTTACGGTAAGTTTGAGACTTTGACGGTAAATTTAGGTCTGTCTTGACTAAAAAATCTAATTTATATTTCATGCTTTTATGGCCTGGCGCAATATCAACTTACTTCCATCATGTCAGATGATTTCTTGTTTCATTATGTGTGTTATCCCCAGGAACAAAGGCCAAATTTTACTTTCCAGAACACCTGCCAAAGTGCCCTTCACTCCATGTGTGAGCAAATTTTATATTGCTTTCTGCGTCCCTGAGAGGTAATGTCCACGCCAAGTTTTCAGAGAACTTTTTTCAATGTTTCTAAATCACTGGGAAAGACATTAATGTGGGATTCAATTATCCTTGAATGCACTACAACGCCTACTATTCGTTTTTGGCAAAATATGGTAATCGTATGAGCATAATTGATTAACAATAGTTGTGTAATGCTTGTTGATATAACTGTGAAGGACAGTGATGGCGCTAGAAAAAAATTGCTGCGAGGGGCTAGAGGTATCAAAGTAGACAGTGAGTACTGTCCAAAATCTTTGCAGACAATGCCTATCGTATTGCCTCCTAGAAAGAGTAAGCAAAGGTCCCAGATTGTATGAAGTGCAGTCGATGCATTGAAATTTAGGTGCCGATGGGGACTAGCAAAAATTTGGGGGGGGCTCCAGCCTCCCATCCTCCTACCCAATGGTGCCATCCCTGGTGAGGGATGGAAATAGTAAGACTCGGTGAGATCAACTAGAGGACGTTGATCACAATTGGAGTGAGAATTCATATTTGCACAATACTAGTATTTTTCGTTTGCCTAGTAATGACCAAAGTGGTCCCACAGACAAATATTGAGAAAAATAGAGCCTTCGCACAGAATATTATTGGAGTTTGAAACCGTTGATGAATGCCTTTGGATCAGTCTTTATCGTACATTGGATATTTGTACCTCTCCCTTTATTGAGAAATTATTGATTAAATACAATTTAGCATTTTCAAAGTTGTTTTTATAAATTGAACTTGCTTTTTACTTTTGGTTAAACTTTCTGACATGAATATTCATGATCAATCCCTAATATTTGATGGAATCCAACAATTGCTTCTGGTGCTGAAAGTAAAGTATGCACTCCGAGATACGTACTGAACAAAGTATCACTGTATCAGAGGGGTGAAGCATTTGTTTTCGACAGGGACCTAATTTAATGAATAGTTTGAAAGGGCCGTCTAATGCGATGAAATCTTCAAAGTAGGAACTGCCAGTATGGCAGTTTCTACTATTAGGCTAGGGAACTAAGTCTTAAGACAAAATTGCATTGAAAGTTTAAAAATCTTGTAAAAGAGGGGCATTTTGTAGCACAAATCAATCAATAAGTTTTGAAGCACGTTTGTTTAGTCTTCTTTGACACATACATAGAATACATACGAAGGGCTCAAAAATAGCCTAGAAATTACTACTCTCAAGTGTCAAATAAATTGGGGTCCTTATAAGATGGGGGTGGGAAAAATTCTAAAACTTAACAAACCGTAGATTGAAATAACAGTGGAGGTAGGGATTTGGGAAATTGCTTTAAATTAATATAACATGTTGAAAAGAAGAAAAACAGGTTGTCATAAAGCATAGAGCTAAAACATATACTGAAGTGCTCCCTTTGACCTTGTAAATAATCTGGTGGTCCTAATAAGGTCCCTGGTGGTTGGAACAATTAGGAAAGTTAATAACTTGGGGTGACTTTATTGGTACCTGAGAGTAATACTCTCCATCTTCAACTAGAAATTTGGTAAGACTATTTCTCCATGGAATATCAATTTCATTTATATGTATCAAAGTCATGCAATATCTGGCTCCTGTATTAGTTTTTGTATGAGAAATCTTTTTTAGCATGCACGGGCTTCTATTGCAGCCCCACTTTAGTCATAAGTTGCTTCATGAACAGATTTCAACAAAGAATAATGACCTGTTATTTACGTATACCAAAGTTTCTCGAGTGGAAGCGGTGGCTTCTATTAGCATTCTTTGTAAAATTTTTGCAGCTTCTATTTGAGCATGGCTTGTGTCCATGGCGGCTTTTTCTCACGTTTTCAGTCATTGCAGTGAATTCGTGAACCCACTACATTGCATTCGAATGTGCTTGAAATTGACATTTGCTAATGTTTCAAAGCATGCAGACTAGTGACGTGTTCCTGATAAAGACCAGTGACGTATTGTTGATGCTGTTTGTGAAATCTTCTTTTTGATCAATGTTACTACAGTTTATCAAATGAATAATTTTTGTTTTGAAAAATTTCTGGTAGATTTATCCATCTATTAAAAGTCTAGAAATGGAATATACATATATGCTAACAATTACTTGTTTGGAGAGTTGCTGAAATGATTACACTTTTTGTTCAAATGTGCTTATACTCTCAGATGCCAGATAAACGTTCCTCGCTTATTCTGGACCTTATTAGGACGTCCCTCATTTATTAATTTGAAAGAAACTGACTTTCTTTACAAATCCCTCATTTCATTTCATTTCCTTGTTAGTACTATTTACAACCAATTTCCACGTCAATTTAGCATGCTTTTGCATACATTTTAGTTTTATGCTTTATGACAACCTGCTTATGCTCTCTCCGTGTTTTATTGTCATTAAACCCCTTGCTCAAATTCCTGCTCGCCTTGTTTATTTTCACCCCCCCTTTTATTAAATTTTGGAATTTGCCTCCTCCTGTTTGTTAGGACCCCTGTTTATATGGCACATCAGATTGATTCGTATTCATCTGTGTCCAATGTCAAGTAAGGTGCGAATAAAATGTACTACCCCTTTCTATCTGTTGTACATCCAGTATCAGAGGCTTATATTGGATGTTTTATGAAGTCAGCTTTGAGCATACTGTGGCATTAGATAGCTGTGGGTTTGTTTTCCATAGCCCAACCAATAGACACTAGCTGAGGGAGACTCCCCTTCTTTTCAGCCACGTCTGTTCAATACATAATTTGATTCTAATTAGGCATAGAAAATTCTCTAAAATCTGACGAGTTCTGTTTCAATCACCAGCTGTTAGTTCTGATGCAGAACATTCAATCTCAGGAAAGTTCATCAATGAAAGAGGATCTTCTTGGTGCTTCTTCATTAATAGCATGCACAATTGGCACTCTTTACTTACTTAGTCTAAATCTCATTTATGTGAATATAAGCTTTTGTACTACTGGGAGACTACTGCCCATAAGTTACTATAGATTGCATTCAATGGTAGCAGATCTATATTTGTTAAAGATGGACTCTCGACGCTTTGCTGATCTTTTAGTGCAAATATGATATTAGGTTTTCTGCTAAAGTTGTTTGGCTACTGGCCTTTGTCTATTTGAGACTCTATATTTTCGTAGCTAAACTCTGTCTGTCTTCTGCTGTTAGATGATATTGTCGGGGTGTTGCTGGGTAAGATACCCAGCTCCTAGGTAAGAATTTTTGGCCAGCCTGAGACTTTGTTGGCAAATTTAGATCTGTTTTGAGTAAAACTTTGAGCTTTTCTCTTTGATGTCTATTTGCCTATGAGGAACTGAAATGTTAGATTCAGTAGACTTTTTCAAAGAATAATTAGAAATATACACTTCTCCCGTGTCTTCAGAAGATCTTATCAAATGTTCCAGGGGGAAGCATGCCCTTGGAACACCCTGATTGTTTTAAATTTAGGGACTGCCACAATACTTACCTAATTTGATAATGCAATCATGCAATGGTCTCTTGTTTGATTAAATGTGTTATCTTCAAGACAATATGCCAAACTTTACTATCCAGAACACCTGCCAAGGCTTCTATGACTCCATGTTTGAGGCAATGTTGTACTATTTCTTATGTCCCTAAGAGGTAATGCCAACGCAAGCTTTTCAAAGACCTTTTCTCTATGTCCCTAAATCCCTGTCAAAGCTGTTAATGTGGAATTCAATTATCCCTAAAAACACTACAGTGCATATTATTTTAGTTCAAGTGACTATCAAATGATAACTACTAAAGTAAAATTTTCATGATGCTACTATTCGTTGTTGACCAAATATGATAATTTTATGAACATAATTAATTACTTAATAATAGTTGTGTGATGCATTCTCATAGAACTTTGAATGATGGAAAAAAAGGACAGTTGTTAGTGCATTGTCATTTTGATAAGTGTCGCTGCAATTTATCAATTCATGTTTTTGTTTCCAAAACTTCTATTACATTCATCCAGCTATCAACTGTCAAGAGATTGAACATTATTAGATGCTTAAAATTATTGGTGTGTAGAGTTATTGTATAGACTGCAATTTTTATTCAAATGTGTCCATATGTTGAGTACTTCAAAATTTTGATACTCTCATGTGCCAAATGAACGTCTACCTCGCTTATAAATTTTTCGATTTTTGTTCAAATCTTCAAGGCACAATACAGCGCTGCTGTATATGTTTTAGCTCTATGCTTGATGACAGCCAGTTTTTTTCTTTTCATAGTTGTATAATCATTTAAAGCCATCTCTCAATTTCCGACCCCCTGTTTATTGTGACCACTCCTTTTAATAGATTTTCGAATTTGTGTCAACCCTCCTTTGTATTAGCACCCCCTTTATTGAAAACACGAAACAGGAACGCATTTTGCAACTGAACAATCAGAGGAATGTTTTATATAAAACCATTAACCTCTCTTGTATCATCTCCAATGTGGCCTTGTTTCGTCATTATGCTATTTTGAAACTAGGTTGCTGTAAGAGACTGTCTATGTCACATCTCTTGCCCAGGAAAATGTTTATGCTCATTTGGAGCAGCAGCGAAGCTTTATTTTCAACTTTGTATCTACATTTCTGTTGGATATCTCCGAGCCATAAGGTGTGATACGAAAGTTGTCAAAGATCTTCGTGGTGGAGCCTCACTAGAACCTATTCTACTTTCCTAAAAAGATTTCTACCCAACCTTATTTCAATTTCCTAACAAAAGTAAAAAATTGCCTGTGCTAAATTGACTGTGCATTGCTTGGCAAGCTTCTTCTATGCAGATGCTGTAAAGTTAGAATTTGTATCAATCATTATTTGTAGCCTCAATCTTTGTAAAGATTGCAGTTAGAAGTGTTGGAAAAAATTGCAGAAAGGGCTTTCCTTAACTCTTTGACGTCAGTATAACACTAAGGAAGCCAGTTTCAAACGTCATGTTTGTGATATCTGTAACGTAGAACGGAATTTACAATATTGACATTCGAAAATTTGACAATTTGAAAATTATCATTTCAAGGAATGAAAACAGTAGTTTACACTTAGAAGCGTTCTTTGCTTAGAAACTGTTTAGTGTTGTTTGGATAGTTTAGTGGAACAAGTTCATCATGGAGTTTAAGTGTCGTTAAATGTCGCACTTTTCAAACATGCTTAGAAATCTAATGACTAGCTGAAACTGGCGTGTAGTACAATCTGGAGCCTTTTTCTTATGCATCTACCCAAATGATATTTCACCTCCTAAGCCATAATGTTCTGGTGTTGGTGAGTATTTCATATATTTATCACAGAAATATCTAACTTAAGGTTATTCCCTATCAAGCCATATTCTTAAGTAATACAGAGCCTTGTCCATGACTGGTAGAAACCATTGCTTTTTTGATAGTAGCATTGGCATGGGATTGTTCGGAACTATTTATAGCAACCATACAGCTTTCATCAGTATTATATTTATGCGGGATATTCATGCCATCACCATTGTTCTCAACGATTGCTGCAAAACCTCTATCACAGATTTGCAAGGCACCGAGACACAGCCTAATGATTTCCACATAAAAGATTATTCGTAACTCAAGCACCTGGAAAGGAACGCCCCTTAAACCAGAAAACTACTTTGATTCATGCTGCAAAAGTAAACACGTTTTTTTTATAAGAAATTCAATATTTTGCCTGAGCCTAAATTTTCTTAACTTTTCCCGAAATTGAGCCTGAGATTTTCTTAAATCTTTCTTAACTTTTAATGAAATAAACTGGCGAGAGTGGTGTAAACTATCTTTAATAATATTGTATACTTGAATTTGAATTCCATCTTTGTCATTTTGAATGCGATAACCACGAAACACCGATGTTTTGCCTATAGAAACACTTAATTTTGGGAATTGAGCCTCTTGATTTTCTTGCGATTTTCTTGACATTTTGACGATTTGAGCCTCATTTCCTTATAAACTTTTTTCTTATAAAAAAACGTGTGCAAGCACTTTTCCAAACTATCATATGCATAACTGAATGCTTCCAAATCTACCATGCAGCTAACAATTAATGATACTTAGGCCCAAAGATGAACTTGTTAGCCCAACCTATCCAAAGAACGTTTAACATGCATTTTAGCGATTTTGATCTGAAAGGTGTCTTTTACCACAAAATCCTTAAAATGCATGTTAAATGTTCTTATTCTGGTTTATGAAATTTGTAAGTGCCTGTTATAGTTTGAACGCACTGACCAACAAGTCCATTCCCACTATGATCTGCACGTAATCTATTAAGCTCTTTTGTTTGTATGTATCTTCTTAAATCTTTTGGGATGTAACAAAAAGCTTTTAGCAGCTTCTTAGCAAAGAAGGCTCCTAAAGCCTGGTATTCATATAGCCGTAAGGTGCCCTAAGGTTAAAGCGGCACTTGCCTGTACCGTGGATAACGCCATTTAGAGTTATATAGAAACCACTTTTCAAAGTGCCTGTACCGTTGGTTACGGCAGCCACAGCCATATCAAATTATATGGGAACCACTTTATCAAGTGCCACCAGCAGCCGTAGCCATGATAATTCATTTGAACGCAATTAACCTGGAAAGTAGAATTATTTCAACTTTTCTCTACCCTTTCGGCTTGGTACCTGCTGCTGCAGCCATAAAATGTTATATGGATATGCTCTGGTTGCAGGTAACTATGCCGGTATCTATGTAGAACTGAGCTGGCTATTGTTCTCATTTATGAATGCAAACCAATTAAAAATAAACCCTGGGAAGCTTCAGTCTCAAGTGATAACATGAGAGCCTTTGCAATTTAACATTATTGCAAATAGTTAATGCTAAAATGTGAAATAGATTAACAGTTATTTCCCTTGCTGCAATTACCAAAGACAATTGTTACTTTCTACCATTTCTTATGGTTTTTTTCATATCATTCCTTGTTAGTATTGATTGGTGTTCACAAAGCCATTTTAGTCCATTTAATTAACGTTGATATCTTATTTAGGTGAGGAATGACATCTTTAGTAGGGGTGAGATGCAAATATATATGGGGATAGAATTTTCTACAACATTCTTTATTTAGAGGATGCTCTTAGGACGAAGATGCTTTTAAGTATGTGAAATAAATGTTGCCGCCATTTCATTCTGTGGTAACAAATTGTGTGAAATTGCCCACAGGTAACTTGCTGCAGGAAACTTCTTCTCACCCAAAATTTGTTTTTTGTACTTATTCTTTGAATAGCGTGTCGTAACTGCATTTACGCCTTATGAGCTAGAAATAAATCTTTTAGCAAAACATTATGTCCTCTAGGAAATTTTAAAAAGCCCTCATTAGTTACCGGCAAGCAGATCATTTCCATATAACATTTTGTGGTTGTGACAGCCAATACCATGCCGTAAAGACAGAGAAAAGTTGAAATAATTCTACTTTTTAGGTTGGTTGTGCAACCTGAATTATCATGGCTAAGGCTGCCTGCGGCACTTGCTAAAGGGGTTTCCATAGATTTTGAAATGGTTGAGTCCCGGTTTCCACTGACCCAGCTATTTGAGGATATGGAAAAAATTTATCTTTTGTTTAGCATATTGGTGGAAACACCAATTTCTGTATATCTTTTTTCGGCTGCTTCGACTGACCCAGTTATGCGGAATATCTCCCAATATTTCACATTGAAGTGAGATATATTGCTTCTAGCAAATATGAACGAGGGTGTTCCCACGAGTTCTACATTTGAGGTCATAACGGAATCGCCCAATGCTACGCACAAAAATGAGATATCATAGATTTAAATGATTCACTTAGCAAAATATCAGAAGGAAAAGCGAAAAATGGCAATGAACCTTCCTTTCTTTTCTCTAATGACGAGGTCGAGCTGCTTCTCAACATAGCAATCAGGTGCGATGAACACAATCGATGTTAAATGGAATTGACTGGGTACATAGTCCAATAAAGTACACATATAATGCTGCCAAATTGACTGGAGCATTGGTCAAGTGCAAATCAAATGACAAAGAATCTTTCGCAGATTATTTCGTAAGGCCTCCTCATTACACGTCAAGCATTTTGGAGCCAAGTTAATTAAAAATTGCTCTTGGTGCTACAACATATTCCAAAATATCTAGGCAAGGGTGTTTCTATTAATACGCTGAGTATTCGATTTTCTCCGGAGCCAGAAAAATATACTCTACACAGCGTATTCCAGAATCTCCGTATTCCAATGTATCAGTGGAAACGCAAGGCCGAAATCAAAAATTCTCTGTATTCGCAAATATCTGGATCAGTGGAAACGAGGCCTGAAGCTGCCGTAACCAATGGTACAGGCAATTTGAAAAGTTTTTGCCATATAATTCAATATACCATTACCCACGTTACAGGCAAGTTCTGCCGGCACCTTACGGCATCTTATAGATATATGGAAACCAGGCTTTATTGTAAACAACAATCTTCTTTATTCAAAATGGCAATATTGCTAAATTTTCAGAACTATGAATTTCAATATTATAACTTGCATTCTACGTTGTAGATATTACAAAATTAACTTTTGTAACAGCCTTCATCAGTGCTTTAAATTTCGAGAAAAAGCTATTTCTACAAATGTTCTTCCTATTCCGCTTCTTTTAACTAGAATATTTTCAAAGATTTGAAGCTACAAATAAAGAGTAATAGAAAATGTAACTGTGGAGCATGGTCGTAGCGACAGATTGCCCAGCTGTACTCTCAAGAGCTCTGCCTTATGATTCAAGAAGTTTTGGATAATGTAAACTCAATGTCGTTAAGGCTGGAACACGTGCACTCTACTCGCTGCTATGCAGTGATACGAGTTCCCCCACTCCCGCCGTATGTGAACCCTAGTAGTACCTCAGAAATTTGCTTTGCAATTCATGCCATTATCTACAGTGCTACCCTATTCCTTTTGCTTAGATAATGTTCCTGCGATACACATTATATTCTCGTACACGTTTTCGAAAGATTGATTTGGTCTTTGATCTATTGTACATTCTCTCTATTCGACTTCATGTGATTCAATCATAGCCTTTCTAAACTGGTACCCTGTTGGTGCAAAGTAAATTGAGAGCTACACAGCAGAAAGGGGTTTTAGTGTGAATAGACTTACTATCATTGCATCTCAGATGACGGGTTGCAAAATTTACTGAAAGTCGTATGATGTGCTGATGATACTTTTCTAACCTAATACTGATAATGCTGAAAGCATGCAAGATACCTTTTTGGGCATATCAAATCATCCAATACAGGCTACATTTTGTGCCTACAATTTGCAAAAGCTCCCAATAGATAGTTTGAAATGCTGATAGAAAGGAAACTTATCCATTGGAGGTATAACACCCCCACACCCCTTTCGACACCTTTCTGGGCATATGTTTACAATGATCTTTGCCAGTATCACCATAGAGGCACTTTACAAATATTGCATTGATTTCAGTATGAGTTCCCATCTCCCATTTGATTTTGGTTCCTCTCGCAGCTCGCACTTGATTTTGGATCTGCTTGCAGCTCACAATTATCCAAATCAAGGCACTTGCAGCTACACGTAGGAAACAACATCCATGTGGAGTGTCACACAGAAAATACTTTAGTTTTTCTTTGATATTTACGATCATATTGAAGTCAGTAGATTAGATGTGTGATGCTTCACGGCGACTATCTTTGAAAAATCTTTTGTCACACCATATGGCTCGGACATCTCCATTAGAAGTTTAGATACAAAGTTGGGACCAAGAAATTCGTTGTTGTAAATGAACGTAAAATTTTTCTCGGTGCAAAAGATGTGAGTCATGAATTCTTTTACAGCAACCCGGTTTCAAACTGGCGAAATGAAGAGAAAAGGCCAAATTGGAGATGATACATGATTGGATAATAATTTTATTTTGAAAAAATCTTTTTATTGGTCAATTATAATATGTGACCCTGTTTTTGTTACATCTTCGTGATAGTGAATTTATTTTGAATATGGTTTTTTCTTGCAGATCGTGCAATGTGGTGTAAAGCTGAGAATTGATAACAGAAGAGTAAAACTTCCCTTACAATCAGTATGTTATTGTTACAGTGTTTACCATGACCGCTGGCCATTTTGCTTACTGCTAATTTCGCCTAAGTCGGATTCGCTATGTCATATGTCGGATAGGTTGAGATTAGATGCACGGTCCCGGTCTACTTGTTTTACGTCCAACACATGCTTTAAGACGTATGTTGGATTTTTTATAAAGTAAGATTGAGCATACCATTAGCCATGGAGATATAACCTTGCTGAGGGATACCACCATGATTCTTTTTAGTCACATCTTTTGAAAAACTAATCTTAACTCTTAGTATTTGAAAGAGAAGGAAATGATGGCTTTGGTAAGCGAAATAGAGTCATACGTTATTAGTAAAGTGGCA